>JAKJXP020000033.1:0-433847 GCA_022225965.2 Diatrype stigma | reverse complement strand
AACCCTAACCCTAACCCTAACCCTAACCCTAACCCTAACCCTAACCCTAACCCTAACCCTAACCCTAACCCTAACCCTAACCCTAACCCTAACCCTAACCCTAACCCTAACCCATTATTAAAAACCTAAGCCGCTTATTCGTAATATTCTTATTTCCAGCATCGAAAAAAGCCCATTTTATCGTACGCTTAAAAAAAACCAAAAATTTATTTAAATTATTATCGATTATATTAATATTAAGCAAATTACCGATATTTTTAAAAAACCAATTAATATATTTTTTTTCGTTATATTTTATTAGCTTTATCGCTTTTATAAAAAATTTGCGATATTAATTAAATTAAATGCCATTTTTATTTAAATATATATTTATTATACGTATTTATATAAATTACATATTAATAATATATAAGCATTATTTTATTTAATTATTACGTTTTTAATAAAAATGGTTTAAAAACGATTTATTAAATAAAACATTATAAATATTAAATTTTAAAATATAATAATCGGGCTTTAATTATTTTCGACTTATACGATTAATAAAAAATCGCCGATATAAGCATACGAAATATACGTAATTATTAAAATCGGCCTTTTTATAAATAAAATTATGCATTTCTTATTAATTAATATAAATGCTAAAGCGGCCTTATATACTTAAGCTTATAAATAATTTAACATTATGCCGTATTAATAATATAAAGCCAACGTTTATTATATATGGCCGTTTTAAAATTATTAATTTATTTCCGGAATTAATGCTATAAAATATAAATACGGAAATTATAAAATATTAAAAAAAACATGTACCTTTAAAAATAACATATTCGCAAAATTCCAAACCAAAAAAAACGATAGGCCAAATATTTACGACGAAAACATTAATTTAATTACGGCTAAGCTATATACGATTTAAATTAAAGGTAAACGGTTATAATTATAAAGCGATAAAATATTTAATATATATTCGTAAATAAAAAAGAAAATACAAAATTAAGCTAAAAAAACATAAAGAATACGAAAAATTGCCGTAATAAAAAAAAAGCTATTGCATTTATATTTAAAAATTTCCTACGAAATAAAATTAATGCTATAAAAACTGCTATTATTAAAATTATCGCTATTAAATTAATAAATAAAAAATTGCCGAAAATAAATTATATATAAAAGCCAAATTAAAACATACTTTAAACGGATATTATAATCGTTAAATTTTATTTATATAAACGGATAATTATTTTCGTAATAAAAACGGCCGCGATTAAATAAAATATCGAATATTAAGCCTTATAATATAAACATTTTAAAAACGGCTATATATAATAATCTAATAATAAATTTACGATTCGAAATATTGCATATTATTTAATACAAAATAACGCCTTAAGATTTATGCATTATAATAATATATGCAATAAGTAAAAAAAATTATTTTCGATAATAAATAATATTTTTTATAACAAAATTTTATCGAACCCGAAAAATAAATACGACAGCTTTGTCTTAATTATTACGAAATTTGCGGCCATTCGAATTAATAAATGCCGAATTAATATAATTATTAAAAGCTATTATAATAATTTCCGAAGCATTATTTATAACGTTTAAGCCTTAAATTTAAAAAATATCGTATACCGTATTTTAAGTTCCGTTTATAAAACCAATATGGTCTTATAAATTACGTATTAACATAATCCGGTATTTAATGCAAATAAAAAAGCTTTTAAAAGGTTATTAGCATTAAGAAAAACGGCTTTATTTATATCAAATCCTTTATATTTGGCATAAACCTAAATAATTAAATTTATAAACCGTATTATATAATTATGGTTATATTAATTAATACGAATCTTAATAAAATAAATGCATATAGCATTATCGAAACTTATAATTTCGGCAAAAAAAAGCTTTATAACGTATTTAAACGTTAATAGCTCCTAAAAAGCGGCAAAAACCTTAAATTATCGCAACTTTAATAAGACTTCGCAAAATCGGGCTTATTCGAATCTTTATTAACGCTAAATAATAATAAGAAATACCGAACGCTTAAAAGCTTTATATAACCCGTATTTAATAATATTATAATATTTAATTAATTATTTAAAAATATATAACGGCTTATTTATAACGGGAAATAATTAAAAGAAATCTTCGATAAGTAATATATTTAAACCGTTAAAATAGCTATTGCGGCAATTAAAAAAAATTCTTAAAGCCGCCGATTAATTTAATATAAGTTTTACAAACCAAATATGCTTTTTTTGTCGATAATAAAAAAATAAACGCTATAAAAGCGTTATTACAAAGTATTTAATAAGTTAACATTTTTTATTAAGAACTTATATTCGTTATCGATAAATAAGCGAAATAAAAAATACAATATTTGGCCGCCAATTTAATTATTAATTACGTTAATTAAAACAATTCGAATTATAAATAACTTGCTTATTATAAATAATTGCTAAAAATATAACGATATAATCTTAATAAAATAAAACTTTTTAATTCCATTATTACCATTAACGTATAATAATAACTGCTTTAATTAATTATTAATAAAAAAGTTTTAATAATAATTAATTATTATATTATATATAATTCGTTATTTAAAATTTAAGGTTTTAATCATATTTAATGGCAAATTCTTAATATTGTAATCGTCGGAATATTTTTTACGGCGTTTTTTTTAATAATTATCGTTAACGAAATTCTTATAAACGTATCGATTAATATAAAAGGATTAATTATAATTAATATTAATATTACGGTAACTAAATAATTTAACGTTTTTTTATTCGGGCAAAAAATTTAATATTATTCGAATAATATATTGCTAATTTTTTAAAATAATATTATTCGCATTATTTAAATTAGGCTCGAATTTTTTATTATCGGATTAAATATTTTCTTAATTAATCGTACCGTAATAATTATTTTTATAAATATAATATTACATATAATATATATATATTGCGACATAATTATCGAATTTAATTTCGTTATTAATTAATAATTCATTAATATAACGATAAAAATGATTTAATAATAGCTTTATTCGATAAAAATTAAAGAATTATTAATAAGTTCGAATAAATTTATAACGAAAAAAATAATTTAATACTTTAAGCTATGCATTAATAACATATTACTTTTTAAAATCCTAATCTTTAAAATTCCAGCGCTCGACGAATTCGAAATACGAAACGTATTTCATAAATGTACCTTTTTGCTTATATTTCTTTTAAGCTATAACGTTCTTTTTAATCTCGTCGTTTTCGCTATTAAGATCCAAGATTCGAATATGTTTTTCAAAAAAGCAATAATCGACGCTATATATTACATAATTATTTTCTTATAAAAGGAATTATAATAAATAATAACAAACTTTTTAAATAAAATAATCCCTTTTTTTAATAAGCTTATTTATAAGCTTAAAAATAAATAAAAACATAAGGTTATTATTAATTATATGCGGCAAAATAAATTAAATAATTTAAGCATATATAACAAATTATTATTCGGATTTGTTGCAATATTTGATTACATAATTAATAATAGCCGCATTATTAATATATAAAGAAATATTCGTATTAATTAATTACGACATAATTATTAATAAATTAAATTAATTAAAATAAATATTATTATATACGGCATTAAATAATTACCAAAACTTATCTTTTATTTTAACAATGCGAAATTCGTTTCGCATAAAGCGTAAAAAATTAAAGCGATAAACGGGATTTAATAATTCTTTGCCTTTTTTCCGAACTTCGTTAGCCGCTTTTTTAATAATCCGAACATAATACGCAATAAAATACTTATAATATTAATAACGATTTACGATATTATTTAATCATTATTACGTAAATTCCGTATAAAAAAAATTAATATATAACAGGTTATTATTCGTATCGCCGCGGTTAATTTTTTAAGGCTTAAGATTTATAGCAATAATATAATAACTTTAAATTTTAACGTATATATTCCGACTTTTTTATATATCCATATCCGGAAAAGGGCTACCTTTAAATTAATATAATCCATAAACATAATCGCTATTACGATTTTATTATTCGAAACGATACCAAAAATCGCCGAAATTAAATTTTTCCGCTAATACGATTTTTCGAAATAAGGTAATCCGAAAAAAAAAATGCTACGCAGCAATATAAGAATTCTTACGTAATAAGTACCAATATAAATTTATTCGTTTATATTTATTTAATTGCTTTTATCGATTAAATTTAGGCATATAACGATATAAGTTTTATTAATAAAAATTTACCGAATTTAAAATAATAAACGTAAACGGCAATTTTAAGTAATAAAAAAAAACTTTTAGTTTTCGCCGATATTTATACCAAAAAAAACGAATGCCTTTAATAATACTTATAAACCGGATAATACGATTAAAAATAACCTATGCCTTAAGCTTATCCGAATTTTTAAGAGCCTCTTATAATTGGCGCTTAAAAATGAACGAATTAAATTTCTTATTTATAAAATAACGGCTATAATTACGGGCTTATTTATATATTAAAATATTTAATGCAATATATCGAAAAATATAATGCTTAATAAAACAATTATCTTTTTAATGCATAATATAATTAAAATAATCTTAATATTTAATAATACGTTATCGAAACTTAATAAAATCGGCCTTATTATAAGAATAAAATATAAGATACGTAAAAAAAAATAAAACGCAAAATTAATTAAATTTATTAAAAAGGGTTTGCCGCATAAATGGCATTAAAAAATAATAAATAGCGTTTAATTAAATTGTTTATAACGGTATATTCGGCTTCGAAAACGACGAATCATTTTTATTATCTTTTTTTAAGCGGTTTAATTTAAATGCTTTAATAAATAAATTAAAAATCGCCACTTTATTGCATGTATCGACATTTTTTGGAATAATTTCATTTACGAAACCCGCGTCTGGATTTACCGCTATATATATTTTATTCGTTTCGTAAATATTAAGCAAATCGTAAATATCGCTATTTTCAAATAATTGAAATAAATTATAATGATTTAATATAAAGTTTATATAGTCCGAATAATTTGCAAAAAAAAAGTTCAACCATATATATATAATTTAGCGATAAATACGAAACCGCCGACGAAATTAACGTTTTATTTTTAAAACATTATTGATATTCTTAAAACGAAAAAAAATTATATCGAAATGCTTTAAAAATAAAGGCAATTCGTTATATACCTTATTAATATTACGTAAAAATACATAATATATTCCGTATATTTATATTGCTAATTACGAATTTATAAGAAATTAATTAATTAGCTAAATTATATAATAATAAAACGAATAATAAAAACATTAATTATAATATAAATTTTTATAATAAATAATTTCTTAATTACTTTAAGCGAAATAAACCAAAAAAAAACGTCGCCAAAATTTAAATTATTGCTAGCAAAAAAATAAAAAAATTCGTTTATTAATTTCTTATTATTCTTTATTTAATAAGCAATATAAAGACTTATATTTAATAACTTAACGTCGAATTATTTATATTAATAACGCAAATAAAAATACATTTGCTCCGTTTTTAAGGCTTTATCGAATCGCCTTTTAATAACTGCGTCTTTAGGAAATAACGTAAGCTTTTAGTCGTTACCTTTATATTATACCGGCTTTTCGTCGAAATTACGATATTTTAAAAGTCGAATTTGTTATTGTTATTTATATTTAATTATTCGAAAAAACGCATAATTATGTATTCGAAATTGTTTTCGTTTTTGCGTTCGAACTTGCTTGAAAAATAAAGGAAACGAAAAATCGAAAAAGGCCTATAAATTATAACTAGGATTAATATGTTATAATTAAAAAAATTATGGCGTTAATTTTAATATTAACGTCGATATACGTTTAAGCATTACGTAATAATTAACCGAAACAAAAGTACGAATAATTCGAATAACCCAATTAAGCGAATAATTATGCGGCTTATTATGCGGCTTATTATGCAGCTAAAAAATAAATAATGCCATAATCGGATTAGAAAATAATAAAAACGGCAAAAAAACAAATTAAATATATTGGCGTAATTGTATTTTTAATAATATTAAATTGGAAAATTATTTTATTAATAAATTTAAAAAGCTTAAAATAATAAAAAATAAAAAAGGCAAATAATAATTAAAAATAAAATAAAATTAAACTTAAAAAGGAATTTATAATATCGATTCGTTTTTTAAATTTAATTAAAACGTATCGTTATTAAAATTTAATTTGGCCCGTAAATTAAATAATATCGGGATTTGCGACGGTTTTTTTTAATAACGTCGCCGCAACCGATAATTTCGTTAAATAATGTATTATTTAAAACGAACGGCAATTATACGAAATAAATTATTTTAAACCTATTTATTACGATAATACATATTATTAAGCATTTCGTAAATTAAATTTATATAATATCGATTAAATTTAAGCAAATGACGTAATTAAATTATTAAAGAATAAAAAATCGAATAAAAATGAATTAAAGGCTAAAATTAAAAAATTAACTGCTAAAAATCCAGAGATTAATAAGTCAGTTATTAAAAAGCCAAAAACTAATAAGCCAAAAATTAATAAGCCATTTATTAAAGAGTTATTTATTAAGAAGCCATTTATTAAGGAATTAACTGTTAAGGAGCCAACTAAAAAAAAGCTGGCTAAAGAAAAGCCGGTTGCTAAAAAGCCAGAGACTAAAAAGCCAACTGGAAAAAAGCTGGCTGGAAAGGAGCTAGCTAAAAAAGAACTGGCTAAAAAAAAGCTGGCTAAAAAGAAGCTGGCTAAAAAAGAACTGGCTAAAAAGGAGCTGGCTGGAAAAGAACTGGCTGGAAAGGAACTGGTTAAAAAAAAGCTGGCTGGAAAAGAGCTGGCTAAAAAAAAGCTGGTTAGAAAGAACCAAACTAGAAAAAACCAGGAAATTAAAAAACCGCATATCCAAAAGCAATACGAAAAAAATTATTTACCGCGATATAAAAATAAAATGCTTATATAATAAAATAAAATTAATATTAATTCGAAATAAAAACATAAGTATATATACGTTTTATAAAATATAATTATAACAAAAAAAATATTTTTAAATAGAAATATATAAATATTGCTTATAAATAAATTAATTTAATAATTAAAATTATTAATAAACATAACAAATCTTGAAATTCGTAAAATAATTTATATTAATAAAATTCGAAAAAATTATATATAAGTCGCGAATAAGTTTCGAAAAACCTGTAATACGTTATATTATAACAAAAAGGCTACGTATAAAACTTAAAAAAATTATGCATAAGTTACGCGTAAAATTCGAAAAAGCCGTAACGTATTACGAATAAGTCGCATATAAAATTCGAAAAAGCCGTAATGCATTACGGATAAATTACGGATAAAAATAAAAAAATCGTAATATATTATAAATAAATTGCGAATAAAAATAAAAAAGTCGTAATGCATTACGAATGAATTATGGATAAAAATAAAAAAATCGTAATATATCGCGAATAAATTATAAAAAGAAATAAAGAAATTTCTAAAAAAAGCTAAAATAATTTAATAATATAATAAAATATGCGAATAAATTAAAATAAATTACGAAAAAGTTATAAACAAATTAAAACAAATCAAAACAAATTACGAATAAATTAAAACAAACTTAAATAAAATCCGAAAATGTAATAATATTATTAACCATACGTATAAAATAAATGGATTTTGTTATTATTTATATATAATATTTATAAAAAATAAAGATTAATTAACTGGCAAAACGAAGCTAACTGGCTCGACCAGTCGCTAAAGCGAACGTAACGGGTCCGACTAATCGCAGGCGAAAACGTTCGAAATATTTCCCAAGCCTGAATTTCTAAACATAATTTCCGTATTACATTACCTTTATAAAATAACCTCCGGTTAGGACAAGCCTAAATTTCTGGACATAATTTCCGTATTATACCATCTTTATAAAATAACCTCCGGTTAAAATAAATTATATTATGTTATAAATGCGGATGCGTTTATAAAATCCGCTTATAATTATAATTTCGATAGCCCGATTATCGTAATAATCGAACGGCTAAAGTTATAAATTATGGGTAATTTATTATATAAAAGTATTGCTTTTAAAGTTTAAAAAAATGCAGGAATGATTTATTATAAGCCAAAAAGTTTGCATTATTTAGGCTGTTATGTTATAAAATTAAGATAATGCTATTAAGAAATATATAGGATTAAAAGAAAGGGAATTAAATACGGAATAACGTAAATAATTAATAAATATTAACGATTCGAATTATAAATGCGAATAAATAAAAGCTTGCTTGCGAAAAAAAAAACCTTATAGCCGCCGGTATTAAAAAAAAAGCAATTAATTTGGAATTATTTATATTATTATATAAAATTATGCCATAGTATTTATTAAATCCGGCCGTATAAAATAAAGCGGTAGCGGTTATAAGACGTAATAATATAATTCGGAATTATTCTTTATAAGCGGCATTAAAGGCCTCGTATTAAGAAAGCCTTTTTTAAAAGCGACAGTTTTTATTATAAGCGTTACGATAATCCTTTATTTTAAAATAACCGTTATTTTAATAAAAGGGGGTTTCGTTATTAAGCGATTTACGTTAATTAATTATATCGTCGAATATTTAACGATATTATGTTTAACCTAATCGTTTATATACGGGCCCGATTAAACCCTTTTTTTTGGCATAATATATATATTACGGCCATTATTCGGAAAAATTAAATAATTCGTTATAGAAAACGAAAAATATATTATATATTACCGGTTAACGAAAGAAAGTTATGCGGAAATTATAAACCGATCGAATTATTATTTTTTAAAGCCGTAATTAAAATGAAATATATATTTAAAATTTAAATAACGAAAATAATAATAAATATAAATATTATTTAAAATAAAGTAATTTATTATGTAATAAAAAAGTAAATATATATATGCGTTTAATTTTAATTAAAGAATTATTAATATATATAAATAATATAAAACATAAAATAAAATAATATAATAAAAATAAAAAATTTATTTTACGTATTTATTATTTTATTAATTAATTTAATTATGTATTAATTTTTATTAAGAATTATAAATAACGTTATTAGCCGCCGTATTTTATTTGGCTTATTGCCGTTATTTATTTAACCAAAAAATACGTTTAGGTTATAATCGTTATTTGTTTAATTCGGAAATGCATTTATGCGATAGCCGTTATTTATTTAAAACGGAAATCCGTTCGAATTATAGCCGCGGTTTACGGAAAACGAAGATAAATCGAAGCTATAACCGTTATCGGCTTAATTCGAAAGGGCATTTGCGTTATGGCCGTTATTTATTTAAAACGGACGCCCGTTCGGGCCATGGCCGCGGTATACGGAAAACGCAAGTGGAATTAAACCATAGCTATTAAATACGGGAAAAAAAGGTCGAATTAAACGATATTTCGTATTTTTAAGAAAAATAAGTAAAAATAATATTCGAAAAAAATTGCGGGCTTTTATACGACGATTAGGGCTAAAATTTGGATTAATATTATAATAATCGATAAAAATCGATACATATTATTAATGTATACGATAAAACCGATTAATAAAATAAAAAGTATTAAGGTTATTATTTTATAACGTAAAATTTATTTTTTAAAAGCTGTTACGACGGTTTAAACGAAAAGAAACGGGTTAAATAACGGTATTAATAAAGAATATAAAAAGATTAAAACGGGAAATAAAAATAAAGGGATTAACGGAATTAACGGAATTAACGGAATTAACGGGATTAATGGAATTAACCGGATTGGCGAAGCTAAAAAAAAAAGGGGCGAAGTTAAAAAACGGGCCGCTAAAGCTATAAAAAGGGTTAGCAAGATTAGCGGAATTGGCCGGATTGGTAAGGCTGGAAAAAGAAAAAACGAGGTTAAAAAAAGGGCCATTAAAGCTGAAAAAAGGATTGGCGGAATTAACGGAATTGGCGGAATTAGCGGAATTAACGAGGCTGGAAAAAAAAGCAAGGCTAAAAAAGATATTAGCGATGTTATAGGAAATATTTTCATTATTATCGCGGAATTACGAAAATAAATGCTATTAAAAGAAACGAAATCGTTATATTTTTTATTAACGTTTTTATTATAAAAATACGTTTATTTATTATTTTTTAAGTATATTTAATTACATAAATAACGCTTTTTAATTAAGATCGTTAAGCCATATAATGTTATGGACGTCCCGGACTTCCTGCTTCTAGCTAGGAGTGCCGGCGGCGTCGATAACGTCGACTATATATAGGGGCACAGCACCGCTATGCAATGTTTAGTACTACTTATTACCAATATAAGGGTAAAGTTATGAAGTAATAAAAGCATGAATTGCTATGGAGTACTAGGAACTTCAAGGATTTTTATATAGTTCTTGGCAGTACTAGGTAGAGGTACGTAGTACTAAATAATCCTAGGGATTACTGTATTACGTAATATATAAAATTACCGTAATAAATAAGGAATTTAACGTATATTAATGTTTTAACTTATATTCGTATACGCTTACGGATTCGAATCCGGGCTTTTTTTTCCGCCTTTTATTTGCTCTTTATTCGCCGTCGCAAACGTATTGCTAGCGTTATTTGCCGTTATAGGAAATATTATCGGCGTTTAAATTTTAAAAAGCGGTATTAAAATATTGCTTCCGAATTTAGCTTTATTCGTCGACGTTATTTCTTTTAAGCCCAAATACGCGCGTTTTTTGCCCGTTATTAATATAAACGCTTTTAAGCTTTATTTTGCATTAATGCTTTAAATTGGAATAAATTTAAATATAAGCGCTTATAAAACCGATTTAATAATTTCGTTTTTGGTTAAATATTCGTATGCGCTTTTATTATTACTTCGAATCGTTATTTTTAATTCTTTTAATTATTGGCCTTCGAATTAATTTCTTTTTATGCCCGTTATTGCCGGCATTTTTAATTTCGGGTTTTTTAATGTTGCGAATTATTTTTTTTAATTTGCCCTTATATTTTTACATCCGTTTATAGCTCCGCTTGAATAATTTCCCGCGGCCTATTCGGACGCTTTTTAATTTAAGCCAGCGCCGTCGCTTTTATATACGCCCGTTGCCGCTGCCGTTTTAAAAAACGAACCCGTTTTTTTGTATTTGCTTAGGCCCGCTGGCGTTAGCGCTTTTAAGCCCGAACCCGTATTTTTGCCATTAAATCGGTTTCGGCGAAGATTTAAAGCCTTTGCCGCTTACGTTTTAAAGCCTCGGCTTTGGCGTAATTATATAAACGAAGGCGTTATTGCCGCAAAAATATGTTATTATCGTTATTGTCGTTATTATTAACGGATATTAAATACGTACGGTTTTTTTTGGTTATAAGCTTTTTATTTTTAATCGTAGCGTTATTAATTAATCGAAAGCGTTTTATTTATAAAAATAAGTTACCGTCGTTATTATAATTATTAATAATAAATACCAAATACGTACGGCTTTTTTTTTAAAGCGGCCGGAAAAGATTCGAATTAACGAATTAAGCGGATACTTAAAATTGTTAATTATAGGCGGCTTTTTATTGGCGCCGAAAAAAGCTATTACCGAAGTTTTCGATTATAAAAAAAAAGCTACCGTTAAAGTAATTAAGAACGGCTAAAATATTTTAAGTTTGTTATTAGCTACAAAACCATTTAATAACGTTACGAATTACGTTAGTATTAAATCGGTTAAAAAAAAATTACGCGTCGTAAACCTTTTAATAAATATACGGAATATCGGTAACGATAATAACATAAAGAAACAAATTAAAACGCGTAATTATGTATACATAATTAACGTAATAAATAAAATGCTAAGGCATAATAATAATAAAAAAATATTAATAACGTTTTAAAGCAAAAAAGTAAATTTTTAAAATTAATTTTCGGACGTTAATTTTATAATAAATCGAAAAAATAAATTAAGAAATATTAATATTTATAATAACGTTAATTTTAAAATTAAAAATTACGGAATACTGGTAGCTTTAAGGCGAAAAAAGCGTAATAATTATAACGAAATATTCGTAGGAATTAAAAATACAAAAAAATAAATAAAAGCATAATAAAGAAATGCAAAAAATAAGAGCTTAAAAAAGGGTTTTATTTACGAAAAAATAACGAATCGTATTAAGTTTCTTAAGTATATATAAATATATAATAACGTAAATTACATAAGGAAATAAATGAAATTATATAATATATAATATATAAAAAAACGAAACGACGAAAGGTATATAAAAATAAAAATAAGGAAAAACATAATAATAACGAATATATATATATATAAAAGAATATAATGTAATAAAAAAAGTAAGAAATAAGCCGTAAAATAATATGAATACATATAAAACATATAAAATAAAAATAAACGTTTTAGTTATAATATGATAATATATATGCATATAAATTCGGAATTATTACTTTAAAGCAAAAATAAAATAATAAAAAAAAAATAACGAATTAAACGAAAAAGGTTTATCGTAATATAATATAAAAAAAATGATATATTATAATTAAACGGAAAATATTACGCGTCGGAAATGTATAAAATAAACGGAAACGTAAAAGAAAATAAAAAAACAAAGGCTATAAATAAAGTATTAATTAAAATAAATCGAAATAACGCTAAAACCTTTATTTTAAATACATAAATATTAAAAGATATTTACGTTATAAACTTAATTAAAAAAGAAAATATTATAAAATTTTTCGGGCCTTTTTTAAAAAAACAGGCTACGGCCTTTCGCTGCGCTACGGGGAGCCTTTTTTTTTAAAAAAGGCCCGAAAAATTTCCACGCATTTTTTAAACGCTATTTTTTATCCGTATCTTTTAAAGGCTATTTTATATTCGTATTTTTTAAACGTTATTTTATATACGTATTTAAAAAAAAAAGATATCTAGGCCAGCTTAAGGGTTTTCTTTTTTTTTTTTTTTTTTTTAATTCTTAATAAGAAAAAAAAAAGAAAAAAAGAAAACCCTTAAGCTGTTAGAACCTAATCGGAGGTTATACGGGCTTACGTCCGTTAAACGGTAAGGAAATAAGGGTTGCAATAGGTATGTAGCTGGTAGCAGGAAGTGGCTGGTAATTGGTGTGGCTGTAGCAACTATAATAGGTGGGCTGTAATAGCTGTAGTAGGTAGGCTATAATGGGTGGCTGTATGGGCTGCAATTGGGTGCATCGTATAGAATTGTGGGTTTGGTTTTGGTGGGCTGTAGCTGGTAAATTGTAGCAGATAGGCTATAGCAGGTAGGCTGTAGCAAATAGGCTGTAGCAGGTAGGCTGTAATAGGTAGGCTGTAGCAGGTAGGCTGGTTATAATGGGTAGCTGTACGGGCTGTGATTGGGTGTATCGTACGGAATTATGGGTCTGGCTTTGGTAGGCTGTAGCAAGTAAGCTGTAATAGGTAGGCTGTAGTTGTGGCAGGTAGGTTGCAACAGCTTGTAGCAGGTAGGTAGGTTATATGGGTGGCTGTATGGGTGGCTGTATAGGTGGCTGTATGGGTTATGATTGGCTGTATCGTACGGAATTACGGGTTTAGCTTTGGGTGGGTGGGCTGTATGCGTTTTTATTGGGTGTATTGTACGGAATTACGGGTCTGGCGTTGGTAAGTAGGTTGGGCCAATGTATTGTACTTCCAAAGCGGGCTGCTTGATTGGCTGGCAAAATGGAGCTAGCTGGTTCGACCAGTCGCTAGAGCGCGTGGAGTGGACCCGACCAATGGGAAGCCCGCATTCCAAAGGTATTTCCCAAGTTTGAATTTCTGGACATAATTTCCGTGTTATACCATCTTTATAGAATAACCTCCGGTTAGGATTATTTATTTATTTATAAAAAATTATATATAAAACTAAACGAATTAATATCTTTTATATAAACGAAAACCAAAGCTTAAATATGTCGGTATCGATTATATAACCGAAACCGATAAAAGCAATTAAAAAAAAACCTATAGCTGCAATAATGTATTTATTATATAACGGCAATAATGCATTATTTAATTGCAAACAAAAATTATTATTAATAAATATAATATAAAATAATGCATTACGAAAGCTTAATTATAATTATATTATTCCTTATAAAATAACGAGATTTAAAAAGCATTATATTATATGATATATAATGCAAACGGCAAAACTTATAAGAAATTAAGATTTCGAGGCTATTATAACGCAATATAGCCAATAATAAGCCGTAACGGTTATACGTATTCGAAATTTCGAAGGCGTAATAATATAATAAATATAACGAAAACGATAAAACCTGTAAAATATCGAGATTTCGAATTTATAAAAGGTTTAAATTTTAAGTTTCGGTTATATCGGTTTTATTTAAGGCTATAAACGTAAATATATGCATAATATCGACCTATTTATAAACAATTAATTAATAAGATAATATAATAATTATTCATTTAAAAGCAATTATAAATAAGTTACGTTAAAATTAAATATTTTAATATATGCTAATATTAAAAAATAAAGCAATTTTAAGCTTAAATAAAGAAATATTATATATAATAAACGAAAAATTATATGTACGAATTATAAAGAAATTTAATAAAGCTACGTAATAATAATACTTCGTATTAATAAGTTATTAAGTTAATTTTATTTAAATATGATTTAATTAGCCGCGTAATAATAATCGTACGAATAAATAGGCTAATAAATTAGCCTTATTTAATTATAATAATTTATAATAATAAGCCGTTAAATTAATAACGTATTAATAATCGTCCGTATTAAAAAATTATAAAGCCAGTTTTATATAAATATAATTATCCATAATAATAAGCCTTAAAGTTAATTATATATTAATGCTTATTCGTATTAATAAGCGTTAAATAAATTGCGTAATAAGGGTCGTTTATAACAAGAACCGGATAAATTATACGCGTAATAAGAGTCGTTTATAATAAAAGGCCGATACGTTAATCGGACATTAAGGGTCGGTCGTAATAATAAGCCGATAAATTAATCGGGCATTAGTAGTTATTCGTATTAATAAACGTTAAATTAATTAGACATTAACGGTCGTTCGTATTAAAAAGCATTAAATTAGCTGCGTATTAATGGTTATTCGTATTAAATACGTTAACCGAATATTAAAAATTAACCGCATTAAATACGTTAATCGAATATTAATAATTAATCGCATTAATAAACGTTAAATTAGCCGCGTATTAATAGTTATTCGTATTAAATAAATTAGCCGCGTATTAATGGTTATTCGTATTAAATACGTTAATCGGACATTATTAATCGTTCGCATTAATAAGCGTTAAGTTAATTACATACTAATAGTCGTTCGTATTAAATAGGTTAATTGCATATTAATGGTTATCCGTATTAAATACGTTAATCGGGCATTACTGGTCGTTCGTATTAATAAGCGTTAAATTAGCCGCGCATTAATGGTCGTTCGTATTAAATAAGTTAGCCGCGTATTAGTAATTAATTATATTAATAAACGTTAAATCAGTTACGTATTAATAGTCGTTCGTATTAAAAAGGTTAGCCGCGTATTAGTGGTTAATTATATTAATAAGCGTTAAGTTAATTGCGTATTAATGGTTGTTTGTATTAAAAAGGTTAGCCGCGTATTAATAGTTAACCTTATTAATAAGCATTAGGTTAGCCGCGTATTAATAGTCGTTCGTATTAAAGAAATTAGCCGCGTATTAATAATTAACCTTATTAATAAGCATTAAGTTAATTGCGTATTAATAATTAACCGCATTAATAAGCGTTAAATTAACCGCGCCTAAATGTGATTAATCCCCGTATATGGTTAACTTGCTTAGGTTAATTAAAGTCCTAGGGGTTAGGTTTTTAATTCTTAAAATTAACTTTTATCATTAGTTTTAACTTAATATTAATTAGTATATATAATTATTAACGAATTTAATAATAAATAAACAAACGCTAATTGGTATAATAATAATAATAAATATAATAATAATAATAAATATAATAACGGCAATAAAAATAATAAAAAACGCAGCAATTATCGCGATTAATTTAATAATTATAAAGATCGAAACAATTTATAAAGTAATTATAATAACTTAAATAATTTAAATAACTTTTAAAGCTTTTAAAAAAATAATTTTAATAATAAATTACGATCTTTTCGCGAAAGATATAAAAACAATTAAATCCTACGAAACATAAACCGTAATTTTTAATTCCGCCGTTAAAAATGTTAGATTCGTTTAATCCGTAAAGAAAAAAACAATACTTATTACTTCGAAAATAAAATCTGGTTTAAATATAAATAAAAAGACCGCAAAGCCCGAAAGGCCCAGTTATTCGTAAACGGCTATATGCTTATCGATAATTATTTCGACAATAATGCGTATAATAAAAATGAAAATAAAAAATGGAACGAATTAATTAACGACATAATTAAATGCCCCTAAATTAAAAAAGACGACATATTTATTTTTAAAAGAACCTATTATAAATGTAATATATTATTCGATATTTAAATATTTTGTTTTAAATATGTTTACGCCAATTTTTATATATCAAAAACTACCGTTATCTTATTAAAGTTTTCGTTTATTAAAAATATAAACGATAAAAATAACAAAGCAAATATATATTATGAAAACGATTATTTAATAATCATTATACGCCTTAAATAAATAAGCCCTTAAAATTCGTTAATAAAACATACTTATTTAAAGATTATGATTTAAATGATACAAAGCGAATTAATTATATATATAAATACCGGCGCATTTTATTAACTTATGGCAAAAGATTGGCTTAAAAAATACGTAATGGATTATATTAAAAAATCCGTTAAGAATTACGAAATTATTATAACCGAAAATATCGAAAGCAATATTAAACTTATTAAAAAAGCAATATTTACGATCGATATTTTATATATATTAATATACGGTTAAAATATCATAATACGTATTATAATTATTACATAAATAATTAATAAGCTTAAGCTTAATCTTTTTTTAAGAAACGAATTTAATAATAAAAATGGCATATTAATTAGTTATTTCAAAAAAACCCTTATTATGAAATCTTGCCAAAATGTTATTATATTATTTGAAATTATTAAACGTCGAAATTTTATTAAGAAACGAATATTAGTTAAAGCCATAATAATAATTCCCCTTAAAATAATGGCAAAAATATTAGTTTTATATATTAATTTGCCGGAAATTAACGAAAAAATAAAACTTACGAAGTTATACTATTTTATTACCGAATATATTAAAGCATTTAATGCCGTTATTAAAGCGAAAATACTAAAAATTAATCCATATATAAACAATACGAATTAATCCTAAAGGATTTAACGTAAAATGAAGTTCGATATAATTATAAATTTCAATAACGACGGATATTTTATTATTATTTAAGAAAAAATTAATTTCGCCGTAACGTTAAATAATATTAATTCCGATAAAATAAAGAACCAAAATTAATATTAGCTTATAAAAGATTTCCATATTAACGATAATGTATATGTAATACTAATATTTCTTAAAGCTATAAATAATGATTTATGAAACATTATAATTAATAAATAAAGCTTTAATTAAAAGAAACCATTACTTAATATTAAAGCCTTAGAAAATATAAAGTTTATTAAGTTCAAAAACGGAATTAATATATGCGCAAAAAACCCTTACGAAATAAAAGTTATTTAAAAAATTATCGAAAATTACGACATATGGCGTAATAAAGGTATAATCCAGTTATTCGAAAACGAAAAAATAAAAGTTAAACTTATTAGAAATTAGCGCGACAAATATAAACCTAAAACCCTTTATTTATTAAGCGCCGAAAATAAAGCAGTCGTCGAAAGGAAATTCGGATTTATGTATAACTTAAAACGTCTCGATTAAATAAATAATCTTATTTTATTTACAGCTTTATTATTCGTAATTTATAAATTAATTAAAAAAAAAGAATCGGCCGACTAATAATTAATTTACGATTATTAAATAACGTTATGGAATAAAATAGTTATTTTTTATTATATATAAAGAATCTTATAATAAAAATTTAAAAAAAGCTATATTAATGCGTCGTCGATGGTTTAACGTTTTACCATTAATTCCCGATTCGAATTAAAAATAGGCATAAAATGATTTTTATATTCCTAAAAGGTTTCGAAATATCCAGCGTAGCATTTATAAGTTTTTATAATTTAATTATTTTCGATTAATGCTTTTTTAATTACAAATTAATGCCTTATAAGGATTTTGCTAAGGCATATATTAACGACATTATTATTTATAACGACTTTTTTAATAATTATTATAACTATTTACGTAGAATATTCGCATTATTTAATAAAATCGGTCTTTTTTTAATTCAAAAAAATCTTTTATCGGATATTTTTTAATTAAGTTGCTCGGTTTTTAAGTCGACGCGTCCGGAACGTCGATAATTCTTAATAAATTTAATGCCATTCGAAAGTTTAAATTCCTTATTATATTAAACGCAATTAAACGTTATATTAATATAACCATTTTTTTCCGCAAATATGTTTTATGGTATTAATAAAAGATCTTTTCTTTTTAATTAAGAAAGATAGAAATATTGCTAAACGCAAAAAAAAAGAACTTTATTCCTAAATTATAAACTGCACGAAAAAAGTAAATAGCGAAATAAACGTTTAAATTAAAACATGTTAAGCGCGAAACGTTTAATATATTATAAGCATAATTATATAACGATTTCGTTTTAATTTATTAAAATTACGACCGAATTACATTTATAAAAATAAATGCATTAAAATAACGAGGCTTCGGAATTATTATATTTTATTTTAATTAAATATAAAACGGCCAAATTTTATCCGTTAATTTTATTTAGCCTATTATGTTTTTATTAAAAGTTTTTATAAAAATAAAAAAAATATAATGCAATTAAATTAAAAATCGCCTATTTGGTTTGGACCATACGAAATTAACGCATATATTTCTAATCGTATAAATATTCCGTTATTATTTTAATAAATTATAAAGCAATTAAAGGCATTGTCGAATAAAAACGGTTAATTATATTAAACGTCGTAAAAATAAATCCTTAATTAATAATAACATCCGCATATTTATTATAGTTTAAGATATAAGTTTATTATATTTCCGATAAGATTAACGTCGTTTTTAATATATTATTTAGATTACTTATAAAAAAAACCGCAAAAAATATTAAAAAAGCCAATAATGTAATCAAATTAAAATTAAACGATATTATTAAAGCCGTCGGTTATTTCGTTAAAACATACGTAACCATGGATCCAAAATTCCGGTAACGATTAATACAGGATTACTTAAAAAATATCAAATAATTAAAATTAAAAAATACGTTAATTAATTTTAACATAAGCCGTTAAAGCAAATAATATAAGCACATTATTATTAACGACTTTATTTATTACGTTTTTCCATTTAATTAACAAAATCTTTATATATCTTTAAATTATGTAATAAACGTTCTTAAATTGGTTTATAACAAAAAATATCATTTCGGTCCTAAACGTATATTTTAAGACCTTAAAGGATTTATTATTTACGGATTAATCCGTAAGGTATTAAATTATGTCGAATATTATTTTTAATGCATAATTAATAAAACGAATATATAAAAAAAATTAAGAGAATTAATGCTTATTAATAGCCTAATTATTGCTTATTATATTATTATTTAGGATTTTATCGTAAAATTGCTAGAAATGTTATTTTTAATATACCATAAATAAAAGCCGGTTTTATTATATTTAATGCATTTATAATTATTATTTATAAATTTAATAAGAAAATTATTCTTTTATTAGGCCATATAAAATATACGGCAAAGAATTGGGCTTATATTTTCGGCATAATATTACTACTTTATAATTAGAATTAACCGAAAAAAATAATATCGAATCGAAATAAGAAATTTATTTCAAAATTATGGCAAATACTTTTTTTAAGATTAAGCATTAAGTTAGCTTTTTTAATTAATTAATACGTATAAACCGATGATTAAATAAAACGACAAAATAAGAATATTAAGATAGCTATTCGATATTACGCTAATTAAAGCGATAAATCTTGGATATTTATTATATTAATATTGCAGCATAATATAAATAATTTAAAGTTTATCGTATTTAATAAGTTATTTAACGAAATGATTATGGGTTTTAAATTTAATTCCATAATGTTTATATTAAAACTATTTAAAAATATAATTAATTTCGATACCATACGATAATATTACCAAAAGAAAACCAAAGTAGCCATTAATTTCGCAGTTATAAATTTTAAGGTTCGATATAACAAAACTAAATGCCAGATTAATTTTAATATAAATAATTAAATATACCTTAAGTTATATAAAGATTATAACCTTTTAAAAAAGCTATTACGTAAATAATTACAATAACGATCCGGATTTTAAATAATTATCGAGAAAATAAGCGACTTAATATATAAACTTAACTTTTTATGTTATTAAAAAGCATATAATACGATTTCGATTAATTAATTAATTCCCGTTCTTAAAAATAAAAACCTTTTTAACCGAAAACAGCCATAAGCCGAAACGGTTATTATTAAAAGCAACGATAATAAATAGAAATTATACGAAATTAAGAAATTAATAAATAAATGCGTTATATTAACGAATCATAAACCGAAAATCCAATATTTAATACGATAAAAATATACGACGCGCAATATAATAAATGGTACTTATACGAATTACTTATATAAAACGCCTTAATACTAATCGAAAAATACGATAAAGCTTATAAAACAAACTTTAAGTAAGACATTAAATTAATTAAAAACGTACGATTTAACGAGAAAATTAAAGAAATACCTAAACCAAACGATTCGAAATGGAAAATAATCGACAAAATATTACCTATAAATATAAAAATGCAATTATTAATAAGCACTTTTTAACGTAAATTATAAGGCAAACGCGTATTTGCTTAAATACCGCATCGGTCTTATTATATTAAACCCGAACGGCTTTTTATTATAAAACTATACCTTTTAATTTATAATTCCGTAATTATTTCGCAATTCTTATTTATTACCGTAATTTTATTTTTTAATTAATTTAAATCCCAAAACATTTCGAGCATTTTTATTTTTTACTTGTAATTTTTAAATTCGTTTTTTTTGCAATCGCGTATTACGAAAAACAAGTTTTTATAATTACACGAGATTTATTTCTTACCGTTCATATTAATAAACGCTTTCGTTCATATTAAAGGCATTTTTTATTTTTATTATACCTTTAATTAATCCAATTATATAAATTATTATTAAGCAATATAATAAACCAAACGATTAAAAATATAACATAAAATACCCATATAAGAATTAAATTTTTAATATATAAGATTAATAATAAATAGCTTAATATTTAATCATGTTATTACGAAAACAAAAAATTAAAGGCATCTTTGCGGCTTAATTCTTTCAATTATTCGATATAATCTCTTTTAAATTAAAATTTATTAGCATAAATATAATCGTTAATATCGACGAATTTGCTAATTTCGATTACGGTAAAAAAGATTTTAATTATTCAAAAAAATAATTATTAATCGTTAAAAATAAGCATTAATCAAAACAATTTAAAGATTTTATTAAGTTAAAAAAATCGATATTATAATATAAAATATCAATAATTAGCCCTAACAAAAAAACATTAAAAAGGACATTATCGGATCCTTTATTATAAACTAATTTAAAATTAATACCTTTCGTAAGATTGGTATATTCGAAAATATTTTTAAGGCGTTATAATTTATTTAACCGGAAATGCGTTTTAGCGAATAAATAATATAAAAAACGATAATAACCATTTTAAAAGATATTTATATTATTTTGAAATAATATGGCATAATTAATATTAACAAACTGAATAATGCCATATTATTTTAACCGACCTTAATTAAAGCATTTCGTATTTATTATAAAATCCAACCTATTAAATTAAAGCAAATACTTAAAGCCGTTGGCTTTATATAATTAACAATTCCAAATAAATTCCGGAAGCTATTTATGTTTTAGGAAAAAATAAACGCGCGTAAGCACTAAAAGAAACTGGTTATATGGTTTAATAATATTAAGAGTTTAACGCCAAAAGCCACTTAATTAATATCCGAATTCGAAACATCCGTATTATTATTACCATTTATATCCATATCGGCTTAAATAAAAATTACATTACCAGCAGCCCATATAAATATAAATAAGGTTATAACCTTAATTACGGATTTAATTAAATTCGTTATCGATATTAAGAACGATATAACTGCAACGCAAATAACTTTATTTAGCCTTATTATATAATTAAAAAAATTAAAGAATATAATGCAAACCGTTAATAACAAAAACGAACGCATAATTAAGGAATAAATCGCTTAAACCAAGCATTTAACGGAGCTTAAAATAACCTTAGAATTTATTAAGGTCGATATCTTAAAGATCTTATATTAACCAGTAAGCCCGTAATTACCGGCAAACTTTTTAATATAATTATTAATACAGTTATTAATATAATTATTAATATAATCGCTAATTTAATAAGTTCCTTATTATAACAATTGCAAATATCGGTTTAATCTTAATCTTAACCTTAATAAAGCCCATGGTTTTTATTAAATACGAAGAAAAAACGCAAACATAATTAAGCAATATATGCGATTATAACGCCAATATAAACGGTTATTCCTTAAGGTATATCATTCGGTTATTTTAACTTAATGTATTACCTTTTTTTAATTATCAGTTTTTTAAAATTAATATATTTGAATTATGGAATATTATTAATGCGCTTAAATTTAAAGAATATTATTATATAATTAAATTAAACAAAAATATAAAGCACGGTAATAATATAGCGAAAAACATAATAAAGGACTAAAAAAAGAATACGAGGATTTTAATTCGAATTGTATTGTAATAAAATTAACGGAACGTTAATATATTTAAGAAAGGGCCGTTATTAAGAAAACAGGAGCAATTATAATGCTACATGGCATAAGCTATTAAATTAAATAAACCTTTTTATTAAACGCGACCGACGTATTTAAGCCTAAATAATATAATTACGTTTTTATCTCCACTTAATTATTTCCGCTGCCTTATAACTTTTTTATTCCCGTATTTATTAATATTACTTAATTTTGCAAATTCAATAGGAACTATAGCCATTATATGCGATAATATAATTATATTAACTTTAACGATTATTCGTTTTCTAATAAAAGGCGTTTTTCGAATAACTTCGAAATTAAAACCAAAATTCTTATAAGACGCCAATTTAAAACGCTTTTTTATATAATTTATAATAACTCCATAACTATTAAGCCACGAATTTCCAAATAATAGCTTAAATTCGAAACTTTCATAAATCCAGGCTTTAATTAGGAATTATAAAATAACTTAAATATCTCCTAATTTAATAGAAACATTTATTATCCATTTTATTCTTTCGATTAACGTAATAAGTTCTTTAATGCTTATTACCGTAATAAAGTCGGCGTAAATTTTTTTGGCTATAAAGAAATCCTTATATAACCAGTTCTTATTTATTATTTCGTTTAATAAACCGGTATCCGCATATCCGAATATTAAATATTCGAATACGTTAATAACGAATTTTAAATATATATATCGAAAACGTACGATACCGGCTTTAAGTATTTTGGATTTTGTAACTATTATATATAATAAGAATGCCTTTTTTTCGTTTAACGAATCCATTAAATAAAAATCGGCAACGTTTCCGTTTATGTTATTATGAAACGTTTAAAAATGCTCGTTTTCGACTTTTTCGACGGTAAATAACGGGAACTTTAGCGGCATAAAAAACGAAGATTTATTTTTAAGGTTTAACTTAAAAACTAGCTTAATAATACGGTATTTATTTGCCATAACGTATTTTATACATTTATTACGAAACCAAAACATTTTTTTGCATTTCCTATAAGTCCGTCGTTTTTATATTTATTCGATTAACATTTTATTTTAATTACCATTATTATTAAAAAAGGCAATATAAAAAAAAACGTTTTTATTATTTACGAATTATTCGTTATCGCTATAATTTTCTAATATAAAATAATTATTAATAATAAGCTGTTTTTCGGTAAATTCTTTAAAAAGGTTATTAATAATTACATAATATTCGTTATCGAAATAAAACGTTTATATGTTAACATTTTAATTTGTTTTTATCCATTTATTTCATTAACGATTAATTTCGAATTTAATATTACGTCCACGTTTTCGGACGTTTCTGTTGCAAAATCTTTTATATAAATTACCTTTATAATTATTACGATATAAACGAAATCCTTTTCGTAAATCTAAACCTTTATTTTTATTATTGCCGTTATAATTGCCATAAAAACTATTTTTTAATAACTTTGTTACAGTACCGTTTTAATTAATTTAGTTTCCGAAATACGAGAATAATGCTATTAATAAAAAACGATTTAACATCTCGATTTGTTTATTAACTCTTAAAAATCTTTAATTAATGGATTTATATTATTCCTTTTCGAGATTAAAAGCGGAAATAAACGCCTATGGCTATATGAATATTGCTTATTTATAAGAAATGAATTTATTTTCGAACTGTTAAAGCCAATTATTAAAACGGAAATTAAATTCGGAAATAACAAATATTTATCGCAATTATAAATAAATTGCATTATAAACATAAATTATTAATTACATAAACGTCTTTATATCCGTTATTTTATAATATCTTATATATTCCGTTATTTATATATAAACGAATACATTAACATAAATATAATTAAAACTATATTAAATCTTTAATAAAAACAATAATGTATTAACTTTTTTAATCTTAAAACGTTAATTCTATCCAATAAGGCGTTTAAATTTCCGAACAAAATAGTCTTTATATTTTGGCTAACTTTTGCTGCCTACCAAGCTTAGGCGTCTTTACGGAGCAATTAAGGAAAATCTTTAACTATTAAGTTATAAGAATAAACTTCGAGTAAAAAGACGATAATGATTCTTTTAAGAAAGACTAGCTACAGCTAAGCTGGTGAGATTTACTAATATAATAAAAGACAAGACCCACTGTCTTTTGGCTAAAAAAAGGAGCTTCCAAGTAGGAAAGCTTTTTGTAATAACTTCTTATAATAATCCGTATTAAATAAATTAGCCGCGCATTAATAATTAATCATATTAATAAGCATTAAGTTAACCGCGTATTAATAGTCGTTCGCATTAAAAAGATTAGCCGCGCATTAATGATTAATCTTATTAATAAGCATTAAGTTAGCCGCGTATTAATAGTCGTTCGTATTAAAAAGGTTAGCCGCGTATTAATAATTAACCTTATTAATAAGCGTTAAGTTAATTGCGTATTAATAGTTAACCGTATTAATAAGCGTTAAATTAACCGCGCTTAAATATAATTAACCCCCGCATATAATTAACCTGCTTAGATTAACCAAAGTCCTAAGGGTTAGGCTTCGGAAATAAAAAAATCGTAAAATAATATTAATAACTTATAAAACTTAATTAAAATCGACGGCGTATTATAAACTTTTTTTTAATTACTTAATTTATAATATATACGGCTCGTTATATAATTTCTTTAATAAATTAATCATTATTTCATAATCGAAATTAATTATAAACCGTAATTTAAATATTTAATAAGTTAATTTATAAAGAATTTACGATAATATTTTAAATTTAATAATAATCGCGATTTTTTTAATTTATTCGATAAAATGCTTTGTTTATTTATCGGATATAATTTATTATATTTTTATTTTAATATAAAAAATATAACGGATTAAATAATGGCATTTTTAAAATGTAATGCTTATTAAGAATTTAAAACCCCGTTTTTAAAAAGATTATTTAATTGAAATTATAATTATATACGAAAATCTCGATTTATTTAAAATTATTCGAATACTTTAAAGCAATTCGTTTAAATCATAATTTATATAAAACGAAAGTCGATATAAATTTAATTTAAATGTCTTATATCTTATTAAAAATATTTAAGGCTATTTATATAAAACGGAAGTTAATAAGAAAAATAACTCGACTTTTAATTTCGTAATATATAAGATTTTTATTTTAATTTTAAAAAATTGCTTTAAATTAAATTATTTAAACTCGTTTTTTTTTAAATTATACGATATTCGTATTACTTCGTTAAAAATCGTTAAAGATTTAACTTTTTCTTAATACGTTTATTATAATTAATAAATATTTTCGTTATATAAAATAAGAAATAAATAAATTCGTTTTTATCAAAATCGGCTTTATTTATAAAGATATTTTTATTCGTATTACGTAAAAAGAATATAAATAAAGGTTCGAATATACCTTTTAATCGGCCGTTATTACTTCGAACTTCGTAAAGAAATTCGCGAATTTTATTTTATAAGTTTTAAACAATACGGTTAATAATGCCAAAACCGTTTTTAACGTAATTCGCGAAATTTTCGAAGCGTTCGTTTACGTTACGAGCGTTTATTTCGCTAAAGTAAAATAAATTATACTTAATAGCTTTAGCTTTATCGTTATTGCCGTTATTACCTTTTTCGTTATTCGTTATTATCGTATAACGTATTAAAAATTATATAAAAAATAAAAAATAAAGTTATAAAATAATGAAAAAAAGTTATTTATTTTTAATTAAATAATATAAACTTATAAAAATAATTATTTATATATATTATAACGAGCCTTAATTATTTAATTAATATAAATCTAATTAATATATTAAATTTTTAAAGTTTTTATTATAATTATTCTTTAAAGAAAATAGAAAATAAAAAAATAAAAGCTTTTTTAATTTATATTTAAATATAATATAATTATAAAAGTAAATTTCTTAAGAATTTACTTCTTATTATTTAATTAGCCGAATGCCTTAGTCTTGGCATTTATTGCCTTAAGATTTACATTAATACGTACGTATAATTAGCACTTAATTAATATATACGTATAATATAGCCAGGTTAACCGTATTTAAAGGTGGTTAACTGCATTTAAAGGTAATTAACCCTACTTAAATGGTACGTACATATAGCCATTACTTAATTAATACGTACGTATAGCCAGCACTTAATTAATACGTATATATAGCCATTACTTAATTAATACGTACGTATAGCTAATACTTAATTAATACGTACATATAGCTATTACTTAATTAATACGTACGTACGTATAAGTTAATCGTATTTAAAGGTAATTAAGCGCGTATTAATGGTTAATCGCGTATTAGTAATTAACCGTATTTAAATGTAATTAATTCTTATATATAATTAATTTGCTTAAGTTAATCTAAGTCTTAAGAGTTAAAAGTTTTAATAATGCCTTAATGCTTAATTAAAAAATTTCATAACGGGCTAATATATATAAATAAAATATTATAACGTAATATCGATTTAAGTTATATTTAAAAAAGTAGCTTTATTTTATTAAAAGTTTTAATAACGCATTAGTATATTTAAATAATATATAACGAAAAAATATAAATTTAAACGATATATAATAAGGCGCTTATTAAATTAAAAGTTTTAATAACGCCTTAATGCTTAATTTATAATACGTAAAAAAGATAAAAACTAATTACTTAAAATTAATCCAGGTTATTTAATTATATATACCCTGTATGTATATATATATATAACGTATATTACTTAATTAAATCATTGCTAGGCCTTTTTAAATACCCGTATTAAAGTGCCGGAAACGAAATAACCTTTATCGATTTCGATAGTTTTATTGCTAGATTAGGCTTAAGGCCGAAACGCGCATTTCTAAGTATATATAATGAAATAGGCTCGACGGGCTTATTGCTAATTAGCCTTATCGTTAAAATTAGCTCGCCTTTTTTAAAATATTTGGTATTTCGTATGGAAATCGAATTCGCCGTTTTGTTATAGCAAATTAGTACTTTTTTTTAATAAAAAAACGAAATATATAAATCTTAATAGCTAAGGCCCTTTTTTTATAATGGCATAACATTATATCGCTGCGTTATTAAATCGGAAATGCTATTATTTAATACGTAAAAAAGGTAAAAACCAACCAATTAAGGTTAATTCAGGTTATTTAGCTATATATATCTTATATATATATAAATATATAACGTATATTATTTAGTTAAACCATTACTAAGCCCTTTTAAGCATTCGTATTAATTCGATAATACTTATATATATCGAAAGTTTAAGCGTAAGTATTAATTTATAACTTAATTATATTATATAAAAAATAATATTTTACGTATATAATTAATTAAACTTTTAAACGAATTATTAAAGCCTTATATTATAATAAAAATATAAATCTTATTAATTAAAAACCGTTTTTATAATATATATATATTATAAAGTTATAATATTAAATAAAAAGTTAAAAAGATTATAAAAATATAAATAATTAAATATAAACGAAATTATTTTTTAAAAGAAATATTTTTCATTATAATGTTTTAAAAGTATATAAAGTTCTTTTTATAAGCGTTAGCCTTTAATACGGCGCTTAAGCGCCAATTACGTAATGAGCTTTTTAATTAAAGAAACATTTATTTATAAATTTTTATAACTATATTACCTCTTATTATATAAATTTAGCGATTCGTATAAGCGCTGGTATTTAATTTTTAAAGCTTAAAAAAGCGACGCATTTATACGGTTTCCGGGTTATAAAAGAAGACTGTTTTTTTATAAACGTAATACGAAATTAAGTTTAAGGTAATAATTATAAATATTTAAGTTTTATATAAGAACTAAGTATTAATAATACTGTTTTATTTAAAAAATCATAAATAAAAATAAATTTTAATATAAATTTCGTTATATAAAAAAAAGAAACGATTTTTAATTTAAAAAGCGAAAAAGCTTTATATATAATAATATACTAAGCTATTAAGTACTTATTATTTAATTATGTAATTTTAACTCTCTTATTATAGCCCTTATATTGCAATAAATACGCTAAAGTTCGAGGTAATAACCTTTAATGAGCAACTTAAAACAGCGTTTTTTATTAATAATAAGAACTTTTATTAGGTTCTTAGTAGCGGCGGTGCAGAAAACTATGCCGTCGTTATTTCCGTAACTTTTAAAGCTTACTTAAACGACCCAGTAGCCGGAGCCGTTATGCGCATAATAGTCATATTAAGTTATTTTCCTAATATAAACGACACAGTTCATTAAATTCTTATAAAAAAAGCAACACGGTAATTCTTCGTTTCATTATGTTATAATCAAGCAACCTAAAGCTGATGACTTACGTTAACACTAAGGCATGAGCTATAACTGGTGCGATAAATATATCCGTCCTTCTGTTCCCAGTTACCCCAACCAACCCATTACAGGTCCCCTGCCCCCATGGGAAATATGCTTCTCCAACTTCCTAATCGGCCCAGACAAAGTCGACGATGCAGCGCAGATCCCATCCGCTCGCTTATGCTCTCCGCAAAAGCTTGGCTTAATGCTTAATTGCTCCCACCCCCTCATCGCCTACCGAGGTGATTACAAGGTTCTCCAACCTGCAACGCTGCACTGTTCTCCGTACACGCAATGGTTGTTATGCGCGCAACCGCCGGTGAAGGATCCGCGATGCATGGCCATCGGCGGAACCACCGATGTGCAAAGCTACTTAACGACGGGGCAAGCCTTCATCTACCACCGTGGGATCAAAATCATCCTTACACACAGGTCTAGACTCTAGAGCTTTCTTCACTGTCAGTACTTAACCGCGCATCATGAATCCCTCACTCTTTTCACTTTCCGTCTTCCAAATTTTTGGTCTCATATGCGCCTCTCAGGTCGAGTTGCCCGGCGGCTGGTCCGTATCGCCGGACTCGAAAGTAGAGCCGGACGTGTTCGGCGGAGGACCGCGCTACTTGACATGGATGGCCGACTCGATAATGAAGCACGGGATAGAACCCGAGGGCTCATACACGGTCTCGGCTTGCCTATCGGGTATAATGCTCGCCTATGAACGCACGGGCGACTCCAAATACCTCGGCTTTGTGCGGTATATGGCAGATATCTTACTATACCCCGCCGACAACGGCAAGGACATCCTATTCTACAACGGAAGCACCTCGATTGATGATATCCGGTACGGTCACACCTACCTAGACATGTATGCGGCCACAGGCGACGAAATATACAAGACAGCAGCATCTCAGTTCAGAGCGCAAATCGACAGCTCGCACCGTAATTCCCTCGGCGGCTTCGATCACCGGTATCCCGACTACGCTGATGAGATGTGGCTTGACGGGATATTCATGCTCGATGTGTACTACGCACGCTGGACACGGGAAATGGAGCCCGAAAACGCCACGGCCTGGGATGACATTGCGCTCCAGTTCGATCTCATTGACGCTGGGACACGCTCGAACCCAGACCGATACCATGGCTTGCCGGTCCATGGATTTGATGTGAGTAAGACCAGGGTCTGGGCCGACCCGGAGACAGGTGCCGCGCCTCACGTCTGGGCCCGCGCGGTGGGCTGGTATCTCATGTCCCTTGTCGAGGTACTCCAGTTGTTTCCTGCATCGCACCCGGGTTACGGTCGCATGCTCGGGTACCTGCGATCGCTCTGCGATGCGGTCGTGGCGGCTCAGGACGACAAGACGAAGGGCTGGTGGTTGATCATGACCCCTGGCACGGAGGGCATCTGGGGCAACTACATAGAGAGTTCGGGATCCTCAATGTTCGTCGTCGGGCTGATGAAAGCGCTTCGACTCGGCTTCGTGGAAGGGCAACGATACCAGCAATCGGCGCTGGCCGGCTATGAACTCATGACGAGCACGTTTGCGAGGCCGAGAGGGTCGGATGGCGCATTGACGTACCAGTGGACGGTGCAGACAGGAAGTCTAAGCTCAAATGGAACCTTTGAAGTAAGTTTCACAAATCTACCAACCCCTGAGATCTGTTTGTTATGCTTTATCGTTTCGTACTGATGTGCTACTATCTTGACAGTATTACGCTAGTATGCCTCTGTTCGAAAACGATCTGAAAGGTGTCTCGCCATTCTTGTTCGCTAGTTACGAGTACGAACTTCTTGAGGAAGCGAAGAATCATTCACAAGTTTCTTGATTTACCGACTGGGGCAATAGACATTGTAGTTACTCCTGATCGGGTTTTCAGTGCCACACCAAACTATCGGACAACATCGTGTGGCACACGCTTGATAGCAGTCATCGTCAGAGACACCTAGTAGCCATAGATTCTATTCCCAGGCACACGAGGTCCTCGCCAACCACCTGCATGACCCCGGTTTCTTCACCTTTCCAGTCCCTTGAGGCTACGTGCTTCTTGAGAAATTGTTTCCGTGTCCAATCTCCAAATCCGATGTCAGTGCTGGAGTCTAGCTCTGTTGAAGCATGAGAATGCCTTAACTTTAGCAGATCTGGTCTTGGACATCGCATGCTTTTCATCGGAAACCGAGGGCATTTGGTGGATTTGCTAGCCATACAATGCACAGCTCTGATAATAGCAGCCAACCGGGGAATGGTGGCCACAATGTTCTAAGTGGTCAGGCAAGGAATCATCGCCGGACTGGTAGAACATGGATACATACGGAAGCGGCTCAGGCAAGAATGAAAGCACCGCATTGACGGTGAACAGTCAAGTCGCCATGTAGGCCTCGTATTGCTCGTAGCAGCTCACTAGCCCCGGCAACCTTGAGGTCGGAGTGGCTGATGGCGTTTATGAATACAGACGGCTGTCTTATGATGTAAAGAATGTCTTTGAGTCGGATCCATTATCGCTTTATGTTTCACGTGATGGTTCATGGGCAGATGGACCGGGATGTCTTCCTGCACCCTGCTATACCCTGGGTCCCTGCTAGACACATCACTATAATTACCAAGTACCTAATTCGTAAGACCCACCATGAAATCCGGGGTACAATAGCGTGACAATCTAGCTACCACCCGCCGTATACATACACGCAATTTACTACATACAATCATGATATCAAGGCGACAGACTTCAAAATGAAAACGAAAACTCACAGGAAAAGGCGCTTAATAATATGTATTTACTATAAGACTAGTTGCTTGTTAATTTTTCTGTTTTATGAGGCTTACTAGCTCGTTATAATCGCTATTGTTCTTTAACGTCTTCCAAAAGGGCCCCTGCATTCGAATTAAGTCCGCGGGAGTTCCGATCCTGTCAAATTGTTCATGGTTAGTAGGAACAACCTTGTCAGAGAAAAGAACATGCGGGTGTGGCTCGGAGACAACGTACTCAATGATCCGGCCTTCTTCCATCACTATCACACGGTCATAGTCCATGATGGTGCGCAAGCGGTGAGCAATAGTGATGATCGTGGAGCCCGCGAACGAAGACCGAATAAGCTGCTGCATACGCACATCGGTATCATGGTCCACTGAAGCCGTCGCCTCGTCCAGGATGACGACTTTCGAGCGACGACACATAGCGCGCGCAAGACCGAGGATTTGCTTCTGCCCATTGCTGAAATTGTTGCCGCTGCCCGCCACATGGCTGCAGGCTGCCAGGCCGGTAGTGCTGCTGTTATAGGGTTCGTCACCATCGTCATTATCATTATCATTACCATCACCATGACCGTCCTGTAGTAGGCTGCACGACGCGAGGATGCTGTGCAATTCGGCTTCATCGAGTTCGCCCCGGGGATCCAAGTTCGACCGGATGTCACCGGAAAACACTACCGATTCCTGCGGGATGAGGCTGATGCTCTGCCGCAGCTGCCTGAGGGGGATATTGGCGATATCCACGCCGTCAACCATCACGGCGCCAGAGGCTATGTGTGTAGAACGTATAAGGGTTCTTGCGACCGTGCTCTTTCCACTCCCTGTGCGGCCAATAATGGCTACGCGTTCGCCAGGGTAAGCTACGAAATTTACACGGTGCAAGATATCGGGTCCATTTTCAACGTAGCGGGCAGTGACAGCTTGGAATTCGACAAGCCCAGATGTGGGCCAGGCTGCCCGTACCTTGTCCTTCCGTGCGTCACCCGCGTCTTCAGGGCGCTCCTCGGGCTCGATATTGGCATACTCCGATACGCGCTGGAACGAATTCAGTTCGACCTCTAATTCATTCATGTTACGAACCAATGTCAGTATCGTCTGGCTCAGACCGATTGCATTTGTCAGAGAGAAGCCCACGAGGCCTGGCGATCCAGATTTGTAGTAGGCAATGCAGCCAGCTGTCGTGGCAATAATGGCCGCACAGCAATCCGATCGAACGGAAACCCAGCGGTTGCAGTTGTACTGTGCTTCATATGCTCGCATGTGCGTCGCGACCTTTTCAGCTAGCAGCTCCTGAAAGACACGATCCACGGAATGTCGGGCCCGGATAACAGCAATCCCCGCGGAGGTATCGCTGAAGTGGGAGAATACGGGAGAGAAGTTTACAGCACAGAGGCGCTTGATAGATATCTGCGCGCGCGCATACACCTCGCCTGTAGTAAATCCAATAAGACAGAAGAAGCCGGCTGGTAGGGCGAATATTGGCATGATCGCTGCAATGCTTGCCTAGGGCGATGTTAGTTCGTGATAGCTTTTTGGTGACAATCTGGAGGTGGGGGTGGCAATAAGGGGGCGGGGTAGCAGACTGCAAATAGGGGGTAGGGTGACAGGGGTAAAGGGGATTGAACAATGGGCACGGAGACATGTAACGAACCAAGCGAAGAGCGAACCGAAGACCGTTATCAAGAGTCATACGTAGCCAATCTACCAGAACGCTGTCCATAGATTGCGTGTCCAGTCCGAAGCGGTTGATGATGCGGCCGACAGGGTTGCTATCGAACCAAGAGATAGGGGCTTGAAGGACAGCAGCGATCAGCTTTTCATGCATCGTCTTGGCCGCTATCCATCCGCCTCTTTGGTAAATCAAGTTGTTGGTGAACTGAAGTGTAACGAACGCCATCACGGCGCCGACATAAACAAGGAGGTAGGTCGTTGCTTTAGCGGCATAATCGTCTTCGTCGACATGCCCTGTCCAGATGGACAACCACAATGTGATAGAGAAGTATGCAACCTGAACGGCAAGAGCGCTGACGACAGCCAGAGCCGCACCGGGGTAGCCTCCGAAGAGGAGCACATACTTAACGACTGTAACATGGTAAGATGGAATTGTATTGCTTGTAGGGGGGTCGGAAAACTTACTAAGCCCGCGCGGAACGCGACCCGAGGCTTTGTGCTCCTGTGGCCCAGCATCATCCAGATTTACGACAGCCTCCACGTACTTTGCAGTTTCTGCGTATTGCCCTTCTTCTTCATCTTCCTCATCGTAGTCTACGTCCTCCTCGGCGCTCTCGGTGCTGCCAATGCAGTCCGGCAGTCTACGAAATATAATGCCGGTTTCTTCACAGCCTACTTCGTACAACTTCGCATCAATAGGTAGGTTCGTGGTCGACGATTCGATAGAGGATATTTTGCCCTGAGCGAGAGAAACCACCGTGCCGGCGTTCTCGATTGCATTTCGAAAATGGGTCACCAAGATAACCGTTCGATCAGCCAACAGTTCACTACCAAAGCATCGCTCGTACACCTTGGTAATAGTGTGTGTGTCGAGGGCCGAGAAGATGTCGTCGAGTAGAAGAGTGGAGGACGGGGAGTATAGTGCTCTCGCTAATGAGATACGCTGCTTCTGACCTCCGGAAAGGCTAGATCCTTGCTCCCCAACGTGGGTTAGATCGCCATTGGGAAGTTGTCTCAGGTCATCTGCGAGGTCACACGCGTGCACTACTGCCTCGTACCGAAGCTCGTCGTAGGTGCTGAAGAAGAGAATGTTCTGCCGCACTGTGGTGTTCAGAAGCCATGCAGTCTGGGGCACGTAAGCTACATCTGGGGGACAAGATACTTCTCCGGACTCTATACTAGTCTCGCCCAGCAGCGACAACAGCAAAGTCGTCTTGCCACTGCCAGTAGGTCCTGTCACAACGGTAAGAGCTCTCTCGCGGAACGAGATAGAAATGTCGCGTAGGTAGAAGGTAGAAGACACTGCTGGTCGGAACGTTGCGTTTCTGAACGCAGGCGGCCCAGTGGGGTGTCTCTTCCTCTCTACCGCAGCGTCGAAGAATTCGTCGACGCGGTGTAATGATTCGCGGCCTTGCGCAACCCACTGAGCAACTTTGGAGAGCCAGACGAACTGCGCACGCAAAATCTCTGTAAGCGCTAGGGCGGTAAAAGCTGTGGGAGCTCGTAGCGGTTGGTCGGTGAAGAGGACCAAGGAGGAGAACGTGCAGAGGAGGCTGACGAGGGACAGCATATCGCCCGTCATGGAAACTAGCATGGAGATGATGTTACGTCTCCAGATCCTCTGCTGCTCGATCGCGCGGATGGCATCGATCTTTTCCGAAGCCATTGTCTCCCAGGCGAAATATTTCAGTGTGCGAATCGAGTGTAGATACTCCGATATCTTGGAGAGCCTAGCATCGGTGGCTTCCATAACGAACCTGTGTAGGCGGGATAGTCGCCCGGAGAATAGACCAGGGAGTGGGCTCAAAGACAACAAGACGGCGACACCAACCAGCGATGGCCATCCCATGAGGTGATATAAGAAAGACATGGCAATCACCGCGGACATCGTGCTAGCCGTCATGGCGTAGAAGACGTCGGTAGCATTCGAGATGTTATCGGCGTCATACGACACCAGACTTTCTATTTTGACAGAATGATGCCCGAGAGCGTCCGAGGCGGGTTTGCCTGGTGAATCCAAGGCCGGACCTTGCGCCGGCTCTCCGTTCCGAGCCTGTGAGTCGTCACCCAATCGCGACCACAGCACCCTCCGGTATATCTCGTGGATCATCGTCGCCTTGACCCGGACGAGGAGCCGAGTACCCACAAAGATAGATCGCTGGTAGCAGATGGATCGTACCATGGGCCCCAGAAACAGGAGGGTGATCCACACGAACGGATGCAGGATCACGGTATTGGAATCCGGCTTCTCGAGGTAGCTTAGAAGGTGAAGCATGGCAAATGGTGCGAGGTATTCGGCAACGGCTGTGGCGACGGACCAGAGCAAGATCGTTCTGATGTCTGTTTGAAACGTCCTGCATAATGCCGAGAGTGTTTTGCCTCCTCTGAGACGCGCTCTACACATGCGGCTTAACAAGGTTAGGGGCGCATCATATGCAGGCAGAGGCGGAAGATCTTCAATGGTCAGGTCGTTCCGGAAGCCTTTCAAAGTGAGATAAGTTAGCCAGCCATAGGAAACATAGTATGAGAACCACGAGCAGGTCTCCTCTGGCGAGGTTGCCTCCTGAAACGCTAAGGTCAAAGACTCCGGGTTGGGCGTCTTATTCTGCGGACGACGAGGCGAGAGGAAGGAGACGAGTGGTACGAGCGCCAAACTGGCCAGTTTGGCGAGCTCCGCGGTCGTTGGCGTATTGTGCGATCCGATAATCGTGATAGGGGGGAGTAGTTTGACGACCTCAAGGACTATGCAGGCAACTGCGATCCCATTCATATGGTGGCGTATTGGCGTAATCAGTGGGCTGGATCTGCTCGTGCATAATGCGATAAGAAGAATGAGTATGTAACCCAGAATAATTGTTTCTATCCATGACCCGTGTTGTATTCCAGAGTACAAGGAGAGAGACAAGGCAGAGGCTGCAAACACTGCTTGCAGTATCGAGTACTCAGGAGCTGTGTGTCGGCCATATACTTGGCCGGATGCCGTCCTTGAGCAGCCAGCTTTCCCCTTGCGCTTGGTTGATCTGTTGGCTAGAGCCACGGATGCTAAAAGCCAGAGAAGAGATAAAGCTAAACATCCTAGGTGTAGGTAGCCTGTGGAAACAAACTTCGATATAGCATTGGTGCGGTATAACCACACTGTTCTTTTTGAGAGTTTATCGCCGAAGTTTGGGTTTTCATGGGCTACCTGCGATCCCGAGAAGGCGATGGGGTGTTGAAGGGGTGCTTGCACCATATTGCTTTGAGCTAACCCGATGACATTGTGAATATAGGTCTTGCCGTCTGTCTTCTATAAGACTTCCATATGTGGCAGCATTGTAGATGTTGATAAGTACGGCTGAGTCCTCATGGTTACTCTATTTACCATGAGTTGGGCTTCAACGATATGGTGTGTTTTTGCGTTCGCTAGCGGGTAGTCTTCCTTATTCCCGGAGCTCAGCGGCTCTACAGCACTGTTGGGGTGGCATGTACTGCCCACCTTGGGAAACTACCTGTATCGGCAATGAAGATTTTCTATGAGTTCTGTGATTGGGTGTTTTAGGCGACATGGTTTCCTAATTAGGAAATATCATACCCGAGGACCGTTGAACCTGATCAACATGAGCTACTGAATTAGCTATGACTTAAATCAATGGGTAAACTATAGTATAGGCGGTTCATGACGGGATCTGACCGGCTTTGGCTCCGGTGGAAAAGGGGGGAAGGAGAGGAGTTTCATTTTCTGGAACTGTTAATGAAGAAATCTGCTTAACCGCCTACAACCCCCAATTCCTTTGACGGCCGCCTTTACGCAGACTGGGTTGTGTATTCCAAATACAGTTCGCATTAACATTTACGGTGTCATCATGACAAATCGACCACTTGAACATGATATGCTCCCTAGACGTAATTCAACTATGGACAGGAATAGACTAGGTACACTCCGAAAGTCCTAGGACATTAGTATCCAAGTCTACCCATCGCTATTCGTGCAGTTGTAGCTCCTTATGTTATAATAACAAATATTTCATTCGTCTTCCCAGCTGTCGAAATTACGGATCAAGTCTTGGATCGTTAGCATATCTTGTGGATATATATATATATCGGTGCAGGGTCAAAACTCACCATAGTATAGCCTCATCCCCTCCAAGTGGGCTGTTATGCCCATTCGCTCATCGACGGCATGCGGGTTCAGTCTTGTCCCCTCCCTCGCGGGAGTGAAGCGATAAATATTTTTGGTCAAACTCCAGTAATGCACTGTGTCTGTGTTGCCTGTCATAATATTGCCGGCAGGGACGACAGTCTTGCCTTGCCCCATTTCTGTGCTCTCAAACACATGCCGCAGCGTGCCGCTAAAAACGTTCCATACACCTCCCTCAGTTGGGGAAATCGGAGCTATATCAAGCGTCTGCAGGCCTCTCAAACGTAAATATCCATTCGAGGTGCTACTGTCACCCGGGCTCTCCGTACCAAAGCCCTCGAACTGGAGTCCGTACTTCCGTACAATGGGCATAAGAACATGGCGAATGTGATGATTGACGTAGGAGACAGATTCGTGCAGTGCGACACGATGGTTGACCTGGACCAGAACCTCTTCTGGAAGAGCGTTAACTTTGTGACCTCCGGTAATAACATCGACCGCCTGGCTCGTCTGCATCAACCATCTTTCGTCCGGCATCAACTCGGAAAGCCTCCTAGCAATTTCCTCCTCGCCACCATGAAGAAGTGCATCACGCAGCCATGGTGGGACCGCCTCGGGCGAGTACTTGACGTTACATTCGAGGACGCTGCGGAATGGATTGGATTGGGTGAGCCGCGGGTAGTACGGTTCGTTTTCTAGGGCCAGGATCGCTTCAGCCATGATGCCAATTCCTGTATGGGGCGGAGGCCGTGAACTGTGGCCGCCCTTGACCTGAAGCGCTAGCTGGACATCATAGTAACCTTTCTCGCCAACACCAGGGTAGGCGTACAAGACGTCGCCGAGGGCCTGCACGCCCATGCCACCTTCGTCGAGAACGAAAAGGAAAGAGTCTGAGCCCCATTCTTCTAGCAACGATGCATTGAGCGATGCTGCACCTCGCATGCCACCCGTCTCTTCGTCATATCCGAAGGCAAGCACAATGGCCCGGTGTGGCATAAATGACTGGGATAGGAGGTTCTCGATGACAGACAAGACCCCGATCAGGACATTCTTGCAATCTGCTGCTCCGCGGCCCCATACGAACGACCCGTCGTAATGTGCCGAAAATGGCGGGTATGTCCAAAGGGAGGCATCGCCCGCCGGGACCACATCTTGGTGTGCCGTAAAGAGGAGAGGCTTCAAAGAGGAATTGGAACCCTTCCAAGTATATTGGAGACCATACCGGTTTACCTTGCGGAGCTCAAGCTTCGAGTGACTGTGGCCACCGTACAGATCAGAAATGAAAGAATAGGGGGGGTGGAGGGGGGCATGCTACGTACACGAGAGGGAAAAGCTCGCTTAAGACGTGGTGAAAGTGATCGAACGTCTCCCAACGGGGGTCCTCATTGACGTTACCGTTGTCATCAAAGCTCTCAGTAGGAACGTGGACGGCAGCTGTGAGCCGCCGAACCTGCAATTGCCGCTGCTCGGAGCTCATTAGATGATCGCTAGGCTGGAGGCCGTCATCACTAGACGAGGTGACATTTGGTAACGGGCACCACTGGTCTGCAGTACGCTGTCTACCCAGGGACAGTTGAGTCCAGCGTCCGCTGGTTTCTGACGCACCGACGAAGGGTAAGGGGGAACCGAGACAGATAATGCCGGCGAGGAAGAGAAACTTGGCATGTCTCACCCGCCGGCCATGGCTCTCAGGTCTCCTACGATGGGAATCCATACTCCCTCGATGTTGCGGTTGAAGACGTGCTACCCTAAAGCACACCTTCGGGTCCTGCCGATGTCTTATTAGACCCAGTAGGCACTTCCTCGTACAGGTGGAAATGGACATATTGGCTGATAGATGTATTTCCATTGCTACCGACAGACTTTCCCGATCCGGAAAGTGGACTCCTCGCAGTAGCGCCAGTATCCGTATCATGCCCTATCGTGTCGTAATTAGGTAAGTATCATAACCATACTATAGTCCATCGTAGGATGACATCTGCAGGGCTCATATGATCATAATCATGATCATCGGTCAATAAGGATATAACGAAATCATGGCCGACCCGATGAGATGGTGCATAGAGATTTCACACTGCACTGAACTCCTTGGACTCCCCCGCCCGTTAGATGATACAATTAAATAATGAATAAGCCCGTGGTCTGCTTCATGACGTCCAAATAGTCAACCCTGGTCCCTTCTCGACCTTGTATCCTGATGACATGCTCGAGCAACACGCGTGTCTTCCCAAAATTGGCACCCCATACCTCGGCATCAGCAAGAGTTTTCACTACCCAGTCTTGATATACCATATCTGTGGTTTCGATGCCAGCTAGGAACAGGATACGGGGCCAGATATTCTGCGGCGAAGGCGGCCGCAATCGACATACTGTAGATGTTATGGAGATGATACGTTTGGCAGCGGATTCGGCGGAAATCAACTTTTTCGGTATACTGTTCACCACGCGAGGGGGCAGCATCCTGTGGTAGCAAATGACTACGCTGTAAAAGGTTGCTAAGAGCAAGAAACAATTGAAGCCCTTCATGGTGATCTTACCGCCAAGAGAGCGGGTAGGGTTGGACAGGGAAGAAACAATAGAAGCGATGGTCCTGTCGCTCTCGAGTCTCTCTTGGATCGACAGCAATTCGTCCTGCACGGTCGTCCATACCGTGACCGGAGCTGCGACCTCCCTGCGATGTAGATGCACGATCCTCCCCTCTACCGTATCGAAATCTAGATTCAAGCGCAAACATGGCTTGGTGTCTTGTAGGCATGGCTTCGTGTCTTGCCCGTTCGAATTTGATCGTGTCTCCGGGAAGGCTGCATTGAGGAAGTCGTACTCTGAGCTGAACAGCTCGAGGTTCTGCAACAGACGTCCCGTCCCCCCAATCCAGGATGCTCGGGCATCGTATGCCCCCAACCAGACCAACACGCGACTGCCGATCGGGCCAAGAGGAGCTGCCTGTCCTCCGGCCTTTTGGTGGCGCCGGTGGGCATCCACAAGGTCGGCAGTAAACTCCAGATGCCTGCAGAAGGGGACGATTCCCGAGGCTGCCAGCAGTTCGAATTGGAGGGCAAACCAGATGGTGATAAGGGAGAGCTCGAAATGATGGGCGACGTTTTGATCACGGTGCATCAACGAGACAGCATGCGAATATCGTTCTGTGGCCTTCTGTACTAAGTCAGGCTCGGATTTCGTCTGGCCGAGATGTAGAGCGGTCCAAGCCATGACGCAATGGTATAAAGGCGCGTAGAACAGGGCCATATCGCTGAATATCTGGCTGTATAGGTTTTCATCACCGGAATACCGTATCTTGGCGTAGCCGGTCATCACATTCAAGTAGTGTTGGATGAGACCGTTGTCTTCTTGGCCGATAACAACAGCCGTCTCTTCCTGTTCAGAATCTAGGACATCGCTTGAGCGTGGTGTCGTGTCAACTAATGGGCCATCGCCTCCTGTATCTGGGACTGGAGCCGGGAACCAATCTTCATCAAGTAAGTCGAAGTTCATGTCAAGGTCAAAGAAAGATGGCATGTGTCCTAGGTTCACCTGGGCATCTTGCACGCTCATCAATTGCGCATTGAGACCAACGGCTACACCAATATTAGCCGGGTCTTGCACCACCCCAAACGAGGCGTCATGGCGAAGGGAGCCGGTAGCAGAAGGTAAGACGGTCGGCTCGTCTCGAGTATAGCGGTGGCGCGAACTATCCATGCTTTCCGGCATGCCTACGCCCCCGGTGTTGACATGGATATTGTTGCCATTGCCATTGAGCGGCTCTGCACAGCTCGCGCCGTTCGGAACAGAGTGCAGGCGGGACTGCTCGGGTGACGTCGACGCAGTCTTAACGTCATTTTTCTCGGCCTCGCCCCGCGGGAGCTTGGTGTACTGGGAATTCACGAACCGCACGCGGTACCGCGATGTGCCAGTCACGCTTGTTGTCTTGTCAGGCTCGAAGGAGCAGTTGAGCCCAAGACGTGTGCACGCTCTACAGACGGGCTTCGCCTCGTCACAACGCACCTTTCGTCGACGGCACGAAGAGCATCCTGCGAAGATTTAGAAACCGCATGCCAAAGTGGGAATACAAGAAAGTTGGAGTGAGAGAGACCTGTCTTGGTCCTTGCCGGCCGGCTTCTCTTCGTGCCGGGTGCCTCTGTTACTGATCTAGTCATGTGGAACCGACTTCCAATCAGAGCACCGATCCGACGCGGTTACACAATTACGACTTGTCATCCAGACACGACACGATACGATGCACGGCGCGGCACGATGCGATGCGAGCGAGCGATGTGCTTCGGCTAGATCATGTAAGGGGGATGTATACTGTATAACCAGACGACAGAACAGGGATCGTTGTGGCTAAGCCTGAGCTTGAGCTCACTGAGTAAGGTAATAAGGGAGCTTCAGTGAAGAGAGACTTCGCTTCGCATCTGGTATCTAACATTGGAATCGCAGTCGGATGGAGAGGTGGAGATGGACTGAAAACGTCGCTCTGGGGAGTTCTCTGATGCTATTGCTAATGCTCGCCTCGTGTCTTTCTCCATTCGGCAACCATCTCGGATAGACTAGACCCCGCAATAGCACCACAAGTCGTCCATAGCCGTGCGGCAGCCGTGGTCCCTATGAAACCGCTGCGATTCAGGGAACACCTGGGCTTGGCTGAGCGTGACTGGGGGTTGAAGAGCTGCTAATCTGTTAGTGTCGTCTAGATAACTAGGTTGCTACTATGTATGCTAGAGCCCGGGAGGGTGGAGAGCCCGGGAGGGTGGAGGGAAGACCAGACGCTTATAAGTTCACTGATAAGGCGACACGGTTGCGCGGTCCAACACCGTTAAGCGGCTACGGCGACGCGCGACGACCCGGAGATAAGCAACCAACATCAGCCAAGGCCAAGGGTGGCCTGGCAGGGTTGGTTGGCTTCTTTAAAATAAACAGAATGCCTGCCAGCAACGCAACGCCATGTAGCTGGCCCGCCCCCCTCTTCTCCAAGCCAACATCTCTGCACGGACTGGCTGCGCTGATCGAAGGGCTCCTGATATGGATCCTGATATGGGAAAGACCATGGAAAAGCCCGAAGTTCGATCCGTCCCGGAAGAGGGATCCGGCGACGGCGACAAAGCCTTGGTGTTTGCGGAACAGCATCGCATCGGCCCGTTGAGTGGTGCTGACAACAAGCGCGTTCTCCGCAAGATTGACCGGCATCTACTGCCGTTGGTATGCCCGCCATCCATTCATCGTGCCATCCCAGTTGACACATGGCAAAACATGGCCCATGTGGATCTGAGCCGCTGACAATGGTGAGACTAGATGGTCATCACATACACCCTCAACTTCATGGATAAGAATGCCTTGTCGTACTCGGCCAACTTTGGTCTCCAAACAGACAACGTGGGTACCTACGCAGCATGATGTATAGAGTCCTGCGCTAACAGCGCCCCAAGCACTTGGTTGGGAATCAGTATAGTTGGGCATCTGGATCTGTCTTCTACCTTGGTAAGCACTATCGCCTCCTTTATACCGCCGCCTTGATGACTACGTGTATAAGATCGCAGACTGACCATCAACAACAGCGTACTTGGTCTCTCAGCCGATAGTCGCGCGGTTGATCGTGCGCTTCCCCATCGGCCGCTGCGTAGGCATTGCGACCATCCTCTGGGGTGCTGTGTTAATGACAACGGCGGCGGCTCGATCATTCGCAAGCTTGATGACCATCCGGGCCATTCTTGGTTGTCTCGAATCATGCATTAATCCCGCCTTCATCGTCATCTCCTCCCAGTGGTGGACTCGCGAGGAGCAGCCCCTACGCATCTCGTTCTGGTACTTGGGCAACTCGATCGGCCAGGTTTGTGGTGGGCTCCTTGGCTATGGTATCGCTCACATCAACTACTACGCCGTCCCGAATTGGGCCTGGTTTTTCCTGATCTTCGGTGCTATCACCATCCTGTATGGCAGCTTCATGCTCTACTATCTGCCTGACTCGCCTATGAATGCTCGATGGCTGTCGGAGCCCGACCGAGCGGTGGCCATCGAGCGTGTCCGAAGCAACCGGACAAGTATCGAGAATCACGTCTGGAAATGGTCTCAATTCAAGGAGTGCATGCTCGACATCCAATGTTGGATCCTTGTCCTGACCTTTTTCCTTGACGATATTCCAGCAGGTGGGGTCGCGTCCTTTGGCAGTATCGTTGTCAAAGGTTTCGGCTTTGATACTCTGTACTCGACGCTACTCCTCGTTCCTCTTGGCGTCATTCAAGCTATCTGTATCTTGTTTGGAGGTTTCATGACCAAGTACTTCAAGAACATCAGGACTTGGCTTATAGCTGGTACGTCGCTCAGGCAAAATGCCGCATGTCTACTTCGTACTCCTGAGGCTAACTACGCTAGGTTGTCAAATCCCCGCCCTGATCGGAGCTGTTCTGCTTTATACTCTTCCCCGGGAAAATCAGCGTGGGCTCCTAGGCTCCTATTATATCGTGCAGACCCATGGTATTGTCGGCACACTCACCATGTCTCTCGTATCCAGTAACTTCGCGGGCTACACGAAAAAAGCCACCGCATCGGCCATGATGTACGTCGCCTTCTGCGTGGGACAGGTAGCCGCGCCCCAGCTGTTTCTCTCCAACGAGGCGCCTGTATACCACAGCGCTTTCCTCGCCGCTTTCGTCTGCTTCGCCCTATGCATAGTCCTCAGTGTTGTCTTGCGGTTCTATCTCATCTGGGAAAACAAGAGACGCGATCGCGCGGCTCTGGCAGAGAACGAACCTGGTACCCCTATTGGAGAATTCCTTGATCTGACCGATAAGCAGCAGAAGCCTGTCTTCCGCTATGTCTACTAGACACGTAGTCAAAGTCGTATCATGAAGACATGTGTGGGATATATCGCTGTCCGAATTCATTCCGGTCAAAGTTAGAACGGCACAGTGTGTTATGAGAAGTTTCAAGCTACGGTTTTAATGCCGAAAAGTGAGATTAACTTGGAGATGGCCGTGGGTTTGCGGTATTTCACATCGCCACCCCCAGAATGGGGTTTGCGGGCCTGCTCTCTAAATTGATCCCCCTACATCTTTATTTAAATATTCTGTTGTGTATGATAGCCGCTGTCACGTAGGTGCCTGCTACTTTTCCAGTTATCATGCACTAATCCAAGTGCGTATGCGTTTTTGATATCTCGACGCGAGCAATTCGGTCAAAGCCATCTCTCGTCTTATCAACAAGCTCTGGAGTCAGGCTCGGAGACCGAACCGGAATCTACTGGCCCTATGAGAATATGAAAAGGTTGCCGTTCCGGGTGCATACGCATGACGCCAACATACATAGTTACCTAGTAGCCGAATAGTGCTATCAGTAAACATGTTCTGGTGTTTCTAGACCTTCTGTTGGCGTATTGTGACCCTCCGTGGGTAGGTAGAGCACCCCTGCCCATGGTCGGCAGGTGATTTCCTGTTCTAGTATCGATTTAGCGAGTCGTTAGTCCGCTTCTCTCCTATCAACCTATGCCTGGTTATGTGTTCGTGCCGTACTTCGTAGACTAGCTTCTGATTAACTGACATTTATAAGTAGATTATGTTGGTGAATGGATCTGTTTGGTCGTGTATGAAAGCTGAAGATGTTGGATCGCGGGATATATGTTTGTTATTACAAGACTTGAAATCATTGTAGAGTAGAAAGCCATGTTAATCTCAATAGATATTGCCCATACATCTTTGGAGAAGCATCACAAAAATGGAGAAGACCAGGCAGAGGAGCCCTAACAGTGGTCAGCGTTACGGCCAGAAAGGCGTCCTGCCGGCCTCAAGCCGGGTCCTTGTGTCCAGTGTTATCGCTTCTATCGCTACGACATTTGTTATATCAAATTATTGGCATCCACCTCATAGAGAAGACTTCATAACCCCACGCGGAATTTCCAAGGCTGATTTTGAGTATGGCCTTGCACGATGTGCCCTGGATCAACAGCGTCCGACTGTGGACCGGAGTCTAGCATCTACCCGGCTTGCCGCACATGCTGGCACCGGCTTGCGGAAGATCTTCCTCAATGCGACACTTATTGATGGCGACGGGACTGTCACATGGAACTGCAACATTGAGGTGCAAGATGGCATCTTCACGAAGGTTTCCACCGACCCCCTGGATTTCCTGGAGCAGATCTCGTCCCCAAATACGGAGCTGCTAGATCTTGGCGGTCGGATTGTGACACCGGGACTCATAGACATACACTCACACGTTGGCGTGCGGGAGACGCCACAGCTTTGGGCAACAGAAGACGTGACCGAAATCTCTGCGCCGGTTACACCGTGGGGGCGCGCCATTGATGCCTTCAAGCCCCACGACGACGCGATTCCCGTCATCGCTAGCGGCGGAGTGACAACATCTCTAGTACTCACGGGCGCCAAGAACCAAATCTCGGGTGAAGGCGTCGTCGTCAAAATGAAGCACGCTGATTCCGTGCGGGAAATGCTTGTCAACCAGCTGGAAGGAGGCGGAAAGCCGCAGAGATATCTTAAGATGGCCATGGGAGAGAACCAAAAACGACAGTTCCAGAACGTAGCTAGCGGGCCATCGACTCGAATCGGAGAGTCCTATTGGTATCGCAAGGCATACGAAAGCGCACGCCGGGTCAGGCGAGAACAGGACCAGTGGTGCGCCGCAGCTGACAAGGCAACTGGTCCAGGTTCGATCTCTGAAGAGTACCCCCGCTCCCTGGAGTGGCAGACGCTAGTCGATGTTCTGCGCGGCGATGTCCGCGTCAATGTGCATGGCTATGAGACTGAAGATATTTTAGCCATGGTCGACCACGCAGATGAGTTCGGCTTCAACATCACGGCACTACACCATGCACTACATGCCGACCTGCTCATCGACGAAATCCGGGACAGAGGCATCGCGGTTGTTGGTTTTTCGGACTCATGGGGAGACAAAAAGGAGCTATATGATGTGAGCTCGTACTTTCCCCGAAAGATCGCCGACAGCGGGATTCCATTTGCTCTTACTCGTGACCATCCTGCGTTACACGGTCAATGGCTAGCATACGAGGCGCAGATTGGGCATCATTTTGGCCTCGAAACCCGCCATGCCATTTCATCCGTCATTGCAGTGCCGGCACGCCTTCTAGGTCTCGACAATCGACTTGGATTCATCCAGCCAGGTTACGATGCGGATCTTGTCGTCTGGGACAGGCATCCTATGAGGGTGGGTGCGACGCCTCTCGAGGTCTTCATCGATGGAAGTAGCGTGGTCAATGCTTCTGATAGACTTTGGAACAGATCTAAGTCGCCAGAATTCAAGATAGAAGCCCCGCAGCCACGGCCAACGACGGTGCTCGAGAGCAAGTGCGAACCAGGTCTGTCTGACATGGTTCTGCGTGGCTTGCGAGAGAGCTTTGTGGGAGATGACGGTCGGCGGGGCCAAGAGGCCGAAGCCGGAGATGTGACGGCCGTGATACGTTCAGGGCGAGTCGTCTGTGTTGGTGAAACAAGATGTGACGACTTTGCAAAACAAGCGATGGACGAAGATGTACCCGTCATAACACTTAAGCAAGGATATATGCTCCCTGTAAGTCACATCACCTTCCAAGCATGGTGCTCCTATTCTAAACAAGTATATCATCAGGGCCTTACGATTGTTACGCGCCTACATGGCTTGGTAGAGATGCGACAGGAGCCTTCAACGACTGACGGTGCCTCTGCCGGCGACGGATACGAAAGGCCTCTCGAGAGTAGGTTTGGTATCAAGTTTGATGGCACGCACCTGGAAAGAGCCCACCGGGCCGGAGTTACTCGCATCGTAACGCCGCCGCTCACTGAAGGATCCTTCCACGGCATTAGCTCTCTGTTCCGTTCCGGGGCAAGAAGTGGTATGTCCATCTGTCTTGCCGGAGGGATTTAATCGTAGGCAGTAGGACACGTCAAGTGCTGCCATGCTAACATATCCCCAGTACTCGATGATGGTGCTATTTCTGTGCCTGATGCCGCGCTCCACTTCACTGTCGGGCATGATGGTAAAAGTGAGTATCTGCTATCGCGTCTCCTGTCTTGTGTCAGAAGTCTCGAAGCTCTAACCCGCAGATACAGGTCCAGCAACGCCGTCCATCACATCACAGGTTAGCAAGCTGCGCGATCTCCTCACGATAGACAAACACCTACACCCTATCTATCAGAGAGCCGCGAAGGGAGATATTCCTGTTGTCGTCCACACCAACAATAAGGACGTCATCGCACATATGGTGGCCTTGAAGTGGGAAACAGGTGCTCATATCGTCATAATGGGCGGTGCCGAAGCACATTTACTAGCAACGGAGCTCGCAGGTGCCCAAATGCCTGTCATTTCTGCGCCCTTTTGGGGATGCGAGCCTCTCTTCTGGGAAGGCCGCAATTGCCTTCCAGGGCCACCCCTAAAGGATCAGCTAGGTCCCCAGGTATTGATGGCCGCGGGCGTCCAAGTTGCCATCTCGAACTTCGATGACACTAACAACCACATCCGGAACAGCATCTGGGAGGCCAGCTGGGTCGCGGGTCCTGGAAATCATAGCATGGCACTCGACTTAGTGTCAAAGAACATCGAGGATATCTTGCTGCTACCACGCACTCAGGACTTCGTAGTATATGAAGGGAGCCCGTTCGAATTCGGGTCTCGTGTCGCCCTTATCTTCGAAGAGGGTAGAGTGCAACGCTGTGATCCAGACGTCGATGAGGTTCCCAGGCGAGAGAAGATTGAGTCACAGTCGTCAACTAGGTATTGATAGACCTCAAGTAGTGTGCGGGTATCTCGGCAAAATAAAGATTGGATATCGTGTCGTGAGCGATGCAGTGTATAAGATACTGAAATCTGGTCTCGACTCGACTGCATTCACGATTGATGTGTGCAAGGCAAGTAAACACACTCGTTTCAGGGCAATTGCTTTCCGGGCGATTCTCCTAATAAGTGATATCATGAGTCACGTGCGCTGCGTCATAGAACAACAATTCCATAGTTCCAATGGCTAAGTAGTGATCTGGAGTGACTGGGGGTGCTTCATCCCTGAGTGGTTAAGACTTAAAGTCCAACGTGGAGGCAGCAGCCACTGATCGGCCCTAATCTAAGCATCACTGTCCATGGACGGTCGTGAAGGCATCATTTCGACACACATTCTGGACATTCCAACATTGTTCTGATTGTGTTCTGGGCATTAACCAACGTAATACATTTTCAGGTATCAATTGAGATCAAATATATGGTATATGATTTTAGTATATTGTGTTGTGGCAATACTGGTGAAGTTGATTAAGGATTATATACCTGTATGTGGAGTACTACATACTACTAACCCCCCTATACTGTACAATACAACGCCCCAAAGGCTCGCGCTCCCTGGCTCCTCAGGTGGGCGATAACCCTTCACACCTGCTTAGCTAAGCACGTAGCTAAGGGGCAATGGGTGAGTAGCATCATCTGCAATGCTATCTACCTTTGTTCTCCACAACAGACCTGGTTGAACTGGCAAGGACGGGCTTGACTGGGTTGCTCGCTCTCGTCGAGTATAGAGGCAGGTGGTGGACGGTACTCTCTAGACAAAGAGCGTATGCTGATAACCAGCCGTCCTAGGCCTAGACGCGATGTCCACAATGTTCCGATTCAAAGCAAGCTCTTCCTGCGAAGACAGCACCTTCGTACTATCATCGGGAAACGATCCTTTCTATTTTCAGGATACCAGGTGAGTTGGTTGTATGCAACGCATCAGGTATAACGTGTCTAAAACCCAAGCCCAAGGTCTTTTCCATACCGTCATGTCATAGCATTAAGCGTAGTATACACTTATATATTATACTCTTTGATACCATACACCAAGGTGAGACCTACTGCAAATCATGCACCAAACTTTCTATAAGTACGTACATGCCTTTGCCTTATCTATAGATGCAAATATGTTCAGGAATCAATATGGCTTTTAAATCCACTACTTATATCGTCTTCGAACCAAGCTTTTCTTCTTCTCATAGCAGAAACTACTAACCGATCTGCTGAACAAGCCACTGATAGGTAAACCACAATCAAACCATGGTCACATCTGTCGATATCGATATAATTAGGCAGTGCCACCTCATAATGTAGGGCGCGAGTAAGGTTATTGCCTTGCTGATGAGTCGAACCCTCCTAAGCAACTTGTGTTTATACTCAACAAATGCCAGGAGTTTCCAAGGTCTTCCTCCCCCATATATCTGAGCATTCCGATATCAGCTCTCCCACAGCAGCAGTCTAACCTCGACGAAAGAACTTCGATTGATCCTAGAGGGCGAGAAGAAACAACAACTGATTAATCCCCTTATCTACCCGGAGGTTCCGGTCCAGTTAGTTCGCGTAATTTTATGTACAAGTTGTTTAGCATTTAGCGGTCGGGGGAGCTACTTCGCCTTGGAATCGGGCCACCTACCTATCTTTCTGGAAGCGCACATCAGCTAGGGATTGAAGAGGTTTTGTTGATACTGCAGCGGACGCATTCGAACAACAGGAGCCTGGGTCTCCTTCTGTCTCTATGGCCTCCGCAACCCGCTGGTCCTTGACTGACTGATTGTACCGCCCGATCAAGAACATCTAACACTTCGTTAGTCATGGGCATATATGGCCGCAAAACTGTCACCTAGCAGGGCGGCCGGGACCCCAAACATCTCGTCTCAAAACAGGTTATGCGTGTACTGAAACACTTGCGATGACAGCTGGATGGGAAGAACATCAAAGGTGGCAATGGCTACAGGTGGATTGACCCCAAGCCGTACTTGACTACGTACAACTCAAGAGTCACCTGAGTTCAAGTTTCACGAGAGGGCAGGCATAAACTCAGATCAAGATAGGAGATAGGGGTTAGAAGATAGGGGACACAGAAAAGGGGTCGTCTAAGAAATAGCCACTAGGAATCCCCACATAGTTAGTGGCTTAGATTGGCATGACGTCTCTAGTGGTTGAGATGTCATCAGAACTACCTAGGTAGACAACACGTCGAACCCCATTCAGGACAGAGACACACCGTACATGTGTATTACACGGCATTCGCAAAGCACAGGGAAGCTCCATATTAGTTACTCGAGGCATGTGGAAAAGCTGATATTCACCGACAATCCACCAAGAATCAGAACACTGTCAAGCCCTCTCATAGCCTCTTCCTGGCCGTCCAAGCTAGGCGCAGCCGCCGGGAAGAGACGAGCATCCTCTACGGTGGACGGGGTTGTTGACATGACCGCCTACTACATCGTGTACAGTCCCAGCCAATCCTATCCATGATTGATCATCGCCAACGCGATGGAAAGAAAGCAAGCAAGCCGTACCCATAACGCCATCGAACGAAACGGACATCGCGGGAATTTAAGCGGCTTCCTCACCAAAGGTGTTCTCGCCAGAATAGGTGATGTAGAGGAACCTAGAAGGAGAGCCTGTCAGTGAGCTGGCGTAGAAGCGTTTTCGAGGCAGAGGAGCAAAGGAACAAAGGGGGAGGGGGCGGAGGCGGAGGCGGAGGTGGTGGTCGTGGAAGAGCAGGGCCAAGGGCCAAGAAAGGGGCTGGATCATACCCATCTTCATCCTTGTGTTCCTCGTAGATGCTGCTCATCAGGGCGGCGGTCGGAGGTAGAACTTCATCAACGAAGATAAAGATGGCCTTCTCTGGGGAGAGCTTGATGCGCTTCCGGATGACGTAGACAAACTGGCCTACGGTGAGATCTGCGGGTACGAGGTACTTCTTCTTGTCAATAGTCGCAATGTCCGACTTTTCGACCTTCTCGCAGATGACCTGTGGTTCGCAGAAGTGCGGTCAGCCCAAGTATTCGCTTGTAATTGCGGTATGCGGTATGCGGTATATGTCATATAGTAGATAGTCTACGATGTAGATAGTCTACGATATAGAGTTTCTGGACAAAGCGGGGTACGGATTATCCGGACAGGGTTGCAGCAAAGCACAGCACAGCACAGCACAACCCGGAGAGTGTAGGCAGTGTCATGCCATGCCGCAGCGAGAGGATGTGAGGGTAGCGATGAAAATCAAAAAGAAACCCAGACAAAGAAGCTGGGGGAGCGTGATGCAACGATGCTGAGATGCTGCGATGCTGCGATGCTGCGATGCCGAAGCAGAAGATACCCAAGAACGGGGGGGGGATGGAAACAGGGAGACATACCGGAATGCGGTCGGCATACTTCTGGCGGATGCGCTCGGCCTCGGCCTTTCGCTTCTCGAAGGGGTGCTCGTCCTTGAACTTGGATCGCATATTGGCGGTGGTGATGGCGATGTTGCTGTGCGGTGTATCGGGGATGAATGAGTATGGACAACTTATTTGGGCTGGTGGTAGTCAACAGCTACAACGTCGGCGTGGTCGGTATTGCTAGTGGAGATGATGGGATGGTGCTATTATTGGTACTGCAGTAGTGGTTCCTGTTGTTAGGGCGGGAATAGTAAGTATCAATCTGTTGCACGAAGTTGACTGTCGTAGGTCGCCTGTTTAGCTATTGGAGAAGAGAGGGATGAAGAAGAGGAAGAAGGGAAGGTTACTGACGTGGACAGCTGGTTGTGGATAGATTGGAATAGGTGAATGAAAGGTTGAGTTTGTAAGCTTGTAAGGTTGTGAGTTTGCGAGTTTGTGAGAGGCAGAGGGAGGAAAGAGAAAGGAGACCAAGTGATTGATTGATGGATTGAATAATCAATGGGAGAGTTGAAAGCGTGTGACTGCAAGTGTGAGCGTGAGTGTGAGTGCAAGGTGCAAGGTGCAAGGTGCAAGTGCGCACTTGCTGCTATGTTGCCTTGGCTGCCTGCTAGCTAATTAGGCGCTGGGTGCCTAGCCATTGTATTGTACATACAGCAAGTAATAGGTATGGAGGTACCTACAGGTATGACCTGTAAGCACTGATCGTGTAAGCGTGAGTGGTGGGTAAAGGTGTGAGTGTTCGTCTATGTAGGTACTTACTATGTAATCTAGCAGTCTAAGGAGAACTTGGTGATGTAGGTACATGTATGTAGGCAGCTGATAGGTACCTACAGGGCTTTATGTAGGTACTTAAGTTGAAAGGAACATCAAATTCGGTGGTACAAGACAAGATATCATTGAAAGAAAAGTCTGCAATAGTGATACACGTGCACTTCTCTTTCGAACCTAATAGTACCAAGGTACTCACCTAGCAATGACTGGCATATCTTTGTCTCTGCATTTTTAGCATGATGTACCCTGCCTTGCCTCTATGTGTATTTGTTTTATCTATCTGGGTAGGTAGGTACCTACATACACACTTAGGTACATATGTACTTACATGAGTCTAGAGGCAGATGGACAGATAGGTGGATGCCCCACAGCACGTCAGAGCCTAATGAAACACCGAGAAGCTTCAACGACGGTGTGATGGAGGGCAAATGGTGCCTTCAACTTTACCACTCGGTGATGGTTTTAATAAGATTTCAACATGAAAGCTACCTAGGTATATAGGTAATAGGCAGGTAACAATAACCATGTCACTACGTATCATGGCAGCGTTATTGGCAAGTGTGCATTGTGATTATTCGTCCAGATACTTGTACTGTGTGCATGTGGTTATGCTTGTATGTACAACAAATATGACAGATACATATATGTACGTGCCGTGCCAGTTATGGTCATCTGGTGAACATTCACTGGAAGCTCTTCTGACCTTACTTGTAGTAGGGCTACGTAATATGTTCCATAGTAGAAGCTACCTACCTAGTAGTTACCTATGTAGTTAGGTAACGGCTGCTTGTATGTACGTACATACATACATATATATACATAGGCATCTACCTACTATCATGTGTTTCGTATGCAAGATATCTCGTGGGTAGGGTTTGTTTGCATTCCTTGGGCATCCTCTTGGTAGACCTCAAACTGTTTTATCTGCTGGTTACGCGCTGTGTTGCATGGACGGGTGCCAAATGACCAAGTATCAAGTGAGTAAGTGACATCTTATCCCATTCATTCATGTGTCATCGGTCAGGCGGTCAGGGGGGTTAGGTCCCCATATATCATACTGCAGGTACATACCTACAGCTACACAAGCCAGCCTACTGCGAATCTATATCGTTAGGAAGCTGAGAATGATACATTACCTACACATCAAGCAAGCTGGTACCTATAGCTGGCTGGATTTCGAACGGGCTGCAGACGGGGGCAAATGCTTTCTAATCCGCCATGAACATAACAGAGGCGCCCGAGGGGGCTATACCCAGGCTATCATGTAGGTTGGTGATGAGGGGCGGGGCGGGGCTTGGGACAGGCGAACGCCGGGGATAGGCTATCATGCGGGGCAGGTGACCTCCTACTGCCACCCGTCTATCTTGAGGCGAACTAGACTGTCAGCGCTGAGACTGCCCGGCTAAAGAGAGTTCCAAATCCCCTGGACCCCCAAGTTGCCTATTATTACTTACCTTTTTTTATTTTATTAAGTGATCAGACCCGACAATGTTATATATGTAGGTAGGAATATAAGCTATCAAACCGCCCATATATGTTTCTACTAGGTTATATCTTGTTCCAAACCAACCCCAACAACCAGGTCAAGCTAAATAGATAAGCAGAGAGAGAGCGGAGGGAGGGGGATGGGTATCTGGGTTTGTCCTAACTATATGCATTCACCGTGAGACCAAGTCACTGGAACCGTGTTGAACCATGTTGTGGTACTGCAACGGCGGGAATTTCGAAGACAAGTCTACCTAGGCAACATCGGCATAGCTTTGGATTTAGTTATATCATATATGCCATTCGTATTCTATCTCAGAATGGCCAAATTCTGGTTGACACAAGCCACGTCTTTGCGGGAGGTAGTTTCGAGTAAGTACAGTTGGGTTCCCATGACAATCAGGGGTACCTATAATACTCTTTTCGCTTGTCTTTAGGCACCTTGCAATGGCATACGGACAGCTTGGAACAAGGATGACTGGAGTTGCCGAAACAGTGGTTCAATGAAACTAATAGTAAGACATATTGAACATTTCTATCGACCAGACCAGGAACTGCCATTTCTCCTGTTGCCCGGCAAATGCAGTCCTTCAGCCCTTTCCTGTAGCTCTCCATACAACATTGTCCATGCGTCCTGGCCACCGAGCTCTCAATCTAGCTAGCTGCGGCCGCATCCCAAGTATAGGGTTGTTTGCTTGCCATGGGCCTTATCGTATCACATCGCCCTCCTTGTCAATACCCTCGCTCATCTCCAAGATGTCGCTGCCAGCAAGCAATCCGCTGTCCAGCCCCGTGGTAGCCTTGCGACCCGCCGTCCACACCTCATGAAACTTGACGCTCTCGTCGCTGCTTGCTACGACGAGACATCCCTCAGCTGCCGTTCGGCTGCGCAGTCGCTTCCTCGTGCGATACGTGTCGCTCGGGCCCCCTGGATACGGGATCGCGTAGAGGGCTCGGTGCTCGCCCTCCCACGGGACGGCGGCGACCTGGTGGCATCCCGGCCAGCTGAACACCGCGATGCGGTACGGGTGGTCGGGCTGCGCGTACCCGAACGTGGCAGCTATCTCGCGCCGCGTCGTGCTCCAAATTAGCGACGTGACCTGCGCCGCCACGGCAATGGTGGCGAGCGCCGCTCCTGACGATGTATGGAAGAAATGGATGCACTTGTCGTTAGATCCACCACCGGTTGCAACTAAGCCTTCGCGCCACGGGCAAAAGGCGATTGCCTTGACGGCTGCTCCGTGCTGCCATCTGTGTCTCTCGGAACCGGCTGGTAGACATATGCTGGTAGGAGGGGCCTCCGGTCCTCCCGGGACCTCTGCATCGATGTCGACGATCTTTTTCAGGTCCAATAGGCAGCATAGATTGTCGTTGCCACCTGTCGCGAACTGGTCTCCGGTGTGCGACCACGACAGGCCACAAATCTGCTGCGAATGCACTTTGACTTGTGCGAGGAGGGTTGTTGCGCCAGACCAGTTGTGTCTACTTACTTCCTAGGGATCAGGCCACTCGACAGAGTAGAAATAGACATCTCCCAGCTCATCGCCAAGTAGAAGACCCTCCGTCTGAACCGGCATGCCTGCGCCCGACGGGTTCAGCGATGCCCGGGTCATGGGGGTAGGACGCCAGCTGAGACAGGCTACTGGTGCCGCCTGCTGGGTCTCGAATCGGGGCAACATGTGTTCAAAAGGAGACATCAAAGATAGACGGCCGTTCGACCGACCGAACGCCAAAATAGACTTTTCTCCTTGTTCAGACGAGAAGGCCAGCGATGTCAGCCAGGACCCATCGCCCAGGCCCGTATTGAGTATATTGACACCGGTCGACTCCGACCAGCCGTAGAGGAGGTTTCCAAGGCCAACTGCTAGCGTGTTGCAGTTGGCGTCGTATGCCATGATGGAGCAGTAGAAGTCATCTCGGAGACCAGGTGCGTCGAGAACCCTAATGCTACGTCAATACACCGCACGGACACTGGCCGAAAGGGGGTGGGGGCAGGGCAGGGTGTGGGATGACCAACTTGAAAGGAGCATTCGGAAGGGCCCGAGCTTCTTTCGGAGCCTGTGGGACATAGTCGTCATTGCTCCATTCCGTGCCGTTCCACGTCGTCCTAGAGCCATCTACTCGAGACCGGACCCGGGAATCCCCCTTGCACCGGGGAAAAGTGGCATAGCCATCGAAATCTAGGACACGTTGGACACGGTCCATCTTCAGCGCCAGAGCCAATCGGCCCTCGTGTCTCTCTTGCTCCTCCGCGCCCTTGGGCCCTGAGTGGGGAAAGGAAGTAGTGTAGAGACGGGCATTGGTACCCGGGCTGAGAAGATGACCTCGGCCGGTGTCGATGCCGGATCCTGCAGGTGCCAGACCTCCGACGGACTAGACGGTGCCTTGGCTGACCTGGCGCTCCAAACCGCACGTATTGGGTCCCGAACCTACAGCTAAGGTGGTGCCTAGTCAGTTGGAAGAACAGCGATTAGCCTGTTGATTTCTCTGGAATGGTACGCCGTCTATACGGAAAGACTGGAGAGGCAAGATCGTGAACGTCAGGCACCCACCTACTCGACGGTCTGTACTGTCGGAACGTGAAACCCTGCGAGGGTGGGCGGGCAGCACTGCCGTTCGACGGTGGCTGGAGATGAAGGCATCGGGCGCAAAGCTGTCGGTGCGGGCCAGTCTCTCCGAGGCCGAGAGCTCTCGGGGATCCTTGATAGTGCGGAACCGGTCTCCGAGAGGTGGGGCGCTACGGATGGGCACAAAGCGATCTGGACTCGGTGTCGGGTTGGGCATGATGCCGGCTGGCAGGGAAGACGGGAACTCAGGAGTGACAGTATAACAGTATAACAGTAATAAAACGAAGGAATATATATAACGCTGTCGTACTGGACCTACCTATACCCAATGATCCCTCGAGTGCATACGAGTGATGCAGTGAAGACCACGACGGTCTCGGTATTGATGATGTCGATGTTGATGACGATAGAGAAGATGACGATACTTCGTAGGAAAAAGAGAATAGGTCCTCGGATTAGGTACTGGTGCCGGTAGGTTTGGGTGCTCCAGGTGCAAGTGCATATATAGGACAGTTACAAGAAAAAAACCGACTTGATAAGCTCATCACCTAGGCAGACATGTATGTACATACCAATATATCTAGGTATGGCTGCGTGAGAAGCTATGTATGATAGGTATGATATCTATTCAGGGCAAGGAAGGCATGCTGCAAGAGTGCAAGGTACTCGGGAGAAGTAGCGTTGGGGAAGTCCATATATCCTGTATACTCAGAAGGCGGGAGACCCCCTGAATCTTGAACGTCTCCGGACACTTGCAATATGGAAGGATGAATCATACCACGCCGATACCCAATACCATGTAAGCATGGTGGGAAGGGCAGCCTTGAATGGTGGAGTATTGCCTACCTAGGTAGTATATACAGCCAATCTTACTCCTAAAACACCACGAGATATCTTGCTCACACGATATTTGGAAATAATATAAAGGGCAGGGCCACTCTCGGTGTACAGGAAAACTCCTGAGTGGGTGGGACATAAGAATGAGAAAGGAAAGACAGTAGGTACCTCGTATGAAGGTTCGTACATACAACCTACCTGCTCATTCCGCTGCTAAATTGACAATCTACAGGCGCGGTACCCACTTCCCAGGAGCCTCCTTCCCAGTCAGCCAGTGTATCTTGGACTACATGTATGTAGTACTAATTACGTAGCGTAGGTACCTATAGGTGGCCAAGAGGGACAGGCCAAGAGGGACAGGCCACAGGCAAGCAAGCTCCGTCATAACCACCTGGCATTGATTGATGGTCACTACTGCCCTAACAATTCCTTCCCATCTGTCGTGACACTGGAACCAATATTCGCTTTTATCCTTCTTATGCTCCTCTTCTCGTTCATAGTAGTATATTGATGTTCATGTAAAGCCAGAAACCCAAGGCTTCGACATGGCAAGTGTACGTACTAACCCCCTCCTATCCTGGCACCCACCAGGGCAGCAAACACAAACACCCTGTCATCTATTCTACCACAACCACACGGACACGGACACGAAGCACCTGAATACCGTTGCATGCTGCATACCTACATACACCTGATATCTAGCCGCTGATCGATAAACGCTAATCTCTTCGGGAGGGCGCGTGATAGCATGGCATAGCCCGCACCGAACGAACGCGAACGCGAACCGACGAGCAACGGCAACAAGAGCTCGCCAAGATCGAGACGTACCGAGATCTCGAGCACCAGGTCCGTGCCAAAGTAGCCGCGGGCGCCGCCTCCTACGACGATCCGGCCCTCTTCCAACTTACCACCAAGCTCCTGCGGCTCAACCCGGAGTACTACACAATATGGAACGTCCGTCGCCGCTGTCTAATCTCTGGCTCATTATGCAAACCGTCGGCTGGATCATGGCCCTCGAAGGCGTCGCCGAGTTCTTTACCGAGCGCCACTACGAGACCGTCTTTCGCACCCTCGTCGCTTTCTTCCTCGGCTGCGACCCCGCCAAGCCAAGACTCCCCGACGATTGGGGGGAGTGGTTCAACACCTGACCCCGAGGCTGAGGCTGAGGCTGAGGCTGATGCTGATGCTGATGCTGATGAGGAGACAAAAGAGGCGAAGGGCAGCAGAACCAAGATACCGCAGCAACAGGAGTCCGACAGAGTTGTGCTACGGGCGGAGCTGGATTTCACTATCCCGCTCCTGCTAGGATTTCCCAAATGCTACTGGATCTGGAATTTCCGGCGCTGGATCCTATCCCAAGTCATCCTACGCCTGCCCTTGTCCCAGGCGCGTGATATTTGGATGACGGAACTCGGCTTGGTATCCAAGATGCTGGACAAGGATAACCGCAACTTCCATGCCTGGGGATACCGCCGCTACGTCGTGGCCACTCTCGAGAGCCCCGCCCTGCATGGGAAAAGCATGGCCGAGAGCGAGTTGGCCTATACACAGAAGATGTACGAGAAGAACCTGTCCAATTTCTCGGCGTGGCACAGTCGCAGCCAGCTCATTGTGCGGGTACTCGACGAACGAGGCGCCGACGACAAGACGAGGGCGGCATTTCTAGATGACGAGCTGGCGTTGGTGAAGGACGCGCTGAACGTCGGGCCCGATGACCAGAGCCTCTGGTATTACCACCAGTTTCTGATATCTCAAATCACCAGCTATCAAACACAAGCCACAGTAGTGCCAGCCCTTACCTTACAGGAGAGGATCGGCTACCTCAGCCGTGAGATTGACGATATCAAGGATCTCCTGGTGGATTATAAGGACACGAAGTGGATCTACGAGGCCCTTTTAGAATACAGCATCGCGCTCAGGCGGCTAGAACTGGCTGAAGGACGCGCAGGCGAAAGGGAAGATGCACATGCTTGGTTAGCAAAGGTGCAAGACCTTGATCCGATGCGTAGAGGCAGATGGAGCGACGTTAAAGCCCAGTTCGTCTCAGCGAAGTAGTCCCAATCCTCGAAACGAGCACTCTGAAGTGCATAGACCTCGTTTAGCACAGTAAGGAAGGGTTGCGATAGTCGTACATATCCTATCGCTATCAAACAGTGTAAGCTTTAAGTTCCATAATATAAAGTATCGGATCGATGGTCTCTCGATCCTTATTAGCAATCATTCATCTATCGTCAGTGGGTTGAGCTTTCCATACACCCGTCAATAGCCTTCTGACACAGGGATGGAGCCGTTGCATTTCCCTTTCACCTTACTAGCGCTCTCTCCGACCAGTCCGTCGAAATATGCGAGCAGCGTCTCAACAGGGAGCATGTCCATCAATCCGAGGCCAGGATTAGATGATCGGAGAGTTTGACCACTAAATAGCACTCGCACGTAGAACCGATTCTCGCCCAGAGTCTCGTTCCCAGCCAACTCTCCACCCTCTCGCTTCTTATACAACTCGAACACGATCTCGCTCCCCATTCCGGGCCATACCTGTGACATCCGAAGTTAGCAGCGCTCTCCTCTCCACGCAAGACGTTAGCCAGTCTGCAGGCACAACATCTTTCTCGAAGCAACCATGGAAACGCGAAGACACGCGAAAGTAGAGATAGTACCTATCCCTGTGAAGACGAACCAGTGAAACAACCCTTGGGTTTGCTGAGAAGTGAGATTTGACTGACCATGGAATCTGCCTGGAGAATACTGAGGACCCGGCTTGTCGATCCATCATGTGCAACGTTGTGCATGTATATCGGGGCTTCTTCCTTCCCTGCCATCGCATCCTGCAGGTGCGCGCTCAGCTCGGCGATCCACACGCCGTAGGAGGTCACGGACGAAGAGAGCGAGGCGTTCGCGTCACGGTAGATCTGCGAATACTCCCATTGGCCCATACGATAGACCGCATCCGCCAGCGCCTGGTCAACGCAGTCGTCCGTCGTCGCGGAGTTGTTATAGTTGTGTCCCTCAACATCCACCAGCTTACACGGAAGCGGTTTGGCATGGCATTGGCGCGCGGACAGGTTGTCGAAATAATGGTCGAAACTGACGTGAAATCCCGAGTCGTCTTCGGGCACCCCAGAGATGGCATCCAGGGCAGCAAACAGATCTGCGGTCAAGTTGAGATGTTGCTGCCAGTCGGCGTTGGAAGACGACTTGATCGCGTCTGTGAGCGACTTTCCAACATCGCAGCTGTACTGTGGTTCCAGGCTATCAATGCCCTCAGCCTGAACCAGGAGCGGTATCGGATCGGTTGTTTCCCACATGCCATTAATCAGCATACCCGCCACCTGACTGGTGATCACATTGTTTGTTACGCGATATAATACGTTACTTCGCCATTCTTCCGAGCTTCGACTGGGAAGGAATTCCAGGAGATCATGGTAGACACCGTATAAGTCATGACCATGTGTCCAAGAGTCATCGAGCCCACCCGAGGTGATTTGAGGAAACGAACAGGTGCCTCTCCAACCTGCGGCCACGAAGGGGTTGATGGGTGAATTATAGCCGTGCCAGTAGCCATTGGCGGCTTGCTTGCTTCCTCCGGCTAGTGGCTGTCCATAGTAGTACAAGCCCTGATCGTCGCAGTTCCACGGATAAGATTCCACGGGGAACGCGTTGCTCGCGTATGGGGTTCTCTTGTGATGTCTCTGGATCTTAAGTCTAACAGTTCAGCTTCATCCATCCGAGCACGAAGCTGACTAACCAAAGGACTGTAAATATTGTGCTCGACTCACTATCTCAACGTACTCCAATTCGTACTCATCCGAAGCCTTGACATACTCGGTGCTCCGGACATGGGGCATATTGCACCAGTTGTACAACCCGTATACCTGGTCTGGCGTCTCGGACGTATTGAAAATGAACCCATACACGCCGTCGCCGGTGAGCGCAGCCGTTAAATTGTTAAGGTCTGTTTTGGATGGTGGATACCAGTTGAGGTTAATGGCTTGGCTCACTGCCATCAACCCCGACAGCATGAAAGTTGAGTCCATGTGAGGTACTAGTTTCATTTTCATCGCGATAAGTGTCGTGTAAGCCGAGATATAAACCAGCACGACGAGTAAGAAACCTCATCTGGGCATACTAAAGGGGGGGGGGCATGTTATGAATGGCCTTGTCCCAAATCATGGTAGAATATGAACCTGTCCTAGCATGCCATTTTTTCGGCATTCAGTACGAGATCAAGTCTGCGAGGAAGGAATAAATTAATGCGTGCACGTTGTCGCAACGGTTTATGTGACTGGTCAGTCACTAAAGGGGTATTGTGAGGGTACCCCGCTTCCCGCTTGTAACCATGGGCTGAATCCTTACTGAGCCGCAGACTACTAATACGCACTCGCCATACTTCAAGGATAGATGTGATTGATTATCACTGGCGAGTATATTCAATAGCTCGGTTTTTCTCATATCCATGACTTATACTCTCAAGTGGTGCACCATCGACATCACCTACATAGAATCTCTCCGTTCTCAACTACCATCCAAAGGGGGCATGCCCACGTAGTCATATATCAGTTACGACAAGACTTACTCACATCCGTTTTCCAGAATGTGCCTTCAACTTCCATGATATCGTCCTGGTTCAGCCTGTCTACCTCGATGATCGTCCGCGGTGGGTATCTGTTGGTGTTGTTCCCCCAAAGCTCTACCTGGACATCATTGGCCATAGGCCTATAGCGATACATGTCGGTGGTATATACAACAACTACCAAACGTCAGCAAACAATTGTTATCCGAGAAAGTAACGAAGAATGCATCAGAAGTGCACAGTTACTGACCCTTGACACATGAGTCAATGCTATATCCAGCCATTTTGGCCAGTGTCGCCATGTTATTAAAGGCCTGCCGAACACGAGGCAGGCCGGTAGGAGCTAGGGTGCTGTTCTCTGGATAGATGCCCCTCATGCCTACGATGGACGGTTTAGTTACTTGTTGGCCAGTAGCAGGGCATCAAGCGAACATAAACCATGGATACCACAATACGAAAGACTATACGAAAGATAGCGTATGCAACGAATCAATCACCTGCAATGTAAAGAGTGTCGCCGGCACGGGACATCATGCTCCAAGGGCCGGTCGCGTCGAAGAAATCTGAGGGATTGAAGATTTCTACCCCTGACGGCGAGACATAGTCCGGTTGTATGGAAGCCGAAGCCGACGCAGACGCAGACGCGAAGCAGGTGGAAGGCAGGAAAGGGAAGGGCAGTACCAATATAGCCGCCCACAACGTTGTAGCCACGTGCATCTTGGTTGGCAATGAAGTTGATCTATGACCTGACTTATTCCGAGTACGATGCAATGGTTGGAGACCGTTGGACTTGGTCGCAGGTCGCTCAAGACTCCTTAGCCCCCTATTTATATGTCACATAATAAACTGTCACGGAGCGATCCTACGGAGTCCGAACCAGCTATCGGTTATTTCCTAACTACTATCTCGACAGCCAATATAATAAGCCTAAAACGGATATAGATTATGATCCTAACCGGAGGTTATTTTATGAAAATGGTGTAATACGGAAATTATGTCCAGAAATTCAGGCTTAGGAAATACCTCGAATGTTTTCGCTTGCGATTAATCGGATCCGTTGCGTTCGTTTTGGCGACTAATCGAACCAGCTAATTCCGTTTTGCCAGTCAATTAATTTCCATTTTTTATAAGTATTATATATAAACAATAATAAGACCCATTTATTTTATACGTACGGCCAATAATATTATTACATTTTCGGGTTTTATTTAAATTTGCTTTAATTTATCCGTAATTTATTTTAACGTATTTTAATTTGCTTATAACTTTTTCGTAATTTATTTTAATTTGCCCGCATATTTTATTATATTATTAAACCATTTTAGCTTTTTTTAAAAATCTTTTTATTTTTCTTTATAATTTATTCGTAATGCATTACGACCTTTTTATTTTTATCCGTAATTTATTCGCAATATATTACGACCTTTTTATTTTTATTTGCAATTTATTTATAATATATTACGATTTTTTTATTTTTATTCGTAATTTATTCGTAATACATTACGATTTTTTTATTTTTATCCGTAATTTATTCGTAATATATTACGGCCTTTTCGAATTTTATACGCAACTTATTCGTAATACGTTACGGCTTTTTCGAATTTTATGCGTAATTTATATATAATTTTTTTAAGTTTTGCATATAGCCTTTTCGTTATAATATAACGTATTATAAGTTTTTCGAAACTTATTTGCGGCTTATATATAGCCTTTTCGAGTTTTATTAATATAAATCATTTTATGAATTCTAAAATTTATTATGTTTATTAATAATTTTAATTATTAAATTAATTTATTTATAAGCGATATTTATATATTTTTATTTAAAAATGCCTTTTTTATTGCAATTATATTTTACAAAACGTATATATATTTATGTTTTTATTTCGAATTAGTATTAATTTTATTTTATTATATAAGCATTTTATTTTTATATCGCGGTAAATAATTTCTTTCGTATTGCCTTTAAATATGCGGTTTTTTAATCTTTTAATCCTTTTTAGCCAGTTTTTTTCCAGCCAGTTCCTCTTTAATTAGTTCCTTTCCAGCCAGCTTTTTTTTAGCCAGCTCCTTTTTAGCCAGCTCCTTTTCAGCCAGTTCCTTTCCAGCCAACTTTTTTCCAGCCAGTTCTTTTCTAGCTAGCTTCTCTCCAACCAGCTTCTTTTTAGCCAGCTCCTTTTTAGCCAGCTCCTTTCCAGCCAGCTTCTTTCCAGCCAGTTCCTTTCCAGCCAGCTCCTCTCCAGTCAGCTCCTTTTTAGCCAGCTCTTATTCAGCCGGTTCCTTTCTAACCAGCTTCTTTCTAATTAATTCCTTAATTTCTAGCTCTTTAATAGCCGGCTCCTTTTTAACCAGCTCCTTTTTAATTAGCTCCTTAATAACTGGCTCCTTAATAAATGGCTTCTTAATAAGTAATTCTTTAATAAATAACTTATTAATTTCTAACTTATTAATCTTTAATTCCTTAATAGCTGGCTTATTAATCTTTAAATTCTTAATAGCCAGCTTTTTAATTTTAACCTTTGGCCCATTTTTATTCGATTTCTTATCCTTTAACAATTTAGTTACGCCATTTGCTTAAATTTAATCGACGTCGTATAAATCTAATTTACGAAATGCTTAGCAATATATATTATCGTAATGGATAAATTTAAAATAACTTATTTTGCATAACTGCCGTCCGTTTTAAATAATACATTATTTAACGAAACTATTAATTATAACGACATTACCAAAAAAAACCGTCGCAAATCCCGATATTATTTAATTTACGGGCCAAATTAAATTTTAATAACAATACGTTTTAATTAAGTTTAAAAAACGAATCGATATTATAAATCCTTTTTTAAATTTAATTTTATTTTATTCCTAATTATTATTTGCCTTTTTTATTCTTTATTATTTCAAATTTTTCAAATTCATTAATAAAATAATTTTCCAATTTAATATTGCCAAAAATACGGCTATATTAATATATTTAACTTATTTTTTTGCCGTTTTTATTATTTTTTAATCCGATTATGGTATTACTTATTTTTTAATCGCATAATAAGCCGCATAATAAACCGTATAATCGTTTATTTAATCGAATTATTCGAATTATTCGTATTTTTGTTTCGGTTAATTATTACGTAACGCCTAAACATATATCGACGTTAATATTAAAACCAATGCTATAATTTTTTTAACTGCAACATATTAGCCTTAATCGTAATTTATAGGCCTTTTTCGATTTTTCGTTTCCTTTACCTTTTAAACGAATTCGAACGCAAAAACGAAAACGATTTCGAATATATAATTATGCGTTTTTTTAAATAATTAAACGTAAATAACGGCAATAAATTCGATTTCCAAAACATCGTAATTTTAACGAAAAGCCGATATAATATAAAAATAACGACTAAAAACTTGCATTATCTTTTAAAAACGTAGCTATTAAAAAACGATTCGACGAAGCCTTAAAAATAAAGCAAATATATTTCTATTTGCGTTATTAATATAAATAATTCGACGTTAAATTATTAAATATAAATATTTATATTGCTTATTAAATAAAAGATAATAAAAAATTAATAAATAAACCTTTTTATTTTTTTGCTAATAATAATTTAAACTTTAACGACGTTTTTTTTAGCTTATTCCGCTTAAAACAATTGAAAAATTATTTATTATAAAAATTTATATTACAATTAATATTTTTATTATTTATTTTATTATTATATAATTTAATTAATTAATTAATTTCTTATAAATTCGTAATTAGCAATATAAATATACGGAACATATTATATATTTTTTACGCAATATTGGCAAAATATATAACGAATTGCCTTTATTTTTAAAACATTTCGACATAATTTTTTTTCGTCTTAAAAATATTAATAATATTCCAAAAATAAAACGTTAATTTCGCCGGCGATTTCGTATTCGTCGCCAAGTTATATATATATGGCTAAACCTTTTCTTTATAAATTATCCGGACTATATAAATTTTATATTAAATTATTATAATTTATTTCAATTATTTAAAAATGGCAATATTTACGACTTACTTAACATTTACGAAACGAATAAAATATATATAACGATAAATCCGAATACGGGTCCCGTAAATAAGGCTATTCCAAAAAATATCGATATATATAATAAAACGGCGATTCCTAATTTACTTATTAAAACATTTAAATTAAACCGCTTAAAAAAAAATAATAAAAATAATCCATCGTTTCCGAAACCGAATATACCGTTATAAACAATTTAATTAAACGCTACTTATTATTTTTTAATGCCATTTATGCGACAAATTCCTTTTAATAAATTTAATTAATTTTGCGTTTTACTTTTTTTTACGTATCTTATATTTTATTCTTATAATAAAGCCGATTTTATTAAGCTTCGATAACGTATTATTAAATATTAAAACTATTTTAATTATATTATACGTTAAAAGAATAATCGCTTTATTAAGTATTATACTTTTCGATATATTATATTAAATACTTTAATATATAAGCAAATCCGTAATTATAGCCGTTATTTTACGAATAAGGAATTTAATTCGCCCATTTTTAAACGTTAATTATAAAAAACTTTTAAAGATTCGGATAAACCTAAAGCATAAGCTATTTTTAATCGCATTATTCGGTTTATAAGTATTATTAAAAGCATTCGTTTTTTTTAATATAAATATCGACAAAAATTGAAAGCCTTTTTTTATTACTTAAAATTGCCGTTTATATTTATTACTTTAAATCCGGCAAATCTTTATTAATAAAGCTTATATCGTTATATGCCTAAATTTAATCGATAAAAATAATTAAACGAACATAAACGAATAAACTTATTTCGGCGCTTATTACGTAAAAATTTTCATATTATTACGTAACATTTCTTTTTTCGGGCTATTTTATTTCGAAAAATCGTATTAACGGAAAAATTCAATTTCGACGACTTTTGGTACCGCTTCGAATAGCAAAATCGTAATAACGATTACGTTTATGGTTTATATTAATTTAAAAGTAATTCCTTTTCGGATATAAACATATAAAAAAATCGGAACATATACGCCAAAATTTAAGGTTACCATATTATTACTATAAATTCTAAGCCCTAAAAAATCGGCCGTAACGATACGAATAATAATCCGCTATGCATTAATCCTTTTTATACGGAACCTATATAATAATAATTAAATAATATCGTAAACCGTTATTAACGTTATAAGTATTTTATTACGTATTATTTCCGAATTATTAAAAAAGCGACTAACGAGGTTCGGAAAAAAAGCGAGAAATTGCTAAATTCCGTTTACCGCTTTAATTTTTTACGCTTTATGCGAAACAAATTTCGCGTTATTAAAATAAAAAATAAGTTTTAATAATTATTTAATGCCGCATATAATAATACTTATTTTAATTAATTTAATTCATTAATAATTATATCGTAATTAATTAATACGAATATTTTTTCGTATATTAATAATGCAGCTATTATTAATTATGCAGCCAAATATTACGGCAAATTCGAATAATAATTTATTATATATGCTTAAATTGCCCAATTTATCTTATCGTATATAATTAATAATAATCTTATGCTTTCGTTTATTTCTAAACTTATAAATAAACTTATCGAAAAAAAGAATTATTTTATTTAAAAGGTTTATTATTATTTATTATAGCTCCTTTTATAAAAAAACAATCGTATAATACGTAACGTCGATTATTGCCTTTTTAAAAAGCATATCCGAATTTTAAATCTTAATGGCGAAAACAACGAAATTAAAAAAAACGCTATAATTTGGGAAAAGTATAAACAAAAAGGTACACATATAAAATACGTTTCGTATTTCGAATTCGTCGAACGCTGGGATTTTAAAAGTTAGGACTTTAAGAAATAACATATTATTAATGCGTAACCTAAAGTATTAAACTATTTCCCTCGTTATAAGCTTATTCGAACTTATTAGCAATTCTTTAACTTTTATCGAATAAAGTTATTATTAAATTATCTTTATCGCTATATTAATAAGCTATTAATTAATAACGAAATTAAATTCGATAATTATGTCGTAATATATATATATTATATATAATATTATATTTATAAGGATAATTATTACGATACGGTTAATCGAAAAAATATTTAGCCTAATAATAAAAAATTTAAGCCTAATTTAAATAATGCGAATAATATTATTTTAAAAAATTAGCAATACATTATTCGAATGGTACCAAATTTTTTATCCAAATAAAAAAACGCTAAATTACTTAATTGCCGTAATATTGATATTAATTACGATTGGTTTTTTTATATTAATCGATACGTTTACGAGAATTTCGCTAACGGTAATTATTAAAAAAAGCGCCGCAAAAAATATTCCAACAATTACGATATTAAAAACTTACCATTAAATATAATTAAAACCTTAAATTCCGAATAACGAATTATATATAACATAATAATTAATTATTATTAAAGCTTTTTTGCCGGTAATTAATTAAAACAGCTATTATTATACGTTAATGGCAATAATAAAACTAAAAAGTCTTATTTTATTAAAATTATATCGTTATATTTTTAATAATTATTTATAACAAATAAATCGTTCGTAATTCGAATTATTCCAATTGGCGTAATTAATAATTAAATTAACGGCCAAATATTGCATTTCTTATTTCGCTTATTTATCGATAGCAAATATAAGCCCTTAATAAAAAATGCTAGTTTATTAAATACTTTGCAACGGCGTTTTCGTAGCGTTTACTTTCTTATTATCGACGAAAAAAGCATATTCGGCTTATAAAACTTAAGCTAAATTAACCGGCGGCTTTAAAAGATTTTTTTTAATTGCCGCAATAATTATTTTAACGGCTTAAATATATTGCTTATCGGAAATTTTTTTTAATTACCTCTTATTATAAATAAGCCGTTATATGTTTTTAAACAATTAATTAAATATTACGACATTATTAAATACGGATTATATAAAACCTTTAAACGCTCGGTATTTTTTATTACTATTTAGCGCTAATAAGAATCCGAATAAGCCCGATTTTATAAAGCCTTATTAAAATTGCGATAACTTAAGGTTTTTGCCGCTTTTTAAAAGCTATTAACGTTTAAATGCATTATAAAGCTTTTTTTTACCGAAATTGCAAGCTTCGATAATATTATATGCATTTATTTTATTAAGATTCATATTAATTAATATAACCATAACTATATAATACGGCTTATAAATTTAATTATTTAGGTTCATGTTAAGCATAAAGGATTTAATATAAATAAAGCCGCTTTTTTTAATGCTAGCAACCTTTTTAAAAGCTTTTTTATTTATATTAAATATCGGATTATATTAATACGTAACCTATAAAGCCATATCGGTCTTATAAACGGAATTTAAAATATAATATACGACATTTTTTAAGCTTAAAGCTTAAACGTTATAAATAATGCTTCGGAAATTATTATAATAGCTTTTAATAATTATATTAGTCCGGCATTTATTAGTTCGAATAGCCGCGAATTTCGTAACGATTAAAATAAGGCTGTCGTATTTATTCTTCGAATTCGATAAAACTTTGTTATAAAAGGTATTATTTATTATCGAAAGCAATTTCTTTTATTTATTATATATATTATTATAATGCATAAATCTTAAAGCATTACTTTGCGTTAAGTAATATACGATATTTCGGATTATAAATTTGCTATTAAATTATTATATATGGCCGTTTTTAAAGTATTTGCATTATAAGGCTTAATATTCGATATTTCATTTAATTGCGGCCGTTTTTATTATAAAAATAATTATCCGTTTATATAAATAAAACTTAATAATTATAATATCCGTTTAAAGCATATTTTAATTCGGCCTTTATATATAATTTACTTTCGGTAATTTCTTATTTATTAATTTAATAGCGATAATTTTAATAATAATAATTTTTATAGCATTAGCTTTATTTCGTAAGAAATTTTTAAATATAAATGCAATAGCTTTTTTTTTTGTTACGGCAATTTCTCGTATTCTTTATATTTTTTTAATTTAATTTTGCGCTTCCTTTTTTATTTACGAATATATATTAAATATTTCGCCGCCTTATAATTATAGCCGTTTATTTTTAATCCAGATTATATATGGTTTAGCCGTAATTGGATTAATGTTTTTGTTATAAATATTTGGCCTATCGTTTTTTTGGGTTCGGAATTTTGCGAATATGTTATTTTTAAAGGTATATGTTTTTTTTAATATTTTGTAATTTTCGCATTTATATCTTATAGCATTGGTTTCGGAAATAAATTAATAACCATAAAACGGTTATATATAATAAACGTTAGCTTTATATTATTAATACGGTATAATATTGGGTTATTTATAAGTTTAAATATATAAGGCCGTTTTAATATTTATATTAATTAATAAGAAATGCATAATTTTATTTATAAAAAGGCCGACTTTAATAATTACATATATTTCGTATATTTATGTCGGCGATTTTTTATTAGTCGTATAAATCGAAAATAATTAGGGCTTAATTATTATATCCCAGAACTTGGCATTCGTAATGTCCCATTTAATAAATCGTTTTTAAGCCATTTTTGTTAAAAACGTAATAATTAAATAAAATAATGCTTATATATTATTAATATGCGATTTATATAAATACGTATAACAAATACATACTTAAATAAAGGTGGCATTTAATTTAATTAATACCGTAAATTCTTTATAAAAGCGATAAAATTAATAAGATATAATAAAAAGAAATATATCGATTGGCTTTTTAAAAATATCGGTAGTTTGTTTAATGCTAGCATGGTCGATAATAATTTAAACAAGCTTTTGGTTTTTTTTAAGCGTACGATAAAATGGGCTTTTTTTGATACTGGGAATAAAAATATTACGAATAAGCGGCTTAAGTTTTTAATAATGGCTTCCATTATTAAAAATGAAAATATACGAAATTCGACGAATCAATTTTTATATTTCTTCGTTCTTAATTATATTAATAATAAGTCGTAATTTGCGGTTATTTATAATGGCTATTATATATAAAAAACTTAATTTAAGTGGTAATGTATTAAGAACGAATTAAAATTAACGGATAAAATAAAGTTATTACATAAAAGGTTAAAACTTAAAAGTTAAAAATATTAAATAAAAAAATTTACTTTATATATTATAATAGGTTTGGCTTATTTAAATGGCTTGTAATTATTTTATTTAAGGCATGTATTATATTTATTATATTGTTATAATTAAGAAAAATGCCAGTTGTAATTATTAAAGCTTATTTATATAATACTTATAAGCCAAATTCCTAGCTAAACTTAATTAACTTACTTATAAGCTAAATTTTTAATTAAACTTAATTTATTTACTTATTTATTATATCTTTATTATTAGGTCGTTTCCTTTTAAGAAATTCATTTTATATCATCGCAATAACCTATATATTATTCGTTTTAATCGTCGCTATTTATAATTATATCGTTATATTCCGTTATTTATAAATATTGCAATATAAGATTATTCGATAGCTTATTGGTTGCAATTTATGATAATAAAACTTTTTGGCATTAAATTATTAATTATTACGTTTTTTCTGCCGATAAAACCCTTATTTTTAATTACGACTTAAATATTAGCCCTTATTTTATAAGCAATAGCGATAAATCTTTTCGTAATATTAAGGTATTTAATTATATAAATGCGATAATTTTTAAAATTCGAACTGCCGAATTATGGCTTGCCTTAAATTATAAGTTCCAATTTAAATGCTTACTTAAAAATAAAATTAAAAGCATGGCTTCGTTTATTACCGAATGCGTTAATTCGTTTAAGCTGTTATTCGTATTTAAAATTAATCCGAAATACGCTATAAAAAGAAATAATAAAACGACATATAATATTAATAAGCCGACGTTTATTTAAATGCCGCAATAAGTATTTTTAGGCCTATTTAAATATTAAATTAACGTTTTACATTAAATGCTTCGAAGAATATTTTTGGTTTTCGATTTATTAGTAACTTATAATACGTATTAAAAAATTTAATAGGTATATTGCGATTTTTAAAAAAGGTTCGCCTTAAATAAATCCTGCTTTATTATTATTATTTTTATAAGCAAGCTTTCGTAATAAAATAATAAATAAACCTATAGCTTTTGGGTTATTTATTTTTTAAGGCTTTATTTATAAATCCTTTTTATATAAAGCAATAATATAATAACAGTTACGGTTAAATTATTACGTTATCGAATATGCTAAATAATTGGAAAAAAATAATTAAAGGACATATCGGCCTTAAGGATAAAAAATCGAATAAACGTAATTAAGCAGTTAATAATTAATTTAATTAATTTATTACCGTTAATTCCGATTTATCGTCGGATGTTATCCGTATTTTCCTTTATAAGCGCCAGCTTTCGTTTAATTCCAGTTTGGTACAGTAATTATGTCGCCCATTTCCTATGTTTTTTTAAAGCCGCTTTCGTTAGCCCCCTTTTTAATAGCTTCTTTTTTAATAGTTCCTTTTTTAGTAATTATTATTAATGCGGTCCTAGCCGTTTTTGGATTTCGCCTTTCGATTACGATTATTTATAAATAGTAAAAAGCTAAATGCTTTATGTAAATACGAATATTATACGCTTTATTTAAAATACGGGCTTTCGATTAAGTACTTAATAAACGAATTATATCCTTTATTTCCCGTAAGCTAAAAAAAATGGAATTCGTACTTTTGCAATTTTTAGCAACAAAATAATTAAAGGGGCTATAAATACGAATTATATTTATGCGGTAAATTATATTAAGTTATTACGTTTAAATTTAAAAAGAAATTAACGAAAGGCATTATTTATAAAGCTTAAGTTATCGGTAATTAATATAATCCTAAATAGAAAATTATAACAATAGGAACGATTAATCGTAGGCAAAAACGTTTAAGGTATTTCTTAAGCCTGAATTTCTGAATTTAATTTCCGTATTATATTATTTTTATAAAATAATTTCCGGTTAGGTTTTAATATTTTACGTTAATTCAAAAAATAAGCAAATAAAATAACCCAGCAACCTTAAAAAAATCGTTCCGCGCAGGAAATTTTTTTGACCCGGAGAAAAAAAAAAAAGGTTCCCGAAACTTACGTAAGGCCGTACTTTTTTTTTCTTTTCGTAGCGGTTAAAAAAATTTTAATATAGCTTATAAGTCTGTATCTAATAAATTAACATGCAAATAGTCCCCACATATCTAATAGATGTAAATAATAAACCCTAATTACTTGGCCCCCTGTGCTTTGTTGCCGAATTACTATAGTGTATCTTACTTAGGTCGATACACACATTTATGTTGGTTGGTAGGCGCTATAATAGGTAACTAAATAGGAGACCACTAAATAGCTATATACAGGGACCTACTTTTCTATACATACAGTCAAGTCAGTCAATAACTACATATGTAGTAACCAACAAAGACCTTACGCTTGGGGCCCCTATTGCATGCACTGTGTATCTGGGTAGAATAAGAAATGTTATAGTGTTATAGTAGCATGAACGAACAATTAACGTCAGCTTGATGTCCCATAGGGATTGCTTTTGCGCAAGCTATAAATACAAGCTATAAATATCAAATTGATAATACCTAATGCCTACAGAGTACGTAGCAACTCCCGGGTTACGTCATGATAGCCCCTCGATATTTCAAGGTTGTACATACCTCATGTATGTGGTTGTGCGGTGTTATGGGTCCTGACCATAGGCCCCTAACCAACCACCTCGCAACCTCCATTAGGTACAGCAGCATAAGTACTTGTACAACCAGCCCATTCATTATGTATTCACTATTCAGCACAATCAAACTCCGGCAGTCCGAAAACCATAGCCAACACACGCATAACGACATGTTCACGTTACCTGGGAATCCTGCATGGTCCCTTATGTTTATCCAACCCTTCCCTCTCGACCATGTGCCAACCTCTGGAAACTGCCGCTCACCTTTCTAAAGGTGTTCTTCAGCTTGAACCTGGTGATGATCGGCTTCCCCTTGTTGCCCGGCTTCGATGTCGTGCTTTCCGGGCGATCAGACAGTGTGGTGGATTCGCTACTAGTTGCAACCATGGTAGTGCCGCTAACCGTGCGGCCAGGAGATTCTGGTTCTGGTGAAGCTATATCCTCCTCAGCTTCGGTTTCTGTCGACTCGCTGATTACCGAGCTGATGGGTTCCGAGTCGAGGGGTTCCGAGTACAATTGTTGATCTGTGATCATGGTGGTTGGCGTTGGGATCTCTAACGTTGTCGGCGAGTCGATGGCCCCAGCGCCCCTATTCAGTTCCGTCAACCGCAGCTGGCGCGCTTCTTGGTGCTGTTGGATGATCGTTCCCTCGACGGCCGATTTGATCTGGTCGAGTAGGAGTAATAGTTCCTCGGGCGTCGTCGCCCGCTGATGGTGATCTCGGAAGTATTCAGACGACTGTGTCTCAATAACGCTTCGGACCCGGGCTCTCGCCTGTTCCGTTTCTTTATTGGCCCTTTCGCGCACCATCTCTTCGACGGGGATGACCTCAAAGTCTCTGCCATCAGCAGTGACGCCATGATACGGTAGGATCGGCTTCACTGCCTCTGCGGCATCACTGGCAAGTCTGTGCGCCCGGATATTGCCAACAACTCCAGACTGGCCCGGCACCCAGTGAAGCTCGACGAGGGCTCCTGACTCGCCAAGATTCTCGAGCAAGCCGGGGATCTCCGCCGAGGATTGTGAGTAGAGAAAGGCTTCACGAACAGATGGCCTTCCGTCGCTTCCGAAGTGCCTCTGGATAGATTGTAAGGCGGCCTGAGATTCAGTGAATATCACGACACCAAAATTGCTGTTGTGAGATCCCGCCGTGGCAAGGCGACTGACATAACTCGGAGCTTCTCGAATCGCAGTCTTTAGTGCGCAGCCGATGGCCAGCATTTCTGTTATGTCGATGTTATGTGCGCCAAGGATTCCGTACGACTCATCATTCCAATTCAAGTCTTTCGCCTCACCAGGGAAACACTTGTATGTGATCCCTACACCTCGGATACCTCCTTTGTCTTCCGAGACTGCATTGGCGTAGATGACCATTCGATCCACCATTAGCTGGGTTGGTTTGGCGGCTTCGGCGGCTTCGGCGGCGAATGAATTGGCATTCGTTCGTTCCCGAAAGACGATCTTCGGGGATTTCGACCTCCCACGAATATCCTCTCTTATCCCCTCCCTGGTTTCGATGCTGCTGTCTGAGGATTTTCGGGGCTTGGGCTTTACCTGCGTTCTCCTTCGCCCGTGCTCCGATGGAGTGCATTCCTGCTCCGAGTCAGAGTACCCTGTTGACGATACCGTGCCCCTGAGGTTCTCTCGGTAGTTGTTATCGGCATCATTACTGTTGTCGTGGGAGTTTGAATCTCTAGAGTCCAAATGGGTTTCACCAGTTGGTTGCTCGGCTAGTTCGGGTGCAGTCTTTGACTCGTCGATAACATCCTCCAGCAGATCCCGAAGGACCTCACTGACGGCCATGTTGCAAGGTAGGTCGCCGTTGTGAGCATTGTGACTGAGAAGCTATCAAGATCTCATCAGCCCCGTAATCCAAGCAAAGCGGGATGCATAACATAATCATACCTTAGGCTGTTTTGCCATTTCCAGTCTCTGGATTTGAGCTTCTATACGTCTCATGAATAGCTGAAGCCTATCTGTTGTTTGAAGCAGCCCCACTTGTGACAGTGGCCTGTTTCTGTTTCGTGTGCGACGACTTGTTCCATCGAAGAGCATGTGTGCTACACCGAGGCCGGTAGTAAGGGGCTGCATTTCGTGAATGATGTGGTGCAGAAAGGCATATGCAGGGATAAGCGATTCACATGGCCAAGATACTGGTTGAGCTAACACGTGTAGCCTCCCCGTGCCATGAAAGGGTGTTGGCCTGCTGATTTTAGACGGAAAGGGCGTTGTTCCTAGTCGACAGTCGAGTAGAAGCGAGCTTGACTGTGTGAAAGTTCCGACTTCATGAATATGGGGTTTTTCCCTGGATGTTGGGATGACATAAGGTAGATACGGAGAGAAAGTATGGATTATTATTGTTCAATGCATGGTGGGGTGATGAGCTGTAGATATAACTGAATCATGCCATTGAGTGGGATGGCCACATATGCCGCTGCCTATGTATGCACTTGATACGTAGTTCTCGACTAATGGATCGGATGAATGTCGGTATAAACATCATGTATTGCTACGTAGGACAGGAACAGGCGGACGTCAAGCCATGAGCTCAATGTATGGCAAGAATATCTTCAAGCCTGGAACCACGTAGAAGGGAGCCTGATGAGGGAGACATAGCCCAACGGAATAGTGGTGGTTTAGATCCTGTTTATCCTACTGATGTCTAGATGTTGTAAGAACCTCCCACCCAACCAAGCTACTCCTCTTCACTCATAATGTGACCTCTCAGACTAATAAGGCGGCCTATCAGGGATAGGAATCTGCCATTGTGACGTGACTGTTATTCCCCAATGATAGGCAAGTAGCCCCAGAAGGCTCAGGTGATAGAGCATAAAGCAGTATAGGTCTTTCATGTTTCGATCAGTTAATTCCAGGCCACTTTTATGAAGACTTCTGTTCTAATTCGCCCTCGGGGCAATACATCAGGAAGATTCCTTGATACAAGTTCCTCTGACTAGCTTATTAAATCCGTATCGAGGCATCGTACAGTCGTTATTGGTATCTTTAACGCTGTTGGAGGCTGGTATAAGAAGGATTAAACTGTACCATGTCTTGATTATGGGGTCTTAGCACCATGTCAGATGCCTACGATATACCACGTAGAATTCCATAAGGGAGTTTCACGTGGATAACTGAATAGTCTCTCAGAGGTTCTATAAGCAACGAAGGGCTTTTAAAATAAAATATAAAGGGAATCATAGAACGCATAAGAGCCATGACCCAACAGCCGCCCCCTTTTACCAATGGATACTTGATAATATACTAAGCTGGAATGAAAGACATTATTACAGCACATAATAAAGACAATTCAATTCTCTATTATCAAGCTCATCGAATATTCACATTCACAAGATACATCGCTTCTTATCAGCACACATAGCCGAATAGTTTGCTGGCCCGAGGATCTACAGTACATATGCATCCAACATATGTATGCAGGTCGGTGCAGGCAGTGCCGCAGTACTACAGTACAGCAGCATTAGCATTGGATATCAATGATCTCATCGTTGAGTAAGTCGAAGAGCCATGTCGATCGATGAAGTCACCCCATTAACTCTAATAACTTGCGAAGGTTATCCAGGACGAACAGGGACAAGCTGACACGCTCGTTCATATAGCAGCAAAAGTCCGAGCTAATTCTTGTTCACCAAAAGTTAAATTGCGTCTTCAACATTCAGATATGTAGGTAAATTAATATAGGTAACACGACCCACTACGGCAGTATCAAACTGGGCAAAACTAAGATAAACTGTAATACTAAGTGTGCCTATTCATATATATATATATATATTCATCCCAGGATCCATTATCTTGAGTAGTAACTGGTGAGGAATCAGGAACGAGTCTAGCTCCTGGCGGCAAGGCAAGCCAGCGGGGAGGTGCTGCCAACAGGGACCACTCAAGCATTAGTTGACATAGTAACTTAAAGCTGGTAGCAAGCATCGTCGTCATCCATCATGACTCCCAGTCCCATGCTAATCGCTTAACCACGAGTAGAGGATATACTACTTCGAATGATGGGGCAGTTAGATCATTGGTAAATATCACACACATTATCCACATCATTTGGCATGGTATTCGCCAGTGATTGTCATAAACTGCCATATAAATTGGACAAATAGATATGTAGATAGTTAGGATCCGGGGGTATACACATTTAACATAACATAACAACCACCTTATATATCTGCGGTTGACTTAACTTAACTAATAACTATCCGGTCTCGCAGCCGGGGAATCACCATCACCGTCACCGTCACCTCCACCCCAGGTTAGTTAGTACACCATGAGCGCCTTGCCTCGCCATGCCCTTCACCCTCCCCAGCACTGCGCTTCAATACCGGACGGCAGAGTAGGAGCTAGCATGAACACGGCACAATCGATACGACGAAGAAAAAACCAAAGACACCCGGTCGGTGTCGCTTGCACTTGGCACATGTTTGGCCCCTTCTTTTAAACCTCTCCACCCTTTTCTCCCTCAAGTTGGACAACATGATTAAGAGCAACGAGCGCCGCCCCAGATCAGATAAAGAACTAGTTCACAGCAGGCGTGGAAACGGGAATATCGTACAAGATATACGGGTTCGGCACTGAGCACTGAACCTGAGAATGCAAGCCCAGTATCCACACCGCACCGGCATCAAGGCTTAGAGAGCCTTTAAACCGTCAGCAACCAAAAGCTCGTTTCCAATAGAGCGTAGGTAGGTGGGGCGGCTTGAACAACGGATGGTATGCAACTTGACGCGAAATACTCGTGGTGCGCGTTGTTGATGCAGAGGAAAGGACGTTGGACTCCATATGAGAGGAAACAAAGTAAAGCAAGTCGAAAACGCGGTAGAAACAATCAGCTTGTGAACCTTTCCTTCGTCATCAAACACGTCTAGATGGCCCTAAATAAGATGAAATATCCCGTATTGGAAGATGCGAACACAGATAGAATGTCCCGAGTGTTGTTTTAAATTCCAGAAAATCGAGATGGGGACAGGAAAAGGGAGATATCCATAAGGCGCCAGTATGCTAAGAACCCATGCCCACAAGAGAAACCAAGGGATAAAAAGACGACATTTTTCGAATCCTAGTACCGAGATGATCGCGCCATTTTGACTCCTGCTAAGATATCGAGCAAAGGTACCGAGAACCATCATTAGACGTCCGCGTGAGGAGACGGGACGGACGAAAGACAACTGCCTGATAATACATTCGGGTCGTCGGGATCATGACGGGTTGCCTTTTACACGCTTTTGCATCCTGGGAGTTGGAGGTTTCTTGCCAGCCATCGCAACGCCATTAACCTGGGGACCGGCGCCCATACTGGCAGGCGTCGGAGCACCACTGTCATCCTCCGTCTTCACCCCCGAGGGCCTCCGGCGTTTGTTGCTAGCGGGGCTTGTGTTCGCGCTGGGACCGCTGGAGTTTGTACCTTGCTGACTCTGCTGCAACGCCATACCGGGGGCTTGCATATGCCCTTGGGCAGGGCTGCCCATGCTGGGGGAGCCGGGAAGCTGGAGATGAGTCGTGGCCGGGGATGCGCCCATGGGGAACTGTGGGAAATTCGGTGTCCGCGGGCCCTGTGGGATGTTCCCCTGGTGCTGTCCATTCACCACCCCTTGGTGCGGCGCATCGGGAATCGCCGATACGTACCCTTTGAGCGCGCCGATGGGCGATAGGTTGGGGTGCGTGTGATAGAATTGGAATAAGGGCTGGGAAGAGCTCTATCATTAGTCACACCATCATGAACCTTCTCGATTACAAGGGGGACGGTGGAGATGGGGTGGTCTGTGGTGACTCACATTCATTTGCCCCATGACTTCGACAATCTCGAGGAACTGGAAGACAGCCTCGGTAATGCCCATTTTATGCTTGACAGCCGAGTCCGGTAGGTCGAGATCCGGCGGCGGATTCTGCGGGGACTTCATCACTTTGGACTTCCCCTTCTTGCTGATTTCGGGCGAAAGCTTCGTGTCGGGAGAGTTGAACTTGTGCCACTCTTTGACCCAGTTGTGGGCAGGCAGGGCTCGTTCGATAACCATCTTCCTCGAGATATATTCGTCATGGCTTTCTGTGTGGAATTCCAACAGTTCAATCTTCTGCTCGGGATCGAACGTGGCCCGTAAGAGTCCGTTGGCCACCACCTGCGCCCAGCGTGTCAGTATAAAGGCCCACCCCTGTGACAAGCTTCATGTCGTGCCCACCCTATTATGACGAAAGGGCGTAGTGTTCGGTGACTTACGTGTGAGCTATCGTACCAGTATATCAAGCTGGCCTTCGGGTTCTCGACGAAGTGGCAACCATTCGGCAGGCTTTTATCAATCGTCCCCTTCTCGAAAGTGAGCTGCATATTCCGCATGCCGCTGGTAAAGTGGGTGTGGAAATATCTGGCTAATGCCGGCTGAGCTATCTCATATTGCTTCGAAGTCCCTTGTTCCTCGCCGTTCACCTCGTTATTGGGATATATAAACAGGTTGAGCCGGAAGACCCCCCTTTGGGAAAAGAACTGAGTGACAAAGGCCTGCCAATAGCTGAGATCGTCCCTGGTTCTTGTCGAATTCTATACACAATCACATGTCAGCGGCCGTTGCATGCAGAATCAAGCAACCAGTAACAAGCTACCACGTACCGGAAACCCGCTGAGGTGTTCGGCCAACAGCATAAGCTTTATTAGGCACTGTCCCTTCATCTCGGCGTTCTTCTGCTGCTGCTGCTGCTGCAGCTGATGTTGTATGTTGTTTGCCAGCTGCTGCTGCTGCTGCTGAGCGGCGGCGGCATGGAGTAGCTGGGGATTCGGTTGCTGAGGTTGATTCTGCGGTTGGTTGGGATGCTGATTCTGACCCGGTGGCTGTTGCGGCTGGCTGGCTTGGGCGGGAGTCGGTGGCTGGTTCTGCGGTTGGCTAGCCTGTGACATGGCTGGCGTAGGGGCTCGCTGCGGAGGTTGAGATGCCGGCTGCGGCTGTTGCCCAGGCTGTTGAGGAGGTTGCGGTTGGCTCTGGGGCTGGGGTTGCGGTTGCGGTTGCGGGTTTTGAGGATTTGGCTGTCCCGCCTGCGACGATGCCTGCTGCGCCGCCATTTGGTTTGCCAGCTGCTGCTGCTGCTGGTGTTGAAGCTGTTGCATCTGTTGAGGTGTCATCTGGGGATGACCAGGCTGACCACCCTGTTGCATCTGGTTATTTGCTGCCTGCTGCTGTTGATGCTGTTGCATCGCGATCTGCTGTGCCACCAACTAGGCGGAAGGTCAGTGTCTACGGCTGACGAGTGCATGTCAGTGTAGGTAAGCGATAACTCACCTGGGCGTGCTGTTGGGGATTCGGATGCTGCCCCTGTTGCTGAAGATGCGCCTGCTGCATGTGCGGTGGTAGACCGACCTGGCGCATGTTCTGGTTCCTCATTGCTGCGAACTGTGCGGCGTTCATATTCAGGTTCATGGGCATTCCGTTGGCTCCCATGTTACCGTAGCCCATCTGCTGGGCCATGAGCTGTCGTTGTTGGAGAACCCGCTGTTGTTGCAGGGCAACCATGTTAGGGTTGTTGGCTACTGTGTTGACGATGCCGGTTAGGATCGCGACAGCAGAGTGGAGATGGAACGGGTGGAGGAGATCGATATCGGGGGGGATATCGAAATGATGTATGGATTTGTACAAGGCACACGGAATGGTGTAGGGATAGGGAGGGGGATAGGGAGGGACTTACATGCGAACTGCTGCTGCTGCTGAAACATCTGGGGGTTGAGATGGTGCATAGCATGCGCATTGGGACCTGCGCCCGGGGCCATCCCACCCATCATGGCAGCGGGATTCACCTGGCCACCGGGTCCGGACACACCCATGTGGGCAGCAGTCATCTGCTGTGGCATGCCGGGCTGGGCGCCGGGTTGGCTGGGATTATGGGCCATACCCTGCGCCATGGGATGACCTGGAGGGACTCCCGGGTGCTGTTGCATAGCACCGGGATGGTAACCACCTGGCATAGCTTGCATCATGGTGATAGACTGCCTTGGTCGATGATCCACCTGGGTGGATTATCGACGCCCCAGCTCTCCTTGCTCTCTCATGCGATGCGTCTAAGGAAGGCCTCGAAGCGGATGCGGATTGCGAAGGAGCGCCGCGCTTTTCTTCTCTTCTCTGGCGCCACGATGCTGCGTATGACGTTAGCTGTCGAAAAGCGCACAAGGCAGGCACGACGCGCGAGGCACGACGCGCGAGGCGGAAGTAGAGCGACGGGCGGAAAGGGGGCGATGGCGACGCTCGGGCGAATTGAGCCGCGATGGTACGGATTATGAATTATGGATTATAGATCGTCGCAAGTCCGGAGCAAGCGTTCGCAATGGAGACAGCTGTCGCAACGTCCCTGTGTTTCTCTTCGCGCCGCCGTCAGAATGTATACAATGTATATGAATGGTACCCAGAGCTTAATCAAATACGGACCGCTGATCCTCCTTGTCTTGTTAACGTGACGTTGGATTTCGGAGGCGGTTGACAATTGATGTGGTTGGCGGCGACATGCGTTACAACGTACGAAGAAGGCCGTGTAGAAGAGACGGGAGCGGGAACGAAAGCGGTGAGGCGATGGGTATTTAGGTTGGAATTATATGCTTCAGAAATGTGAGTGGTGCTGCTCTAGTACGTGTGTAGGCAAAGTATCAGAGCATGTAGTTAGAAGTGTGTATTTCCACGATGCTGTCCATGGCTGGCTGTCTGTAGATTGTGCCGACCAGTGTTGGAGCGACACGCGCCAAGTTGCGGGCTAGACGATAGACGATGGACGATAGACAGCAGATGGTAGACGGTAGACGGTAGACAGGCTGTGTACTGTGCAGGCTGGTGGTGAACGGTGCGGTAACAGGTAGCATGCAGCGTTACCAACCGCGATTCGATCGCTGATGGAACGCTGGACGCTGAACAGGACAAATGCAGATTCAATGACTTACCGAGTGACGATGAAGTAGAGTTTCCTAGAGGATAGCTATGAACTCTATGCTGCCGTGATACCGGTGCGGCTGGCTGACTGAGGATGTGTACGGAGTTATGTGCGTCTCGTCTCTGTACCGGGTCTCTCTGACTATCGGCTGGGTGACTTTGACTAGAGGCGCGAATGGGCCAAGGAGATCCCAAAAAAACCCAGGATTCGGGGCCTATCCCATCCGGTATTGGCCGCTTTCCCCCTGCCCTTCCCTTCTTTTCCTGGTCGCAAAGGAGTGGAGAGCGGATTGCGACAGTTTCCGTTCGTGTCGGGATTCTTCGTGTCGAAATGTCGCGATGAGACGGTAGGAAAGAGTCGAGCAGCAGGTGGAATTCGAGCAAATGGCGGCGATCTCCCGGCGTGGTGTGGATTGGTCGTGTTTATCGAGGCGATGGGTTGCGGGTTGCGGGTTGCGGGTGATGGCACTGATGGGTGAGGCTAAAAGAGGGAAGATGGGCAGGCTGGGATGATGGGGCCTGGGCAACGGCTGGCTGGAGGGCCGGAGGGCCTGCCGCCTGGGGGCTCTGGATCTGCTGTGGTGTGGTGGTGCGGTGGTGTTGTAGTGGTGCTAAGTGTAGGTGCTCTACTACTGCCGCCGCAGGACGCGGTAGTTAGGTTGTATCTAGATTATGTATGTACGTACAATACAGCACTGCGGGGGGACACTGTACATGTACCTCCATACATACATGCATACATACATACATACATACATACATACATACAGAACGTGTAGATGAAGCATCTAGTTACATAGACTCTAAGTACCTACCTGCGAGAAACTCAGCTGCGATTCTGGATGGGCATTTTTCTCATTTTAGCAGCAGCACACCAGTTCCATGTAATTTGCAGCTACTTAGTCTCCAGTATAGGCAAGTATCTATGCGAAACTTCTAGCACGATTCACCACGATGGAACTGAATTATACCTGTTATGCTGAACATAGAGTTATAAGTTATCGCTAGGTTTCTTAAAAACCTCCAAACCCTCAGCGTGTGCTGGGCCGGCAGACACGTTGATTGATACTTTGACAAGTAGCGACAGAAAGGCAGAGTATCTAGTACATGTAGGTACTACTAGGTAGTATCAGCAGACACAGTGCAATAACACAGATATACTGGGTAGCTACTTCTATGGGGGAGGAAAAGCTATTTTCGATTAGCATCGGCTGGCATTCAGGCCGATGATCAAGTCTCGTCCAGAGAGCTAGACAGCCAGACAGCCAGACAGCCAAACTGCCAGATCGCGTCGCATTGGACTTCACGCCATGCCACGTGACGTCGGTGCTTCTTGAAGCAAAATTTCCGGCCATGATCTTCGCAAGGGAGAGACCGGACATAAAGCAGGTGTGAGAGCTGGAGACGGGATCCCGGAACCTCGGAACCACGCAGTAATAATGGAAGTGGTAGGTGGTAAATAGGTATAGGTACCTAGGTAGCCTCAGGGCTGATAGGTGTCTACCTACCAGCTGGCAGTTTCGTTAATCTACGCAGTTACGTAATGTGGTGCCCAATCTCACCTGGCAGACACGACTAGTGATTTGACCCCACTTTAGCTTGGAATATTTTTTCGCGACCTGGAAAAAGTTTTGATTCTGCATATAAATGAGACCAAGTGCGACCTTTCCTTTCTTCCTTCTTACTTACCTATCTATTCTCATGGTTCTTCCAGCTTCCAGCTTCCAGCTTCCGGATGTCAGTTTCCAGAGTCCAAATTGGGCTCCCACTCTGCAGCAGACCAGACTTGCTCGTGTGAAGAAGCGGGAGGTCGAGGCGAAGTCTAGAGCAATGGCCGCCTGAGTGTTATCCTGCGAATGCACGCCTGTGTAATTGCGCTTCATCGTCGAAAAAGGACATGATCATGGGGATCAGCTTCGTGCGAAGACCCCTCGCTACCTACCATGGGGTGCTACTACTACTAACCTGAAGCCAAGCTGACAGCTTCGTAGCGAACTGGTAAGCAGTCTTCCTTTTTTCCCTTTCTTATTCACGCTTTCTTGAATCCCTCTTCGTCGCCTATATGATGACACCCAAACAAATTGTCTTCTTTTCCCAACTGAATCGACCATGAAGAAATTCAGATCTGTTCGGGCTCAATACGGCCGTTTGCTCTCGGGTTTGCGGCTAGCCTGTTACTTGCCAGTATACCTTGTCTGATTTTATGAAGAGGGAATCTTCCATGTCACACGATCCGTGTTCAGACAAGCTCTTGCTAACGCCGCACCCTTTTGAAGATAGGTAATCTAGAAATAGCCCAGCCAGCATCATGCATCCCCGACACGATCACCGGATATGTACTACTAAGGTTAGTTTACTACATGTTCCCCCATCCTTCGAGGCGCGCAACAACATCGGCGGTGTACTTTCTATGATGAAACTTCCAACAACATTCGCAGTTTCCACTCGAGCTCCATAAGAGCCTTTTCGGAGCAGATGAGAGCAATTACCTTCCTTGGATGTCTGATTGATCGTACACCGTCCATGATGCTTGTTGACGTTGACCTTGGGTTTCCCGCTTCCAGCCATTCATCAGCTAACCAACAACAAAGACTAGCAGGTACACACCCACTACATAGATGTTAGATTGCCTGGCAAGGCCATCTTCACTCATGCCTTGTACTTCACTGCGGCATATCTGTGTTGATGAACCTGCTGATGAGTACGATGGGCTTATCTGTAGCGTCGTAGCATTACGCATGATGTCCATAGCTATCAATACCAATGCCTACTTGGTTGGCCTCAATCCCAAGTCTAACTGCCTGGCTGCATCATCCGTATTTTTCCGTATCCGAAGCCATCCATGTGTCCTAGTTAGCTTTGGCTGGAACATCCCTGCCAGAACGCCTGGCTTGCAATGTGCAGCAGCGGGGATACAACCTCCTTACGCCAAACCTTCGGAGTGCAACCATACCGTGAACACAACATAAAATCGTAATCCGTGCGCTTCATGACATGCTAAAATCAAAACGACAATCACAACACCTTGGGTGGGCGCCACGCGGTATCTGTCCGCATCCCCATAACCCCCTATCCCCATACCCTCGTACTTTCATATCCTCATACGCCAACCTCAACGCCCTCCCTAATGCCCTCCCTTGCAATGCCGCTTACGCTGGTCCTACCGCTGCCTCCGTTGATGTTGGCCCCCGGATCTTCCCTCTTGACACGACCGCCGACCATGCCTCTCCTATTCCTGCCCGTGCGTCCCCTGCCTAGCCAGTTGAGCTTGAGCAACCTTCCCAGCTCCGTGACCATCTTATTCCCTTCGTCCCCTCCTCCTGCCACCCCGCTGGCGTTCCCGTTAGACGACGTCGGCCCTTCGATCCTCGCCGCCGTCACGCTGGCCAGTACGCTCATGCACTGTAACATCCTACCCACCATCTCGGTGACCTGCTTGCTATCCTCGACGTTCTGCTCGCGGTCTGCAGCCGCCGCCGCTGCCGCTCTCGTCATCTGGGGCGTGAATGGCCTCAGCAAGCTACCGGCGCCGGCGGATTGTGGATCGGAGCCGGCGCTTGCATAGCTCACGTTGCTAATGGCACGACTACGGCTCGGATTCGAGCCCCCGTCGCCCAGTAGCGTAGTGCTGCTCGAGTTATAGCTCGACGCAATGCTCGGGTCGAGGGACATGGCAGTGCCGGGCCGGGGGTAGCTATCGTTAGGCGATGTAGACAAGGTCGAGGCCAAGCTATCTTGTTGCGTTAATGTGGTCGGTTGAGGAGACGTCAGGGCGAGGGATGACAATAGAGAAGAGGGTAGGTGTTCCAAGGACAGTCGTGAGAAGATGGTCTTGAGCTTCTCATAACGGGGCAGAATGATGGTGTCACGATAGGCGATCAACACTAAACTCCGGACGTCGCGAACGCTGGACGAAGATGATGGGAATGCCTCTGACGTCCAGAAGTCACGCACTTGTTCCGGTGATAGGATGGAGCCGCATCCCTGGAACTCCAGATCCAAGGGGAGAAAAACGGCTTGCATGTACGGCAAAATACTGGTAAAAGTAAAGATCCACAGCTCGACGAGCGTGGGGATAAGCCTCTCCCCGGGACTACTGCGCAATGTATGATCCAGGGAAGCGAAGCCGGTGTTCAGCAGATCTCGGAGATCCTCGACGATGATGTTGCCCGAGCGGCGCTGGAGACAATACTGAATATGCAGCACAACCATGCGATTGTAATCTTCGATGCACAAAGGGGGGTCTTCGCCCTGGAAGACATTCAGGAGGGCGGCCTGTAAGACGGGCCAGGCATCCACGGGCCCCATGCCGTTGTTGAGACCGTACCTGCTGGGATCGACCGGGTCCGTATAATGCGATGGTGTAGTGGTGCCGGCACCACTGGCCCCGAGACTACCGGGACCTGGCCATTCCGAACCAACTGTTAGCACAGATTCGTTATCGTGGCGGATTACATCTAGTTTGTCTTCTCTCCTCTTCTCCCGCAGCGCACGGCCGCCGTGCCGCAGGTCGAGACCACTGACGCTCTTACCTAGATTGCTGGGCACGGGACTGGGCGGGGCGTTGAAATTGTATAAGCTGATGGGGGCGGCCGGGTCGACGGGCCGGGAGTTGCTGGCGGCGGATGATAGGGGGAGATGATAGTCGTCCTTGTTGCTAAGCTTATGCTTTTGTCTCGATAGGAAGTGGTGCTTCTTCTCCTTAGCCTCCTTGTCCACGGCGGAATCGATGGGTCGGATGGTGGCCGAAGACGAGTTCCCGAGGTTGTAGAACGACTGCGTGTCAGCTAAGCTTGTCGTGCTGTAGTTCCCACGCTGCAGAGAAGCTAGAGCGGATCCTATCTTGCCCGGACTGGGTAGAGGTTTCTCCTTGACATCACCTTTCGTCTCTATCTTCTTGGGCCTCGAGAATAGCTTGACCTTGGATTTCTCGTACTTGGTCGGTTTCTCTGGTATGATCAAGGGCGGCGGGGGAGGAGGCTCGTGGGTCGGATGACCTGGCGCAGGCGTTGGCTGAGGTGACTGTCTCGGGAAGACCACATTGGCGGCAGCGGTTGCGGCCGACGATGGATTCCCTGCTAGACCATGCTGGTAGCCCTGGTTTCCTTGCTGCCCAAACCCATTGTCCCTGGGGGCGCTCGCTTCTGTTAGACTTAACGTGGGCGGGCTGAGTGGACCGGTGTTCGGCTTCGACACGACGCGCTTTCCCGATTCATATGCGCCCTCGCTTCCGGGGAACGGGACAGTCTGGGATCGGTGACGATTGTGTTGCTGTTGTTGCTGCAGAAGTTGCTGCTGCTGCTGCTGCTGCTGCTGCTGCTGATGTTGCATGGCGACCTGGGCTGCTGCTTGACTTGCGGATAGTACATCATTTCGTTGGGACATGGCGATATGTGACAGATTCGAGGTGCTAGTAGAAGGGAGACTAGGTTCGAAATGCCCCTGCGTATGCGAGTGTTTTCGTACGTGGCCAGAACGCCCCGGCGGCAGGGTTAGTGGAGATGCGGTTCGCGCAGAAGATGCGTAGTCATTGCCTGGTCGGGTAGGCCTCGAGTAATTCTGCTGTTGTTGCTGGAGGCTGCTGGAGCTTGAATTGGAATGTAGTGCGAAGCTTGAGAACGGAGAACTAGATGCGCCTACGGGTGTTTGAGGCGATCGCACCTTGTGGAAGTTGCTATTACTGGCGTTCCCAATGTTGCTGGTGTTGATATGAAGAGGAGTAGAAGTCGCAGCTTTGCTATCGTCACTCGATGACGAATCGATCCGGCGTATCTGAGGTCGTGAAGGACGGGAGCTTGAAGAAGGCGCTGCCAGAGACGCAGCAGCCGCGGCGGCTGTCGATGAAGCAGAAGCAGAAGCAGAAGCAGAAGCAGAAGCGGAGACACTTCCGGGGAGGGGGGAGAAGCTCCCAGGGGCTCTCTGCTGCGCTCGCGACGGTTGCATGATCGGACCCAGGTAGGTGAGTAATGGTATTTGCTGCGTGGGAAGGTACTCCGTAGCCTCGTAGGCCGGTACTCAGGTCGACGTCTGCGAAGTAGGGCTGGTAAGGATACCTGAATTATATTACTTGGCGTGGGGACAGATCTGTCACATTTTGACCCTGCCTAATTTAACGAAATGGATAAACGAAAACGATGGTAGAAGACAGTGAGAAGCAGCGTGCAGTGTTGCTGCTGTTGCGTCAAATGAGTAGTCGCAGAGTAGAGCTTAGGAGGCAATTTGAAGACAATGAATGAGAACTTCGTATAATTGGGAAGAATGAGCTGTAAAGTGCTACGAGGTGGTTGGCAGAGCGTTGTCTGTGAGTGACCCTTCTGTATGTGAAGTGCGAGGTGTAACAACGGCGCAGGTGTCCGGGCGTTTGGGCTCCTGTCCTGGGCCGGCGTTAGGTGGGCGAGCCCCAGAGCCGATAGTGAAGTAAAGGGAGAAAGCACCAATAGGATAATGACGATAACGTGGATCTGTTATGGTCAGCCTGGTTATGGTTAGCTATGGGTTAGCCTCCGACTACGAGAGACTAGGGAGCCAGGTATGGCTAAGATACGAAGCCCCGCGACGCCCCGCGACGCCCGTTGACTTAGACCCGCAGAACCCGGTACTTGTACATACATAGGCACCTACCGCCGGTAGGATAGTTTCATAGGGCTGCAGGACACATCGTTATTCGTAGCCGTCTGTAATTATGCAACTACCTACCTGGTATGTCACATGTAGTCTAGATATACATGATTCCCGGTCCGTCCCGAACGATTCATCCCGGTCTATCTCCCGGCGCTGATGCACGTCGAAACGCTGATTCACGGCTTTCATCCACGGACGCTGGTTTGTTGCTACATGCATTTGCATTTAGATCCCCGCGAGGCGTGTAGGGGCACATCTGAATGAATGCAAACTGAAGTCGTCTACGGAATCTACGCATCCTTACGGAGCTTACCCGACAGCCCCGGCTTGTCGCCGTCATGCCAGTTATCTATTTTCTATCCACACTTATACAGAGAGTAGCAGTCAATGGTCATATCTATAGTAATGCAACTACAGAGTTGTCATCTGTTTGGGCACGCATATACATACCTTGGACCTAAACATGCTTGTGACGCATCTATATTGTCTTGCAATTATTCATCATGCAGTCGAGTAATCATGATGGTTCAAGCCAAATCGACCAACCCGGTCAAAGCAAGGATCAAGCTACCCGATTTGGATGTGTGACTCCGCTACTATCGCACTCGGAGTATTCAGACTCATTCGGGTTTATCGAAAATCCCGTGTGGTGGAGCAAGGTGTGCTGCTGAGTGTGCCGGCGCGTCGTACCGGATCAGCCGGAGGTGACTGCCAAGGCCTAGTCTAGATGCTATATGGTATTGGACGGTAGGTTTCCGGAGTACCCTCCAGAGACAAGTTTATACTGATACCTTCCCCCTTCAGTTTTCAAACAGATCGAATGGGCTTGACTGAAGTGCTATACCATACCAATTCTTCGACCACTTCGTTGCTGACGCAGGACTGACATGCTATACGCCACTATTCATACTGCCCGCTGGAGAAGGATGTAGTTAACAAGTCCGACATCTGCCGACAACCGTCTAGTGGAAGCTTCGAGGGGGCACTTGAAGAAAACACATGCTGATCTGCTGCTACATAGGCACCTAGGTAGTGTTTACAATGTAATATACAAACATGATGGATTCTGTTTTGTTTTCAGGGGTGGAGCATAGATACGAATAGATGCCGGTACTCTGATACTCCGTGATGCGAATCCACACTGCCCTGAACGTTGACTCAGTTACCAATGTGTATACTACCTACCTATAGCTACGTACTTCGGCTGGGATTTTTGACCAGAGCAAATCCGAAGCGCAACTGTGTTGCCCCTCTGATATGCGTACTGGATTACGTACTCGTTTTGCACGCATATCGATCTCCCATATCCCTGCAATTGCATGTTCTCCCAGTGCATGCGAGACGACAATGGCCATACTAATCTGTGATGGCTACTTAATATGCATCGCAACTGGTAAGTTAAGCTTGGGGGTGGGGGGAGATGGACCTGGAGAATAACCGAGTGAGCTATAAGAACGCGAGCATGTTGTGTTGACACACTGCGCGGAAGCCTCAACGTCTTCGGTATTACACACAAGCAGTTGCGTTACAACTTACGGAGAATCTGCTGGCTACCCCTTGCTCCATTAGCGCGGATCATACAGATCCATGCCTATAACTGACTCTAGCAGAATACTATTAATAACTAGAGCCGACAACCAATCGATGCCTACCCTGGCTTACATTGGGCCAACAATAGCCGAAGAGCACTGATTCAACGTTTCGTGTAGGTGGAGATCTAGCCTTGGTTCTCCAAGGCTCAAGCCTCAAGAGCATCGCGGCCTATGCCTTCGGAGCCGACGACATTATATACACCCGAACATCGAGCTTCCCGAGGCCCAGATAAATCAGCGCTGATTCATTCAACTTCCGTACCTAGCTCTTACTTCGCCGCTGCTTCTCTCCACACAATGGCTAGTCAACGTCAGCCGATACTTTCTGATTCGCTTGCGAAGAAGAGAGCACGCGACCGCCGCGCCCAGCAGAACGTTCGCGACAAGCGGGCTGCGCACGTCCAAGCCCTCGAGCAGCGCATCGTCATGCTAGAGAGTGAGCTGCAAGTCCTACAGCAGAGGTGCCATAGTCTATGCTGTGAGAACGAGACGCTACGAGATCGCCAAAGCCAGGTATGTCATCTTGTGACATCGTGGCCCGCCTGCAACAACCCTACCTCAAATGACGTCGACTTGAAAAATACCGCCGCGGCTTCCACCCTGGGTACGGCCGATGCTCTCTTGGCACTGAGGCGCCACTGTCCCATGCGCGAAGACGGTAGTGCGCAGAGCGCAAAGCTGCTCTCGCCGGCACTTTCGGAACCCGCTGATATACGAGCGCTGCAAACCCCGCCAACGACAGTCGCCCCTATGCCCCTAGAAGGAAATTCCCTTCTGTGGAATACGTCCCCTATTCATGTAGAGTTCAACTCCAAATCGAAGCACTGGTTCTCCGCCTGCGTAAATAGTCCGGAGCTGGCCCTCATTTCCCCGGACCACCCCCAGCCTCTTGAGCTATTGTACGGTTCCAAAACCAACCTCCTGGCCAATGACATCCACGCCTCTACCCGTCGGTGGCCGTGTCGGGATCCCGAGCGCCTGGCTGCCGGATGGCTGACGTATTATCTCATCAAGTGGAGCTGGCAGCCCTGCGAGTCCCGCTTCTCTCGCTTGCAGGACTTCCAGAAACCCATAGACGATCAGTTCTGCAAGCCGCATCCCTGCTTCATCGACATCGTATTCTGGCCAGAGCTTCGGGCCAACCTTATCAAGGACTACCATCTCTACGATAGTGACGAGTTTGTTGGCCTGCTTTGTTGCTGTCTTAAGGTTAGATGGCCATGGAATGAACCCTTCCTAGAGCCAAGGGACAATGGGGAGCTGGCTATGCGGCCTGATTTTTATAACATCTTCACCAGGCTTGATGGTTGGGGCTTGACTAGAGAGTTTATAGACCGGTTTCCCTTACTATTCAAAGGTGTGGATACTTCCTCTATCCATTACGAGATCATCTAACATCCCCATTCGTCGTGTGTAGCTCTACTTAGGTAATGGTCTGTGCAGAGTTCTGTATTAAGTACAGATTCTGCCGTGGGGGTATTTGATCAGATCATTGGAGATGGTCGTCTCTTGTCGACGCCACCCTTGAAAACTATGGGATGACATCCCTCTGTATCTTGCAGCTAAAAGCAAATATAGGACAAAGCAGAGACTAAGAATATAGAGATGCGTATTTCATTGCATATGCCTCAAGGCGCAAGAAAGGAGGCTTTGGAGTACCTGGCTATTCTAAGACAAAAGCAAGTGTTATAGGTAGCACACTAAATCTAGCTACACTACGATGACATGGGATGTCCAAGTCCATCGCTGAAGGAACTTCCCCACTAGTATCTGGTTGCCATGGCTTATTAGGTGATCAGGCTCCTATACAACCCCTGGTTCACTCGTAACTCCATATCCGTCACATTCACTTGACACCGGATGAGATTATCAATCAAATCAGGGAAATGTATTCTGAAGCTGCACTACTGATACAGATACGGGCAAATATAATACGGGAAAGTGGAAATATCAATGCCAGGTAGCAATGGAGGGAGCGTACCCACTATAGGCATACGCTGCCCCTCGAGTAGATATAGGAGTGGTGATGATGCCCTTGTTGCTCCCCTGCAGAGCGTCCCAGGCCGGGACTCCCGGCTTTGACGGTGTTATTGCACATCCTACTGCGCCAAGCCTCGTCCTCAAAATGCATCAGGCGTGGCTTCTCACAGGTTTGAGAAAGACAGGCAATGCGGACTTATCCCAGAGCGAATAGTTCTTTTGATTGAGCCAGTCTCCAGCTTCGGGCGCCAGCTCAATGTCAAAGCTATAGAGAATCCTTGCGAGGATAAGCCTCATCTCCGCATATGCTAGGCTGGAAAATCATATTATTAGCGAGGATTGCGCTAAGCAGGACAGAGTCGAATCAACTTACTTCTTCCCAATACAGTTCCGCGGACCAACGCTGAAAGGCTGCATTGCGCTGAGGTCATCCTTAGCGAATTTCTCGTCCCCCAGAAAGCGTTCAGGGTGGAACTCTTCTGCCTCGGTGAAATTTCGCGAGCTGTAGTTGGCGGCTAACTGCCAGACAGATACAGCGGTCTACATACAGTTTAGTGATCCGAGGCGGATAGATACCTCCACCTTTTATAGGAACAGCTTATCATGAAATTTCTTCTTTGTGAATGGGAAGGCGATAAAATGGAAAAGATAAGTACTCACATCTTGGGGTATAAAGTGGCCGGCAATTGTACCGCCCCCTTTAGGCACAAGCCTTGGAAATCCGTTGGGGGCAGGAGGATACCGCCTAAGTGTTTCGTTGAGACATGCCAGCATGTAGGACAGGCCGTTGACCGTGATCAGATTGATCTCACCCTCGTTGTTAAACGTGGTTCTGACTTCCTGCACGACCTTATCCAAGATATCACGATGCGATCCCAACAAGTATAATGCACCGGACAGCAGCGACGAAGTAGTCTCTGAGCCCGCAATGACTAGGACCGACGCATTGGATTCAAGTTCTTCTTGAGTCTGCAAGTCCGTGTGGTTAGTCTCGGGTTGTATCGATTTAAGCGTCGTCTTTGGGATAGGGTATGCTATGCTCACAATAACGTCCCGCTTCTTGATCAGACCTTCAATAAAGTCAGGGCGGTCAGGTTCCATGTCCAAGCGCTCTAGTATCTTCCTTCTGCTATAGTCATTGTGCTCCTTCTTCCCTCTGAAGAGGCCGGCCTTATACAACAGAAATATGATAGTTGGGGGTAGAAAATCCAGGATGGCTCGCATGATCCCGTTCTCCATTTGGCTTGAAGTCAGTGCCTCAATCCACGGGTGATGGCGGGACTTTTCAAGACAGTCAAAGTCCGAGCCGAATGCGAGATTTCCAATCACATCGAAAGTGGTGAAGTTAAACCAAGCTGCCATATCGACGGGCTTAAGGCCATCCTTTGAATGCTCGGCCAGCCGCTGCATAAGGAGGTCGATATATTGACGGAATATAGGCTCCTGAGCACGCATGGCACGTTCGGAGAACCCCGCAGATAGTTGACGCCTGAGCAAACTATGAGCTTCGCGGTCGGCTGTTACGATGTTACTGGCGATGTGGTTGCCTTCTGGACGGTACCATCTCATATCTTTGGCCATCTCGTACGAGGGGTGATGTCCGTAGATATCTTTCCATGCTTGCGGATCAATGAACGACAACTCATAGGGTGCGATGCGAACCACCGGCCCATATACGTCATGTAGCTTCTTGACTACGTATGGTAGATCGCCAGAGAGGAGTTTGCTATTGCGCCAAAGGTTGGTAGAACGAGCCAGAAGCGGACCCGGGAAGTTACGGAGCGGATGTAAGAAAATGTTATAGAGTACACGACCGATTGCATACAGTACCACCTGCAAGGTTATCATGTTAGCATCAGAAATAGACTCGGTATGACCTCGATCTCAATGCGTACCCAGATCGAAAGGACAGCTGCCAACTGTGGCAAGCGAGGAACAGATTGTTCCCAAGAAACCAGTGGTAATTCTATCATGATGCAGAAATCGAGACTTTGGTATTTGTGGGAGAGTGTAAGAGGTGACTGAGCCTTTGGTCTGCAAAAGCCAACCTGGATATACCAATGTTCTTATCCCTATATATACATGCATCCTGCTGTGACGGTATTGTCCGACCTATCCGTCTTACCCATTATCCATGAGTTTCGTGGACATGATATAGGTTGATCCACAAGACGGTAGTATTGCACGACTTGACGTTAACGCTGAATCAGTGCCCCATGCTATCCTTGCAACATGAACCGGGGTGGTCAAACCCCTCTTGTAAACAAGGTAATTTGAGAAAAGCTCGCTAATATTTATGCTTCACTGTCGACTAGGATGTTTTCGTTTTCTACTTCCGTCGGTCTGGATCATCTCCATGCCTTATGCCTTTGACATAAATGACGAAACTCTAGTTCCTACGCTACCATTGGACCTGAGTGTTGTCTATTCAGCACGTCCCTAGAGATGGGTCTGCCTGCGTCGTTCATGTCAAATCTGACCCTGTTCCACGCTATCGTAATAGTAGATTCAATATACCGTGTATGAAAGCTAGTACTAGTAGTATAATAAACACCTTGAAAATACGGGTGGTCTTAAATAATGATATTACTATATTATCTGACGAGCCTGAGGTTTCATTACATGGATGCGAAGGTTCAAACACGGCTACCAGGTACACGAACGACTCTTTCGACGCTGCTCCCCAACGATAATAGAGGAGACATAATACTACTGAAGTTTCCGTATTTCATTTCGTATCCTTCCAAAGGAGTTATAGACTCTTATATAAGCACGCAGGCTTCAGGCAAAAACACTACGTAAAAAGTAAACATGATTTTCATAGATTGTATGGCGAGACATTCTCTGCATCTTAGGATCATACTACCCCTACTCCAAACTCTCTAGATGTGCCGTATATTCTTGCAGGCGTCGGAGTTTTAGCCCTCTCCGAGACGTCCCTAATGAGCGGGTTTCCGGCCGATTCCGGCGTGGCATTCCACACCAATCGACTCAATGACATTACCTTTATTCCCGGAACTACAAGTGGGATGTTTACTGACCTTGTTATACCTGTTATGACCAGCTTATAATTATTTCTACACAATCCCCCAGCGGAGGTTGCCGGTGAAGGAGTAGGGTATTATCTCTATTCTATCCCCCTAGGAGAAGGCCATGCAGGAATTCGTATGGTTATTTCGGCATAAGGAACAGAATGCACGCATTGCTCTGAGAAGGATCTTTTCTTTTCTTTCCAATCATGGTAGTACAAAGAAAAGAGGTCCACCATCCTTTTGATTATACACCTGTTCCTGTATCCCTGATTTGGATATTACTTGTCCTCTTTAATAGAGCGACTAAGAACAACCAAGTTCGCTTCTCTCCAGCCGACATCACGACGTTGAAAGCCATGCCTACAACTAGACAGCCACGAAACATGTTCGTGCTATATCACGATGCACGGTCCAGAGAAATCTGGAATGGGGAGAAAAGAGTATCTGCCAGGGATATCTGTAAATCATCGGCTAGTTTACCAACCGGCATCAACTCATAGGGGTCCATACTACCATTATAATTCAAGCTGCTAAGATCTCCGAAGAATGGAAAAATATGACAACTGCCGAGAAGCAGCGTTGGGAAATCCTCGCTCTTCAACAGAGAGGATGAAGATCGACCCCAACAGTATATACTTTCTGCCACGGAGGTTAGGAACATGACCAAATGCACCAAGCACATTGTACAGAGCAGTGTTAAGGTGTTGAGTGTCTTACCCATGTCTATCACGAATTTTGATGGGCCCTACATTAGCGATAGTCTTTCTATACTCCATTGTTGACCCCGTTTAGTAGGGTGGAAATGTATAGAATAGTGTCCGGTAGAACCATGGAAACCCCTGAGGTAGATGTCAGTTGGCTTTCACCGAACAGGCAGACATAATCTAAACCGTTCGCCAGGGTTGACACCCTCCCCTGAGCTTAGTTACTTATCAACGAACGACATACTTTAACACCCAAATCGCCAACAATATCTATCAGTTTCAAGACAAGTAGGCAGGTAAGATGATTTGAAAATTATGCGATGTATACGTCTTAGCTGCACTACCAATGCTATCCCGGTAATGCCCCCGCTACTTCCTCTCGCTTTCATTCAGCCACTTATACACCACCCTGGCATCCTTTCCCTTATATCTCTCATCCGAAATGGCCTCGCCAAATGCTTCCAACGTCGGTTTATCCAGCACCGTTCTTGCGCCGACGGTCTCGGCCAGCCTGCTCCCCATTCCGAGCACCTTGGCGCAGAGCTCGATCCGGAAGCCTCCCTCGTAGCCCCTGCTGCTAGGTACGTTCTGTTGGACGCCCGGGACGGGATTGCTCTTGCTCGTGACCCAGCACTGGCCCCCACTCCCGTTGATAACGTCGGTCAGGAGCTTCGGGTCCAGTCCGGCCTTAACGCCGATGTTGAGGGCCTCCGAGGCCGCCAGCGACGTGATGGCGCTGAGGTAGTTGTTGATGATCTTGAAGGCGGTGCCCGCTCCCACGTCGCCACACAGGAAGATACCGTCCGGGTTACCCATATGCTCTAGGTACGACTGAACCACCGGGAAGACCTGTCCAGACACGGTAGGTTCGCATCCTACCATGAAGGTAAGCGTGCCGGCCTGGGCGCCCATAGGCCCACCGGAGACCGGGGCATCAACGAAGGTGAGCGTATTACGCAAATTGGAGGCGCTTGTATCCTGCGCGGCTTTGGCGACAGAAGCGATAGTGTCCGCCTCGATGGTGCCGCACTCCATGATGAGTTTTGGTTCTGGGATTGAGTCGCTCCCACGATCGGCTGCGGCCGCAACCGCCCCAGCTAACACGCCTGTTTCTGGGTCGAGGTATACAGCAGATACAGCACCAGCACTAGGGAGCATGCTGATTACGGTGTTCTGATACACGGAGTATAAGCCCATCAGTATCGGATCTGGTTGAATCAGCGGAAGCACCTACTGCTGCTTTGGTGGCTTCAAAACCATTGGCGACGACTCTTATAGGTCCCTGGCCTTCTACCTCTTCCTGAAAGCGGCGGAGAGCCCCAGTATCTACATCACAGACCAGCAGGGTCTTATCAGGACCCAACCCAGCACGGAGGTTCTTGGCCATGGGATAGCCCATGACGCCGAGGCCTGCCAAAAGACTGTCAGTAATCTATCCAGTTCCACGTCAGATGTACATGGCTATACCAATGAAGGCTACCGTATCTGCTGCTGTTGAGGAAGACATATTGAGACACCTGTTTTTTTATTTTTTTCTTTTTTTCTTTTCACAATTGTTACAGATTATGGCTTTCGAGTACCAACCAACCAATACCAACAGAACTCGAGATCTGAGAAGATTGACCAGAATCAACCGGTGGCATAAAGGAGGCCTAGCTGGTTGTCGGCATCGCTTACAACCATTCAACTTATGCAATAAACCTGGCGTAAACTTGCAGCTGCTATAGGAATATAGTCCAACACCCTTCCACCGGCACCGGCGCCGATATACCCTGGATTACCCGATGAAGGAAGTGGAGTCAAGAAGTATGTGACATTGGACAAGGGTCTTGTGGGGTTAGAGATACAGGGGGTGTAGGTAGTGGGACCTGGGAGGTCTGGGGTATGATCCACCCCCGCATTTAGGCTCTGAACCCCCCTGATCCTTCTTTATTCCCGGGATACGCATTGTACGATAAAAGCGCTCCGCAGCCTCCGGAATGACCACGATATGCCGATATGCCGATATGCCGATATCTGCATGCATATCACTCTACGCGTAGGACATGAAGGATATCGTAGGATGATATTATTGTAGGATATTATCGGCTACCTAGGTGTCATTATTGCTGGACCCAACTTCGGAGTGGACAGGAGATGAGTGGATATAAGATCTATTGGTATAAACACTTCCTATCTAACTTATACTATTGGGATACAAAATCGAATTCCACACAACTGGTAGGAACTACTACTAGCGTGAATCCACAAGTCCCTGTTACAACCTCCCGGGCCAGAACCGGTGGAGGTTCTGATCTCTCCACACCCCATCATGCGCTAGGACAACCTCCACTTCCACTTCTCCATCCCTCTCCTTTACGAACGTCCTGATCCGGTCCAGCGTCCTCTTTGCTGCATTGGTGTCTACGTGCACGCTCCTCAACCCACCCTTGCCGTCTCCGTACATCGCTATGTCTTTCTCTCCGGCCATGATGCGAGGGTCATGGCAGCAGTCCCCACCTAGATACACGTATTTGCTCTCACTAACGCGAGTGAGCAGGTTCACATGGCCGTATAAGTGGCCTGGGCTGTCGATGACGTAGACACTACCGTCGCCAAAGTAATCGAGCGCGTTCGAGAACCCTCCAAGCGGTTCCCAGGACCATCGGCTCGCTGCCCGTGGTAGCTTCGCCTCTGTGTTCTCGGGCGTGGCCGTGTGCTTAGGGATATCCGAACCGGCTTCGTATTCTGTGGCTCCTGGGACGGGAGGGAATTCCACCGTGCGAGCCGCGGGAAGCTCGTCCGCATTGAATAACTCGGCTGGATATAGGTGACCAGCGCCGTTCTTAAGTAGAGCCTGCGTGCCAGAACCTACAGTGAAGGTGGCGCTGGCAAAGTCGGACGGCGTCCCAATATGGTCCCAGTGCACGTGACTAATTATTACGAGGTCGATGTCTTTACTAGGATCGATAAGTATTTCTTCCTCGTCGTTATTAGACTGCGACTGCGAGTGCGACTGCTGCTTCTTTTGCCTAGCTGTCCCAGCACCATGGCGTAGGCTGGCGGCGCAGTCGGGATCCGTAATAACGGGCTGTCGCTGCGCAGTGTGTAATGCCTGCGCGGCGGTGTAGCCATCTAGGTCGCGTTTGATGCCCAGGTCGAAAACAAGGTTGGTGGTCTGACCACACTCGCGCGAAGGAGAAGGGGATGGATGCTGGATGAGAAAGGAGAGAGATGGCACCGTGTTCCTTTTCGCAGGGTCGGCGTCAGTGATAAAGAGGCGCTCGGGGAGCGTGAGATGACCAGCGTCCAAGGCAGACACAGTGACGAAGACCGATGCCTTCGTATCTGCTGCAGTTGTCATTATGTTTGTCAATGAACGGCGGCTGTTTATGTGAACTTCAGCAATGCACTGTTAAATGATAAGGTAACACCTGTACTTAATCGAGGCGTTCCGAAGACACACCTATACCCAACGATTGGGAGTGATTGGGCTATTGAAGCAGTTGAAGATGAGTACAGATCCTAGCATAGAAGATGCTTCATCGCTGGTACGATCGTTTGTCGGACAATATCATATATGCCGTATAATACCGATCGCATAACAATATTGAAGGGAGACGATCCCGACCCCACGCATGGCCATGTGACCTTGATCCTACCTTGGAGATAAGGTAGTATAGATAGAGGGGGTAAAGAGCTGAGGAGGGGATTGATCAACAACTGTCGGTAGTTGTTATATGTGTGAGTATAGTACTAGCCACACCCCGGTCGTGCAAGAAAGAGGGATCGAACGGGGTACGATTCGGTCTACTGGGAACATTGGTATGTAAACACGTGTAGGTACATGTGTGCGTACTAGGTAGCTATGAAGTGGTATAGACTCGTGGCCAGCGACTTACCGAACCCTGAGATAAACCTCACTGCCATATTCACCAGGATTATCATAGCACTCAGGAAGACCAGAGATAGACCAACGCGATCATGGCGGCCCCTCATATCACGAAACTACCGCGCTTAATGAAGGCGCAATTCCTTGAAGCGTTCAACACCCCGTATGTACTTCGATCTGTTACCCCTCCAGCACTTACATCGCCTCATGATCTTCTGATCAAAGTGGATGCCGCCTCCTACTGTCATACGGATGACGTGCTGGCCTCTGGAAAGATGCCCCCTTACCCGTGCTCGTTCCCACACATCGGCTGCCACGAGTTTGCGGGAACCGTCGTTAGCCTACCCGCAGACGCTGCTTCGCCGTTCCAGGTGGGTGACCGGGTGGGAGTGCCCGGGCGTTCGTTCCACCCCTGCGGCACCTGCTTCGAGTGCGCGTCAGGTCCGAATACCTCCGAGGATACAAATGCGGATGCGCCCGGGTACTCGGTGTACTGCCCCCACTCTCAAAACAACGGAATTAGCGCCCCGGGCGGCTTCCGGGAGTACGCCGTGGTGGACGGCCGCCAGGTAGCGCCCATTCCGGACGGCATGTCGGCCGTGGATACCGCCGTGCTCATGTGCGCCGGCGTCACCGTCTACGCTGCCTTGAAGCGGTGCCGACTAAAGCCGGGGCAGCGCGTCGGTATTCTCGGCTGCGGTGGGGGTCTGGGTCACCTTGGGCTGCAGTTTGCCATCCACATGGGATTCCGGGTGGTCGGCGTGGATAATGCGGATGCGCCTCTGGAGCTGGCGAGGAGCATGGTGGCGCAGGCCAGTGGTGAAAACAAAGATGACAATGCGAGGATAGTAGACGCGAGAGAAGAAGACGCAAACGACGTTGCGGTCCAGCTGGGCCGGGATGAAGACGGGAAGAGCGACAGGGGAGACATGGGCCTGGACGCAGTCATTATCCTACCCGAGAGCCAGAAGGCTTTCGACTACGGCGTCGCTCTCCTGCGAAACCACGGGAAGTGCGTGGTCGTGTCTTTCCCGGAGAGGGGGTTCCACGTCTCGGCCCGCGACATCGTGTTCCGGGATATATCCATTGTGGGCAGCCTCGTGGGTAGCAACCGGGTGCTGAGAGAAATGCTGTGGTTTGCGGCCCAGCATGGCGTAAAGGCTAGCGTGCAGACGTTCCCTCTGTCTAAGCTGAACGACCTGGTGGACGAGTACCACAAGGGAAGGGGCGGGAAATTGGCTATTGACATGTCTATTCCCGATCAAGAGAATGATTCGAGTATTCCCTGAAATAAGAATACATCACCAGAAGGTAATACCGAGAAATAGAAGCCATTGAATCGTTACCTAAGGCGGCTCGATTGTTGATAATCGAACCTATCTTCTCCCAAACAAGCAGTTCTGCCCCCGTCCTTGTTTGTTTGGATACGAAATATGTATGTACAGGTTCGCAAAGGTCTTCACTTTTATGAACTGCTAATATACACCTGATGGTAAATTTATAAGAAGGTTGGATATCCGTAACTAGATCTGATATTTGAACTCCGGGTCTCGATCGGTAAATTCATGAGCCGCCACGGCCACCCCCTCGACTGAAGCTCCCCCCTTTTCCTGATCACGTCGCTTATAGACCCACCTCACGACCCACCAGCCAAGCCACGCGAAGGCGAGGGAGCCGAGGGACCATGCATGGCCTAAAGTAAATGCAGGAGCAGCATCCGACTGATATATCTGCCCTGATATCACGCCGCCGATATTGGTTAAACTCAACAAAATACCGAGACTAGCAGCGCGTTTCCCATCAGGGGCGCAGTTCCCAGATAACCAGGCTCTGAAATGGATGCATTAGATGAGTTGAGGAATGTCTTTTTCCTTTGGGTTACGGTTTGAAGAAGAGATGAAGATGGGGGGGTAGAAAGAAGAAAAGTTGAGGTTAGATGCTTACATATTCCCGCCAGTACACAAGAAACAGGCCGTGGCAATCAGATACGTAGCGAAATATTGTACTGCTGGGGGGATGTCGCATAGTAAGATGGCATAGCCGGCGATACCGAAAGGGGCGCATATGATCAGAGGCAGAAACCTCGATCTATACTTGTCAGATAGGATAGCGCCAACGCCGTATACGACTGCACCCCATAGATTGACAGGGATGACGAGATACTGCGCTTGTACGGTGGAGTAATGAAACCCTTCCTTTATGATGATGGGTAAGAAAGTACCGAAACCATAAAGGATGGTAACGACACCAATCTGAATGACTCCGTGAATCCAGCTTTTCGAGTCCTTGGCGGCTTGTTTGATCTCTCCCTTCCCGTAGTGCCCAGATCCACCACTGTAAGCCTCCATCTCCTCGGCACGCTGTCTCATGAGAGTCTTCTCTTCAGAGGTCAGGAAGTATGCGGTTTCGTAGCTTTTGGGAACCACAAACACACAGCATGCTGCCCAAGCAAGAGTTATTCCTCCTTCGATAATGTAAAGCCTATAACCATCGTGTCAATACATCTAGAGGAAGTAATGCTTTGGTTTCATTGCGAAAACAGAAGAGAGACTCACCACCGCCATCCAGCGATATGGGCTACCCCATCCATACTTAGCATGGCCCAGGCTATAAGCCCCCCAAAGGCCCCAGAGAGCGCTGAGGCGACTATGACTTGGTTAGCATACTACAAATGTTGTTGTATTAAGCCAAGTATCACACGCACTAAAGAGGAAGGCAATGCGAAAGCCAAGCTCCTCGCGCTTATACCAGTTACATAAGAACAGAGTCATGGACGGGAAGAGGCATCCTTCGCTATAGTAAAGTCATAGGTTAGCTCTGCGCGCTTCCAAAGGGGGTCAGTACTAGAGTTGCCTTACAAGAACCCAAGCAATATGCGGGTCACCACAAGAGAACCAAAGGACCGAACAAATCCGGTAGATAAACACACCAGTCCCCAGCAAAACGTTATTACGGGAATCACACGGTTGAACTGCAGCCGTTTGACCAGAAGCGAAGTAGGAAACTCAGCAAGAATGTAGAAGATATAGAACACAGATACAGCCGTCTAAAGGTCTTCAAATTAGCAGAAGAAGACTGTTCAAGAGGCCAAGATCAACCAGTACAGTACGTACGTTCAACTGGGATCCCTTGAGATCAATCTCGGTTGACATCCCTTGCGTTGCAGCGAATCCTATGTTACCGCGGTTAAGGTAACTGATGAGCATGAGCAGCATCATGACAGGGGCTATGAAGCAATCCAGCTTCCGAACCAAAGCCTTCTCTCTGATCCGGCGATCTTCATTGCTCGCTCTTGTTGCTTCATTTTGTGCTAGTTCGATGAGTTCGGTGTTAGCTTTGATGTTTAGACTGTGGGAAGACATGCTAAACTGTATAAGACGATAGCCTCGGTGTCACACAGGGGCATTCCGGACCAACAACAACTGCAATTATCACCAACTGCAGGATATATTGGAATGCACCTTATCCCTTACTGCAGGAAGTATTGGAATGCACTCCTGCCTAATATAGCCATTAAGGTTATAACAGCGGAAGCCGCGGAAGCTAAAAATAAAGGATACGTACTAATACGTACTTACAAATTGCTATATATAAATACTTCATCGAATTCCCTTCGACGTTTTCTAAATCTTAACTCTTTAATACGCTTTTAAAAAACCATATAAAATTATAAGCTAATTTATTTTATACGTTCCAAGCCTTATAAGCCCTTATTATAATATAATTTTATATCCTTTTTAGGATATACGTATTTACATTCTTACTAATACAAACCATTATACCCTAAGTCCCAAACGCTACGTCTTTAATAAAACCTGGTATTTCGTTTATTATTAAAGGTACAATTATCCTTATAATAACCCCTTAATCCCAAGACCTTATCGCCAGCCAACCAAAAAATAAGGCGAGCATTTCCATTGCCAAGAATCAAAAGACCCAATTACCTGAAACTAATCAAAGCACCCAATCATCCCTAATTGCTAAGGACCATACCCCATCTACATAATTAAATAAATAAGCCTCCAACCCTATTCCATTTCCTGCTAGCAATAAGGTCGCACCTAAGAACTTATACCCTTAACCCTTTGTACCTCCAAAAATATAAGCAAAAACCCTTAATACAAAATCCGAGAACTTTAAAAAAAAATACGACTCCGAAAAAAAAAACGAAGAAAAAAACGAAAAAAAAGAAAAAAACAATTCCGAAATAAAGAAAGTCCCTATTTATTACCCCTAAAAAATACATTTATCCGGTTCCGACCTTATAATTATCCGGAAGCCGGCTATAAATAACCAGCTACAGGCCAATCCCCATATTTCCTTAAGTATTATAAATAAATTCCAAATATTCCAAAACCTTAATACGAGCCATTATACGTTCCTTATTAGCTAAATATAAAACTAATAGGAAATTTCATTATTAAACGTATTTCTTTCCTTTTTTATTACTTTTAATTTTCCAAATTATTTTTTTTAATAAAAATTTATCTTAAAATTAATCGATAAATTAAAGTTATTACATAAAAAAAATCCTTTTTTTATTAAATTCCTAATTAAACTTATTATCCTTATTCAATTTATAACGCCCGCCATATTTATTCTTTTTATAAATAATACGGCGTTTACCTTATATAAGCCACTTATTTATAATATAATTATAAGCAAATCCGGGAACGAATCCTTAATATTCCAAATTAATATTCGCAACTTTCCGGAATAATTAATTACTTTATATTACGATATCGGCTAGATTTATTATAACCTCGTTACGTTTATCCAGTAAATTAAAAACCGTAATTAAATTATTATTAAAAATATCGAAAAATAATATAACATTATAACAAAAAACTATCGCTAAATTTTATAGCTTTATCGTAAAAGTTATTATATTATCGAAAAACAAATCGTTGGGTTCCAAAATAAAATAATTAAAGCCAGCTATTAATTTTTTTAAAAGGTTTAAGGAATTATCGCTAAATTCGTTCGAAATAATAAAGTTCGTTAATAAGCCATTACGCGTTTCGAATAAATCGCCGATAGCCATTATTAAGCATTACTTAAAATCGAAAAACGCATATTTAAAACCTAAGCGTTTAAATCGAACGTAAACGAATAAGCAATTCAAAAAAAAAGCCAAATTAACGACTTTCTTGCCCGAAAATATTTCGATCCGGCCAATATTAACCGATAAATACGCCGGTAAATCGAAAAACTTCGGTTTTATATTTAAAACGTATTAATAAAGTTTTAACGACAGCTTAAATTTAATCCTTATGCCGTTATCGATATAAACTTTATTTTATAATAAATTAAATAATATACCGCAATACGTTTACTTTTTAATTGTTTCGTTAATTAATTCTTTTCGTTTCGAACCCTTGGCATTTTAAAAACCAAAGCTTTTATATTAAAATATTTTAATTTTAAAGCCAGAATTAAGAATTCCCTTATTAATAAAGCACTTCAAATAATCCAGGCCAAAAAAACGGCATAAAGTATTCGTTAATAGTTCGATACGTCGAAAGGATTATTCTTTATGTTTAGCAAAAACGAATTCGAAGAAATATTACCGCCGCCTTTTCGAAATCCAAGCGCATTAGGCGACCCAAATTTTAATTTTAACGATAATAATGAATCAAATAACCAAAAAAAACCGCCGTCGCCGCCGCTTAAAAAAAAACCTTTCTAAGGGTTTTTACGACGAATCCCGGATAAACCTAAATTAAAAAAATAACAAAATAAACTTATTTTAGCCTTAAAAAAACTCGGTCGCCCCGTTTTCGTTATTATTAATCCGGTTTAACTTAATAAGCCTTAAACTTATAATAAAAAGGACTTATTTAAGTTTAAACCTTAATAAATTAAAATAAAATCATACTTTAAAACATATACGGAAAGTTTTTCTTAGGACTATTACCGCATTAATTGGATTAAATCGTTATTTATAAATAAAGCCCAAACCTGGCATTAATAACGTTTTAACTAAATTAAACGAATAAAATTAACGGACCGTTAAAATGGCTACGTTATAGCCATTACGAAACGATTTAAGGACTTCTTAAAAAAGCATCGGAACGTTAAAAAAATAAAAAGCCTTATTTATTAAGGGAATACGGTTTAATATTTTACCGAATTTTTCGACCTTAATAAAGTAATTTAATAATTTAAAGTTACATTCCAAAACTACATTTCTTAAATCTTGCCCGACGAAATTATTCGCTTAATATATTTACGGCAAAGTACGATATTTAATTCGGACGAAAACTTCCTTGCTGCCATTTAAAAAGCAAAACAAATTTACGAAAATATATTATTTAATCCAGGTATTTCGTCGAAAAAAAAAAGGCCCGATTCGATTTCGGAACATTCGAAATCGGGCCAAAACCATCAAAACAAAGAAACTCGCTTTATTTCCGGCCAAAATCGATCTTTAAAAAACCAGCCCAAAAACCGATAAAAATTAAAGACAAAGCCTAAATTTAATCCTAAAAACAAAAAATGGCCTAATATTTTAGCCGCATTAAAAAGTATTAAACAAAAAAATATCGATTAATGCAAAAAAAATAAGGTTTCGTATTAAAAATGTAATTGCAATAATTATTATACCTTCGCCTGTTTTGCGAAAAAAAATATCAAAAACAAAAACTTGCCTAGCTTATTGGAAAAGATTTCCTTTATTAAGCGCAAACGAAATAATAATACGCCGGCCTTAAGCAGCAAAAAGAAATTTAAAATCGACGTTGCTTTTAAAAAACCTAACCATTCGTATTTCGTAATCGAATTCGACGATTCCGATTCGGATTTTTAAAAGGCCCTTACGTCGTATCGCATAGGATTTTATGGCCGATAAGTAATTCTTTTGCAAAACTCTTTACGATTAAGAAACGATTTAATAACGACGATTCGATAACGATAAATAAGGAACTTAACAAAAACGATAATAAAGAATAAAAATAATTTTATTTTTTTATCTTTCCGAATGCTAAAAAAAAGATACGATCTAAACCTAAATCCGGCTTTAAATTTTTAATTAAGATAATATTAATTTATAATTATTCCGAATATTTTATTAAAATATTTCTAAACAATAATTATTTTATACCGGTTATGTTATTCTTTAAATGCTAACAATAAAAGCTACCCATTTTTAAACGAAACAAAATTAAAAAAATAATATTCTTCGATGTTATTTACGTAAAAAACGCTAAACGATATTATACCGATGCCTTAATTTTACGATACCAAAAGGATTATTTCTTCCGCTTAAACTTTAAACTAAGCAGCATAAACGACGAATATAATATTATCTTATTCCATTAATAATTAAAAATGCATTAACCTATTAACTTTTTCGATAGCCCAAATAAAATTACGTTCCCTTTTAAGTTTTGTCGCAAAAATTATATTAATTATGCCGTTATTAATTAAGTTACTAATTTATTAAATAACAAAAAACCAAATCCGTTAAAAAAAATACCCGAAGAATTTAAAGAATTTATATCCATTATAACGAAAAAAACAGGCCAAAAATTCCTTAATTATAAGCCATAAAACCACGCCATCGATTTGCAAAAAAGAAAAATACCCTTATAAAAACCTTTTTATATAATAAATAAAAAAGAATTCGGCATATTTAAATCCTAATTAAAAAACATACTTAATATAGGCCGAATCCAAAAATTAACCTTCTTTTATGCTTTTCTTTTTATGTTTATCCCGAAACTAAATCCCAATAATCCTTTAAGATCCGTTATTAATTATCGAGGCCTAAACGTTATTATTATTTTTATTTATTATCCAATCTTATTTATTAACGAAATACAAGCCTAATTTCGTACCGCTAAATGGTTTACCAAAATTAACCTAAAAATAGGCTTTAACCTAATTAAAATTAGGAAAAGCGACGAATAAAAAATAATATTTAAATGCAAATATGGATTATTCGAATATACCGTAATGCCTTTCGGTTTTATTAATATACCAGTTATTTTTTAAGCCATAATAAATAACATTTTTAAAAACCTTATCGATATTAATTTAATAATATACATTAATAACTTATTCATTTACGTTAAAACCAAAAAATAACATAATAAATTAATTAAAAAGGTTTTACGTAAATTAATTAAGTATTATCTCGTTATTGTTCCGTATAAATGCAAATGAACGATATACGAAATTAAATATCTTAATTACATTATTAATCGCAAAGGCATTTCCATAGCTTAAGACAAAATGGAATGCATTAATTAATAAGAACCCCTTAAAATTCTTAAAAAGTCCCAATAATTTATTAATTTCGTAAATTTCTATCGTCGCTTTATTAAGAACTTTTTTAATATTGCCAAATCCATTATTAACGTTAATAAAGAAAATCCTAAATTATAAAAATGAATTAATAAAATAAATTATGCCTTTTACGATTTTAAGTATAAATTTATTTAAGTACTTATTTTAATTTATTTCGACCTTAAAAAGCAAGTTTATATCGAAACAAATGCTTCCGATTTCGTAATCGGCGCAATAATGTCTTAAAAAAATAATAAAAAAAAACTCCGATTAATTGCTTTTTATTTTTGCAAACTTACGCCGGCAAAAATAAACTACGAAATCCATAATAAAGAATTGTTAACAATTATCGACTTTTTCGATAAATGGAAATAATATTTCGAAAAAACTAAACATCGTATTAAAGTCTTTTCAAACCACCAAAACCTCGCTTATTTTATAATAATTAAGGTATTAAATAAGCAATAAACAAAATGGATTTAATAGTTATTTTCGTATTAATTTATTATTAACTACCGACCCGGCAAGCAAAATAAAAAGGCCGATATTTTCTTTCGATTAGATTAATATCGGCCTAAAAAAAAGGAATTAAAAACCAACCGATTACGTCGGTTTTGCAAGAAAAACATTTTTCGCACTTTATAAGACCTACGTTTATAGTTTCAGTTTCGGTTATTTTAATTTCGGAAAAACTATATAACGTTTCGACGCCTAAATGGCATCCCGAATTTATAAATAAAATCAAGTCTTTAACTAAAAAGGACCCCATATATATGGAAAAAATGACATTACTAAATAAAAACATTAAAATTAAAAACGAATTGTTATATCGCAAAAAAAAACTTTAAGTCCCTTTCGAATTCCAACAAAAAGTCATAAAATTCGAATATAATATTTTAATCGCAAAATATATAAATATAAACAAAACGTTAGAATTTATTATACGGAATTTTTAATAGCCAGACCTAAAAACATTAATTTAAAAATTTATTAACGGCTATTACGATTATTAATAAAACAAGGTTTTTAAATACGTACCTTATGATTTATTATAACCCATAAAACTACATTATTACCTATAGCATACGATCGCTATGGATTTCATTATTAATTTCTTTTTTTTTAATAAATGCGATTCGATATGGATTATAATAAATTCCTTTATTAAAATAGCTTATTTTATATTTTTCAAAATAAGAAAAAAAATTACTGCGAACCTTATTAAAATTTTTGCGAGATCCTATTGGAAATTATATAAAATATTTCTCGACATTATCTCGAATAAGGATTCCAGATTTATTGCATATCTTTAACGCGATTTTTTTAAGCTAATAGGAATCAAGTTACGTATAAATATAACCTTTTACTTATAAACGAATGATTAAATTAAAAAATTAAATTAAACCTTTAAAGTTTATTTTAAAGCTTTCGTTAATTACGAAATGTTTAATTAAAAAGATTTATTACTTACGGCCGAATTCGCATATAACAATGCCAAATTAGCCTTTATGTATATAACTTTTTTTTATGCTAATTATAGCTATTATCCTATAATATATAACCCATTATTTAGCTTTTTTTGTAATCCAGGTAATTAAATATACGCATATTAAATAATCCAGGTATATAAAAACGCTTAGAAATACCTAGAAAAAAACAAAAAGAAAATAAAGCATTGGGCCGATAAAAAACGGAAAAAAATACCTTTTTTAAAAAAAAAACAATTGGTTATATTTAATAATAAAAACATTAAAACGAAACGTTCCGTTAAAAAGCTAAATAAAAAAATATAAGAACCATATAAAATCCAAAAAATAATTTCCTTTATTGCTATTAAACTTACGTTATTTAAAAATTAAAGAATTTATAATACGTTTTATATATCGCTTATTAAACTATACCGCGTTAATAATTAAATACCGCCTAACCTTAATTAGGTTTTACGAAATGCTATACCAATTAAGGCAAACGAATACTAAATAAACAAAATAATGAACTTTTTAAAAACTTAAGGATACGTAAAATATTTGATTAAATAAAAGAATTATCCTATTAAGAAATACTGGATTTAAGAATTATATAATCATTTCGATAACGAAAATGCTAAGCAAATTGTTTTGCTGTTTTATTAATAGCATTTAAGTAAGTTAATTAATTTACGGATATCGATAATTCTGTTTTTTACATTATTTCCGATTTAGGCTTCGTCGTTTAAGAATAAGCTTTAAAAAAAGAAGAAATAGTATTATACGGAGGCATTCCGAATTAATAATAATTGCAGTTATTATTAATTATAGGATATATTAAAATGCATTTTATTTCTTATTACAGAAAGTATTAAAATATATTTTTGCTTAATATAGCCATTAAGGTTATAACAACGGAAGCCGCGGAAGCTGGAAATAAAGGATACGTATTAATACGTACTCGCAAATTGCTGTATATAAATACTTCATCGAATTCCTTTCGACGTCTTCTAAATCTTAGCTCTTCAGTACGCTCCTAAAGAACCATACAAAATTATAAGCTGATTTGTTCTATACGTTCCAAGCCCTACAAGCCCTTGTCACACTCGGGGAGATAAAGAACAATCTAGAGTGAAAGGTGGCTAGCTAACTAGCTGTACATGCTTTCTCCTGCAAAACATGAGTTGTAAAGTGGTTTCGCTGACTACTATCCATACCTATGAGGGAACTGATGATGCGCTTCAAACCTCGCTTTACTCCATCTAGCTAAGCGGTGAGTGCCAGATATCTTGTAGACGTAGTTTCGGCTCTCCAAGGCGACAGATAGACCCCCCTTGTTAAAATCCTGGGGTAGTTGAGCACCCCTCCTGGACTGGTAGGATTTGGAGACGAGCGAGGGAGCCAATGGGATGGGATGATCTAGACAACTCCTGTAGGTTAATGACACCCCCCCCCCCCCCCTGAATAAGACATTTCCGGTATTTTGAGGGAGGAGGACCGGTTGGCTCCTCGATGTAACATGAGATCATGCAAACGCGGCTAGATGAGTAACGGCGATATGCCGGGCCTGTAAAAGCCCCTCGTGACAAGATACTGCTACCATATAATCGGAGCTTACGCCGTCCTCGGAGGAAGCAAGTATCTCAATCAGTGCGACCTTCGCATGGAGTGGGAAAGTATGCAATCTCTTCCTTAGTTACTTACCCCGAGTAAACAGCCAGTCACTCACACAGTCGGTCCGCCACAAACTAAAGTTTCGAAAAGGAACATTCAAGGACCTCTTCATTCTACATCACCTAATACATCCTACACTACGTAGCCCGGCTCTCCTACTCCTCTCCAAAATGAGCACCGACCCCAAGTTCAACGACCTGCACCAGCAGCTGTTCGACGAGGGCCTCAAAATGCGGCGCAGCGTCGTAGGCGACACGTACGTGGACCGGGCGTTGGCCAACGGATCTACGGAGTTCTCGCAGCCGGGGCAGGCGCTCGTAACCGAGTGGTGCTGGGGGTACGCGTGGACGCGACCGGGACTCGAGAAGAAGCAGCGCAGCCTGCTGAATGTCGGCATGCTGATGGCGCTGAACCGCGCGCCCGAGCTGGCCGTGCACATCCGGGGCGCGCGCAACAACGGCCTCTCGGAGCTTGAGATCCGCGAAGCCATCCTTCACTGCACCACGTACTGCGGCGTCCCGGCCGGTGTCGACGCCATGAAGGTCGCCGAGCGCGTCCTCGATGAGATGGCCGAGAAGGGTGAGATGGCGAGGGAGCTGGGGGAAAAGAAGCAGTGACCATGCCGCACGACTAAGGTATGGGTGCTTAGAGAGGCGTGAGGTATCTACCCTACTCAACACCTAGACTACTCCATATATATATGCCGACTTTTATTCAATTGATTAGTTCACTATCAAGATCGTTATCACATACGTTCATGTGATGTCCCGTTCGGAAACACCTCTGATGCCGGGTATCAGACGATGATCCCCTCTCTGTTGATGTATTAACTTCCCCATGGAAAGTTTATATATTGGTCCGTTACACATAGCTATCGAGACTACTCTGCTACGTAGAAGTATTGGAAGGGGGCGCCAACTCCTGTATGATAGGGGCAGCCACATGTGCCGTGTGTATACCCAGCAGAGTAGCAATCTCGAGTACTTCCAGTATCTCCTGTGGGGTGGCACCATACCCAAGTGCATTTTTCATATGCAACTTCAGGCCCGGCACGTAGAGATGCGTAGCAGCGCAGTCGAAGGCGCAGTACACAAGCTCTTTCATCTGCTCAAGATGTTAGTGGCCTTCTATTTCCATCGCGATCTTCTCCTACTTTCTCTTCGCGTATTCATCCCCTAATAGGGTCGCGAAAGCTGGATATATTGATATGGTATTGAGAATCACGTTACCTTTGGTTCGAGCGCTCCACCACCGGACGCCCCTTTTCCATCCCCACTAACTTTCTTCACCCAGGGCACGCCCGAAAACTCCAGGTAAGCCTCGAAAAACTCCGGATCAAGCCTTAAGAAGTCTTCCCAGAACGGGTGCCAGTAACCGCGCTTCTTGGTAAAGTCCTCTTTCAGATGTTCCCGTCTCTCATCGAACGGTCTTGTGATTTCCTCTTGATACTTCTCTCCCTCTTCCTTCAACAGTTCGACCAGCAATGGAACGCCGATGTTGCACGCATGGATGCCCAGTGTGCTGGAGAGCTCGATGACTTCGACGATTTCATGTACACTAGCACCTTCGTCCAACGCGGCAGCGATGTGCACACGTATTCCCGGGGCGTAGAGGTGTGTCGAAGCGCTGTCCACGGCAAGCGAGATAAGAGCCTGCTCTTTGCGCGAAAGGTATGACTTCTTTCGCGGAACCGAGGCGAGTGATACACTTGCTGAGAAGAAGGTGGGATCAACCAAAAGGAGGGATTCCCAACCAGAATGGAAGGCTTTTGCGCCCAGTTGCGCTGTGAAGTGGTCTTGAAGTCGTTGCTTCTCTTCTTCCGATGCCATGGTTTCGTTCTCTATGTTTCTTACGACGATCTTGATAACGACGAACGGTATCACTGAATGACAATTGACTTTTAATAAAGGATGTGGGATCGTTCGGCCCCCCTATCCCTGCCCTGTTATCAGGAGTAACTTCGTTCCTGTTAACAAGGATTCCCCAATCCCACCTCCTATACCGCATGCGCGCCCATGCACACTCCATCACGGGACCCCCATCTTAGTTGTCAGGCTAATTCATAGAATACCACTTCCCCGCATGCATCTATCGGAGCCGGCATATAATAAAAGCATGCATTATGCATAGCATTGCTAGATAGGATTAAACAGATGTTGAGGGGCATCACACCAGAAGAGGTTGAGTAGTCTTTATACCTGAAGAGAATCTCCCTATTACATTATTACATTATCATACAACCACCGTCGACCATGGCATCGGATGACTCGCAGCTCCTTGCAGGCTCAATCGGCTTTATAGGGCTCGGGGCCATGGGGAAACCAATGGTCATGAATCTAGCTAGCCGACTTCCTGCGTCGTCGCACTTATACATCCATGACGTCGTGGCCGCTGCTGTGGATGATGTAGCTCAGCTTTGCGCCTCGCTCCCTATCAACGTTGTCAGATGTTCCAATGGCAAAGAGGTAGCAGAAAGATCTGTATGTATTTTCTCCATCTTGTCGTGAGGCCCGTGTTGTAGTAATATCAGCCACTAACCAAGAAGTTGCCTACCTCCTATAGGATATTGTACTTACTATGCTCCCCGAAGGGGCTCATGTCAAGTCGGTCTACCTTGACCCAACGACAGGCATCATTGCTGCACTCTCATCAATCAGGCCCAGTAGTTTGAATACCGAAAAGCTTCTGATTGACTCCTCTACTATTGACACAGCTACGAACTTACACGTTAAAGACAAACTCTCCCCATTCACGCGCTCGTTTTATGATGCTCCCGTCAGTGGTGGTGTCATCGGGGCAGTCAACGCCACCATTGCTTTCTTCCTTGGCTGCTCACCATCTGACCGCAATGTATCCCGCCTAACATCTTTACTACAGCCCATGGGGAGCAAAGTCATCCCGTGCGGTGGACCCTCACTAGGACTTGCCGCAAAACTATCGAATAACTATCTCTCGGGAATCATCACCATTGCATGTGCCGAGGCAATGGACATGGGCATGTGCGCAGGAATCGACGCCGAGGTGTTAGCCTCCGTCTTCGCGGCCGGGACAGCACAGAACACCATATGCGATGTCTTCAATCCCGTGCCCGGCGTGTGTCCCAAAGCGCCGTCGTCTAATGGGTACAAGAATGGGTTTCGCGTACAATTGATGCGAAAGGACTTCGGTTTAGCAATGGACATGGCGCGGAGGCTAGGGACAAGGAATGCCTTGGGAGCAAGTGGTCTAGGGGTATATTCGGCAGCAAGCGAGGCCGCGGACTGCAAAGATCTGGATTCCAGGGTTGTCTATCGATATCTCGGGGGCAAAGAAGACTGGAAGACGGAGACCAACAACCACGTAAAGAAAGGGGAACACTGAACATCAATCATGTAAACATGGTCTTTGGATAACATAATGTGAATATGAAGGGTAATCAGGAGGCCAACAACGTAGTCAAAAAGACTTGACAAGAATCTATCACTAATCGATATGATAATGCAGATACAAACTTTATACATTGACGGATGTCAGCTTTGGAGCAAGGTCCTAGAGTGTTACGAGGAGTATAGGGGATACTAGTCTAGTACAGACTAGAATAGGGGGGGTCATCTAGACACACATACAATCGCCACAACTTGGCGAACTCCTAAATGTAACGTGATAGGCTCGATTCCTGAAATAGCAGTGTGTGTTTACCATTGACGGAAAAATAAATGCATATAACCCTTCAAAGTTTACCATGGTATATATTCTGACACTCCTAAGCTTGCCGTCATCATAAATTCTTTTGACCGACGCCTATGTTTGATCATACCTTCATCATAAGTTTACTATCACGTATCCTCCGACTGATAACTGATCGCCGAGAATTAGTCTACAGAGCGTCTAAATCATTGCTATCCGCACTTTCACCGTCAGGGGTGTCTGAGTCGGGCCGCAAATCACCAATCTGCAAAGACCGAAACTGTGAAGGAGCGCAGGGTGTCACATGTCAGAACTTAGCAACATAAACAAATCCGACTAGGAAACTATCGTGCCCTTAGATTTTTTCACATGGACCCCAAACCGGTACAGGATCTCGAACCCTTGTTGTTGCACTTGTCGCACAATACCTTGACTTTGGCCAGTCTGAGTGAGGCAGCAGCAGCAGCCCCAGATTCCCCGTTGCCGCCACAAATCTCGCAGGTGCGACTCATGAGCAAGTATCTCAGACCGCGGAAAGTCAAGATGACCTGGAGCTTGGAGAGGATGTCGCGGTAGCTGGGCGTGGCTCGCCGCATGATACCCCGAACGGTGTTTACGACGTAGTCGTAGTCGGGGAGCAGCTGTACCATCGTGTCGAATGCCCTGTTCACCAGTCGCACGCGCGAAAGAATGTGCAGGCTGCACTGCTGGAGGACCACCATAACGACCTCGTTGGGGAAAATGGCGATCCGGCCCAGCCCGGTCACGGGCTCAACCGAAGTAGCACCATCAGGAGAAGCGGGCATGGATGACAGAGGGAGGCTCGCCAGGGGCCGGATGATAGCGGCACGTTGCTGGGCGCGCTCCATTGCGTCGACGTGGGACGACGCGCTTAATGGGGAGCGGGGTTGGTATAAGGGGCGGAGAGCCTGCAATTGCCGCCTGCGTAGTTCCTGTGAACTGTGCGGGCGCATCTTATTTGTAGAAGTTGGTATAGGGGAAAGGGACAGTAAAAGTGTTGCGGCTTCCCGTGTGCCGCTGTCGTCGGAGTTGCTGATGTCGTTAACTCTGCCAGAGAAGATTTGGAACTGAAAGAGGGGGTTCAATGTTCAATATGCCTCGAACCTTGTTTGCTATGAACTCGTGTGGCTTACGGCTGTATTGATGCTTCTCATTGGCGGGGATCTGCAGGCTGCCGTTGCCTTGCGATTAGATGACTCGCTGCCTAGTTCTATTTACATGTATTAATACCCTTTCGCGTATAGTAATAATGCGCAATAATCACGATCAACTTAGGGTGAGGGTCAGGGTTAAATAAACTAGCTCTTATCTCCGATACGAGCCCCTTACCAACAACCACAGTTCACGTTAAACATCCCTTGCTTCATGCCGTTATAATCTATAAGCCGCCACGTTGGTGGTCCGCGCATACATGGGTAGAAACTGGGAGTTTAAGGCAAATATAACAAAGCACAGCACCTGTATATTATAGGCAAATCCTGGCCAACCCGTTCGGTATTTGACACTTAGGCAATAAGAAAAGCACAGGATCGCGAAAAAATGGTAAGCATGATCTGCTGGGGTCGTAGGTACCCAGATAGGCGTGACCGAAAATGATCCTTCCGATAAGAGGAACGTGTTATAAGCTGTCCTTATTTCTTAGGTCTTAGTTATTAAATGTTCCTATAATTTCATTTCCTTATTTATTTTAAGTACGGTTATTACCTATATTATTAAATATAAACGTAGGTTATAAGGTATATTATATTAGGTTATTTAATATAATAGGAATATACTTTATAGGCAGGTAAAGGCATTTCATATATATAGCCATAAGTATGGGTCGTTTCCAGTTATCTGGATTTCCAGTTATCGTATTTTAATATTTCCATTCGAATTATACGTAATTATAATTCGAAATTATCGTTAAGTTAGCCTGCTTTGTTAAAGTCTTAAAATCTAAGTTTAATATAGCCTTTAAAACGGGGGTCGTTAAAGCCTTAATAGTTATTATTTTTTAGGTTAATTTATTCCTATATTTTGCGTAATAAAAATATTAAATATTCGTTTTTCTTATTGTTCGAATCGTCGGTATTATATTAGATCTTGGCTTTTGATATGTATCGTTTATTGCAAAGATATTCGATAAAGAAGCGTTGTTTTTTGAATAATATATTTCTTTATCGTTTAGTTTTAATAATATGTAATACCGGATTATAGTCCTAAATTAGAATTCGTTTTTTGCAAAAACCATTAATAATGGCTATAACGAAAATATGCCATTTTCGTATCTTTTATTAATCGCTAATTAAGGGTTCGTTAAGCATATTGAATAATCCTATTTAGGTTTTTTTGCCGTATTTCGGAAATAATCCGGCGAAGTTTTCGAAGGTATTACGAATGCTAACGTTAGGTATATATTATTATTAATTAATCTTATTCTGTTCGTTATAAAAAAAGATGGCTTTATAATAAACGTAAGGGCTTTTACCGTTAATTATTAAATTACGGAATTATTATAAAAAAGCTTTTAAATTTGCTTTTAATGTATTAGGGTTTAATGGGGATATACCGAATGCCGTAAATAATGCTATGGATGCCATTATGATGTATATGAGTTAATAGGAGGGAAAAAGGCCCGAAAGAAAAGGTAATTAATTGGGTGCATATATATAGGTATTAGGGCTGCATCTTTTATTTCCATTTAGGGCAGGGATATGCTTTATTTAATTGGATTAGTTTTATAAATCCCTTAGAAAAAATAATAAGTACATTAATAAAGACTTATAAAAAATGATATTATCGTAAAGCTAATGTAACGTATAATAAAGAATAAATAAAAAAAAAAATATTAATAAGATTGTTAATATAAATATTAAGAATAAAAATAATATTTTAGTAATAAAGTGCCCTTATAGGACCCAGTTTTACTTTTCTTATTTATTTCATAATAAGATATTTAGGGCTTTTTTAAAAGTAACGAACTTATTTTTAGGCAAAGGCTTTATTAGGCCATTAGCGATTTAATTAAAGGTATAAATATACCGAAAATCGATTTTATTATTTGCTTGTTTTTTACGGTTAAAATGGTATTATATTTCGATATGCTTAATATGGACGTAGAATTAAAGATTTCTTGTTAATATAAGTATTTTTTAATTATCTTTATATATTACCGTAATAGTTATTTCGTTTTTAACGGCGTTAAGTTTTTTTAATAGCTGCCGTAACCAAATCGCCTTTTTTATTGCTTATGTTTGACCTATATATTTAGTTTCGCAAAATAATAGGGTTACCGTTTATTATTTTTTTAAAAACTAGCTAATAGCGCCGCTGCCGATATTAAAGATATAGCTAATAATTAAGCGTCGAAATTATATATAGCCGGCCTAATCGGAGTTAATATATTTAGTTAAATCTTATAGCTTACCTTAATATATTAATTTATAATCGAATATACCTTTAAGATATCGTAATATACGTTTAACGGCGGCGAAATAAGCGGTAATGGGATTTTTTATGTAGCGACTGAAATAAAAAACGGCATAAGCAATATCCGGGCGAATGCCTATTATGGCATATATTAGGCAGCTTATGGCTTTAGCATATTACTAAACGTTTGCCTTAATAATTTCGAAATTATCGGACGGCTCGTCGATTTTTAAGGTTACCATGGGTATAGCATAAGGTATTGCATTTTATTGTTTTAATTCCTTAATAATCTTTTTAAGATAAGCTTTTTAATTAAAATAAATCTTTTTGTTAATACGATTACGAATAATACTTATGCTTAAATAATAATTATAAGGTCCAAGGTTAAATATTTTAAACCTATTAAATAAGGCTTTTTTTAATTTAGCAATTTTATCTTTATTAAGGCCAATAATTAAAAAATCATTTACGTAAATTATTATATAAAAATGCCCCTTTAAGAATACCCTTATATTAAAGTTTAACGGATTAAACCCTAGTTTTTTAAGAAAGGTGGCTAATATTTGATATTATATTCGTAAAGCTTGTTTTAAACCGTAAAGCGCCTTATTTAGCTTGTAAACCTTTATTATGCCGTCATTAAATTCCGATAATTATTTAACGTAAATCTTTTTAATAACAGGCCCGTATAAGAATGCCGTCTTAACGTCCATTTGTTTTAGTTCTAGATCCAGTGCTGCGGCGAAAGCAAAAATTGCTTTATAGCTTATAGATTTAATTATTAAAGCAAAAGTATTTATATAATCCAAGCCTTTAATTTATTCGAAGCTACGAATAACCCATCGTGCTTTATATCGGATAATTTTACCATTAGGATCCCTTTTTAATTTATAAACCCATTTATTAAACAAAGCCTTTCGTTTAGTAAGCAATTCGCAAAATATCCAGGTCTTATTATTTACTAACGATTAATATTCGTCGCCCATAGCTTTATACCATTTAAGCCATTATATATTTCGTTTTACATATTAATAATTATAAGGCTTAACCGTTATAACTATTAACATTATTCCTAAAATGGCTATGGCTAAATAAAACGCCGGAATAGCCTTTAATTAAAAGCGACTGGTTTAATTATATTTAACGCATAAACGAAGGTTATAGCTATAAGGAATTTTTAATAATGGACTGCCTTTATAATATATGCTGTTCTTTATGTATTTAACAAATAAAGCTATAACGTTAATTGGGTTACGTAAGTTATTATTAGGCTAAGCTAAAACGTTAAGGTTACGTAGGATTTCGTGAGGCTGAGTTAAGTTATTATCGACGTTTTATAATCCTTCGTCGGGATTAACTTAAGAAAATAAGCCTATATCGGGCTGCTTAGCGGCCCGGTTCCGGGTAATTATAGGGTAAATATCGGATAAGTTATTGTTCTTTTCGGTAATAGCCGGCGGTAATTCGAAGCTTAATCGTTTGCTTTTTTATTTATTGCTTTGGCGAATTGATCTCGAGGTTAATGCTATAGCAGGTAGGACAGTGGGTATATTTTAAGGCTTAGCTATGGATAAGTTAAATATAACTGGTTTTTCTTTTTTATAGCTTCGGCATTGCGGATAAACGAAATAATTTTCCTTAAATACTACATTATTAACGTGTTTTATTTTGTTAATATCTCGTTAAAGGATAATGTAATTCGTTATTCCATCGCTATTATATCTTAGCATTTAGCAGGCTATACCGGTGGATTTAAGAATATTCGCTTTTTTATTGAGCTTATATATACCGGATATTTCCAAATAAACCAGGTAATATAAATCAAGCTTGTTACCATATCAAGCTTTATAAGGAATGGTTTCGAAAGCAAAATATAAACTTTTATTTTTAAGATAAAATGTTACCTTAATGATAAGTAATTAATAATATTTTAATATTTCGTTTTTAATGGTTATTCTTATGGTAAACCTAATATATTCCTTAAGATAACTTATAATGCTTTCGATAACTTTATTTTATTCGTATTAGCTAATAACAAAATAACAAATAGCTATATTCTTTATTGCATAGTATTCGTGAAATTCGTCGTTACGATATTATTTAAGCTTATTTATCGTTACGTAATAGCAACGTCGTTTAGGCTTTTCTTAATATGCCAGGAATTCTTTAAAGGCTTTAAATTATTTTTTTGGCTGTTTGATAGAAATAATCCAGCTTATTTACAAATAATCGCATATTATGGCTAGCCATTCCGTAGCGTTGCCGTAATTAATAATGCTTTTGGACATGCCTGCCTTATTAAGATATAAGGACTTTAAGTAATATATGCCCTTTTTTAAATTGCCTTTATATAGTTTTTCCCGTTATTAATTTTTAATGCAGTCATTATAAAAATAATAATGTTTTATTGGTTTTATGTTATTAAATATAATTATTAACTTGCGAATATTTTGTTCGTTAAAATATCCTAATCGCTTATGCTAAATTATTATGTTTAGGTTTATAATAAAATAAAAATAAAGAGTTATATTAAGGCCAGTTATATTAATAGTATTACCGGGTTAATCGATTATATATAGGCTTAATAATATTATCGCGGTTAAGAAAATGTATTCCCTTTTGGTACCGAAAGCGGCGTTAATACGAAATAAGAATTCCGCACTTTTCTTGGTAAGCTAAATAACCGAAATAAGGTTCGTTTTTAGTTCTAGGCAATAAATCGCATCTTAAATTTAAATACGCTTTGTTTTGCCGTTAATTAGGATATAAAAAACGATAATGCCCTTTTTTTTAGATATTAAAACCTTGCTTTTAATGCCGTAAATCTATGGACTTTTATAGGGCCGAAGCTTATTAAATAATTCGCATTTGCAATAAAAGATTTAATTATAGCCATTATTTAGGACCAATATTTTTTAAAATTTCTTTATTAACTCGATGGCTTTATTTTAAGGTAAAAACATAAGGCCTAATCTTATTAGTCGTTGTCTTATTCCGGAGGTATTCGGAATTCCGTTAATGGAATATTTAAAGTCCGGTATTAATTCCGCGGATTACTTATTAAGCCGTATCCGGGTAGCTATAGGATTAATTCCGAATAAAAGGCCCTTAAAAATACGTAATAAGATATTAAGTTATGTTATTATTAATGGTAACTCCGCGGTATCGTCTTTTGCCGTTAAAAAGGTATTAACGGTGATCTCGGCATCGTTATTATTAATAATTCCATATATTAACTTGGTAAGGATGGCTGTAATATCGTTGGTTTTTTGTTTTTTCGATTAAGTTTTATTATTTCGCCAATAAAAAGGGGCCTTATCCGGATGTTCCTAAAAGTATTCGTTAAGGGAGTAATTTATTATTTTACGTTTTATAGCTTCGCAATAAATATACTAAGCGCCATCGGGTGCTTTGCGTTTATCTTTATCCCTTTAGTTTTTATTGTTGGAACGATGGATTTAAAAGAATCCGGTTTACATTCCACTATTATTTCGAATCCGTATGTTTTGTTCCTTTTAAAGGGTTAGCTATAAAGTTTTTTCGAAAATTGCGACAGCCTTGGTGATTTTGTCGTTTTTTCGTTCGGATATAATGCTGTAAAACTGGTAAAAAGTAATGAAGAAAATGGCGTAATTCGGGCCAAATGCGGAAAGGAATTTATTAATAAGATATAAAATAAAGATGGTATAATCTTTATTAAGTTCGATAAAATCCGCTTTAATTTAACGTAGCTTAATTATTAAGGTAGTTACGTTGTTTTTTATAATTAAGATAATATTTTCCCATTAATATAAAAGCTGCTGGAAAACGGCGTTACTTTTAGGTCGATATTGTTTTGCAAAATATTTCCAGATAATAACTAGAATGTTTAATTTTTTATCGCTATTAATTTCGGACCGAAAGTTTTTTTTAAGCCTATACCGGATATAGCCGAATGTTTTAATTTATTTATCCTTTTAGATTCTTTTTTTTTTAACCTTTTCAGATTTATTTAGGTTCGTAACGTCAGAACCTTCCGTTTCGTCTTTTTTCGGTAATAAGCGGCCGTATCTCTAAATATGGAAGTAATCCATTATTTCCCGTTTAAAGCTAATCCATTCCGAAAAAAACTCGAGTTTTATTATGTTATCGAATAAACTGGTTTTCGTTTCGGTCGATATTATGGGCTTAGGTTTAAACTTAAGCTTAAACCTTAGCTTGGTATTTGCGTATTTTTCTAAGCTTCATTATAGGTCCTATATTGGAACGAAGTTTAACGGGTGGTCCAGGGAAAGGCGTATGGCCATAAATGGGTTCGTTAAATAAGCTAAAGAAGGTAAAAGCGCTAAAGATTGGATTTGGTTTAGGGATAAAACAAAATAAGGGCGAAGATGCTCGTATGGAATCCGGAATAAATATGGATATATATTTAGGTATGGATTCGGGTAAAATTGCTTCGAATCCGAATAAATCGATCTCGTTTAAATCGTAGGATAAAAAGATAATAAATACGTTATTGGGATTTGGTAACGAAAAGGAACGATTAAGTAATTCGGGTATATAGTTTGGATCTTCGTCGTTGTCGTTTGTAAAGTATATAATTATAAGTTATAAAAATGTTTGGACAAGATAAGGGAAGTTTCGTTCGTTAAGAAATCTGAAAAACTAAGATCTTACTACGGAACGAATTTTTAGGTTATATCTTCGTTTTTCATTTATATTGTCGTTTAATAAATTCATCGTAATTTGTTATTGTTTTATTCGTTACCTTAATAACGAATAAAAGTAAAAATGAAGCGAATAAATTCGTATTCTCGTTTTATTGCTTTTAAACAAAATAATTTCGGTAAGTTCCTTAATTCCGACGTTATTGTTTAAAATAAGAAAGCAATGGTAATAATATAATATGTACTTAATAGATTTTATAATAAAATTTTAATTCAAATGGAATAATTTATTATTACCGTATAAATAGGATTTTTAAGATAAGTACAAATAAAATACGAATAATGGCGTTTCCGATAAATACAATGTATATTCGTAAAATGCCGTATATTATTTAATTTTTAATTAGGTTGCATTAAGAATTCTTCGTTTGCAGCAAAAAACGCAGCAAGCCGGTTTATTAACGTCTATATAATGTAAGCAAATTTTAAATAAATAAATAAGTTTATAATAAGGAATTCCTTATAAGCTTTACCAGGTTCATAACCTATTAAATATAAACGTAAATTATAAGATATATTGTATTAGGTTATTTAATATAATAGGAGTATACTTTATAGGCAGGTAAAGGCATCCCATATATATAGCCACAGGTGTGGGTCGTCCCCAGCCACCTGGATTTCCAGCCACCGTATTCCAACATATATTGTCTAGGATATTACGAGGGTGTAATTATCAACTCGACACCCAGACACGACAATGGGGCTTGAACTCCACGAGGTCGACCCGGCAATTGACCTCCCTGAAATCGCCAGGAGCATGTTCGACTCGTATGAGGACCCGCCCCAGCCGTTCTTCCACGCCTACTTCCCCATTCATGGCGATACGCACGACGCGCGCGAGGAGGCTATAGCTGAGTGTGCCATTCGGCTGCACTCCTGGCACACGGAGGATCCCACCAGCTACTGGCAGAAGATGGTTGACACCGATACGGGTGGAGTTGCCGGCGGTGCGCTATGGAATATTCATAAAGAAAAACCATCTACCAACGAGCACCAAATGGAAGTTACGTGGTTTCCTGATGATGGATCGCGACGATTTGCCGAACAAATCGTCGCGATCCACTCCGCGCCGAGAGTTCGCATAGGCCAGCGGTCGCAAGTCTGTGAGTAAGACATGGCGATTGCTGGATGGTCAGAGCTGATTGGGATTTCAGATCTATTCATCCTCTTCACGCACCCAGATTACCGGCGTAGAGGTATCGGCCAGAAGTTCATGGATTGGGGGATGGCCAAGGCGGACGATATGGGAGTAGAACTGTTTCTGGACTCGACTCCTATAGGCAGGCCCCTCTACGATGCCAATGGGTTTATCGAGGTGGAGAAGAACGTTATTATACCACGAACACATGATCCTGATGACGCTTGGAGGGCGACGGAGAAGAAAGCCGGTCATTCAACCTGGTTCCTCATGTGGAGACCTCCAGTGGGCAACTACGAAGAGGGGAAGACTGTTAAACCCTGGGAGAAGCACTAGCCGTCGCAGCCCTTATTTGGGTCTTTGTGATGCAGGAGGGTGCGCTGGTAGTTCCCCTTTTAGTCTCCATTTATTTCTGTCTTTTGAAGGAGCGCCGCATAGAACTCGGATTATTTGAGTGACATGTTAACAATAATACTTATCGATTATAAAGAACACCCAGGGTGTTACGCAACGCAACCTGTGCAACGTAATTGCCACCAATTGGTTGCCATTAGCCTTTGCAACCCATCCATTCGAGATTTCCCTGAATTGCGTAACTTATAACGCAACCCACGATATTTTTCTTTGGTTGCGTAATTGGTTGCACGTTATAGTGGCTGGTGTTTGTGGCTAATATATACCGTTACACCAAGGATTATAGGGGCTAGTAGGGATCAAAGTGGAGGTTTGGGGGGGGGGGGGGGGGGGGGGGTTATTAGGAAAGGGGGTTATCAGGAAAGGGGGTTGCTAGGAGGGGGGCGCCGGAAGGGGGTGCCAGGTATGGGTCGAATGGATCGGTAATAAGGTTTTATTAAGTAAGGCTATAAATAATACGCTTCGAATACGTCAGGTAAACGCCAAAAATCTATTTTGCGACCTTTATATATACCCTTATTTTAATCCCATTTAGATATTGCAACCAATGCAACGCAATTGCAATTTGGTTGCAGTTACGCAACGGCAATCCACCAAATCCGAGGGGCTGGTTGCAGTTACTGCAATCCATCCACCAGAGGTCCTGGTTGCAGTGGATTGCGTTGCGTAACACCCTAAGAACACCATTACGAAGCAATGTGAAGTTCCATAAGCAAAGTTATTCTATAATCAGCATTGCTTGGGGGCGTAGTATGTTGGAGAACATAAGTAAAGTAACTATGCCATTGAGTGACAGGTACCTGGATAGCCTGTATACCTGCCTTAAGATTGGTCTATCACATCCTAGGACATTCTTCCTAGCAAGCTTCGATCGAGAACTTTCGACAGCAAAAGATTGCGAGGGTAATTAGAATATTTGTTTGTATGGGAATGTTGCCAACCGAAAAATACCTAGCAAAATCGAGAAGGGTGTATTACAGACCAGCGGAAGACGACTACCCCTATCGTCCTGAAAAGTAGGGCTGGCAGGCAGCACAGAAAGCTAGAGGTAAAACTAATAAGGGAGCAAGGAAAAAGAGGCCTGCGAGGACGAGAAGGGGGATGCAGTAATGCGAGTGTTAGGTCGGAGTTGGCAAAGGCAACTAATGGACAGGGTGGTAGGATATGGAAAACAATATGTTTTGACACTCGACAATGTGAGGATACGTTGTCATAAGGAATCCACGTGAAGAAGTCCAATAGTGATAAAGAGCCAATGCGAATGGAGATAGGGGTATGGGATAGGTGCTATAGATCAACTAAGGTTATGTATTGGGGCCTATACCCATTCGTTGACCTTACCGTCAGTATAAACCATCTCTAACATGTGTATATTGGGGGGTTACAGCATCATTGGGACACTATCTACCTAGGTAGTCTAGATATCCTTGGCCCAACCACACGGTATCGCTCGATGAAAGCCTCCGAGACAAGCTGAGTCAAGAATCTTAAGGGGTCGAAGAATCTATCCCTTGCGGCTGATAGTATCTCAGCGGCAATCGGGAACTGTTCGCTCGAGCGATACTGGCCGTGGTTTGCACTGTGTCACTAGCTGAAATATGACGAATCATGTTAGAAGCGGGCGGATCGTAGCCAACACTGTTTGCGACCCTGCGCCTCAATCAACACTTACCAACTGCAGAAGATGTTGGCCAGGGTGTGGCGGGGTTACTCTTGTTTGCGAAGCTTAGCTTTTCCATCATGGGTATTTTCACATGATTTTACTTCTCGTTTGGTACCAATCTGTTGTAAACCATTTCCAAAAGATATTCCTAGAAGCATGCGATAGTTGCAGGAGCAGTACACACGACCCAACGCGACTACATGGCAAGATGTTCGAACTTTTCCTGGTTGCGGCCGGTGCATTGCTGGCCGCGTATCTCTATACAAGACTGAAATATATGCGCGACGAGCAATATGCACATATTCCACAGTTGCCAAACCACATCTTCTGGGGCCATCTCGGAACCTTTGGCGAATTCATGGGCCGTGGAATACACGATCGCCATCCAGGTATGCCATAACATTTGAGTGAATCTTCTCGCGACGAATACCACTTTGAAATGCTATACTCATCCCGGGACTGACAGCCAAATGATTAGACAAAATCTTCGAAGAGATGTGGTTATCGATAGGACGGCCTCCTATCATGCTTGTTGACCTCCGGCCTGTCAACCCCCCAATGATTCTCATCACTAGCCACGGTGTCGCCGAGCAGATATCTAAGCCATCGAGGCTTTTCCCTCTGAGCACGCCCAAATCCCCAACCTGGACCCATATGATTCCCATCGTAGGAAGAACATCGATTTTAGGCAGAGAAGTAAGTGTAAGTCCTCTGTGGCTGATAGGACTTGCTAACGACTGGAATCAACAGGGTCAAGACTGGAAGGATCTTCGGAAAAAGTATAACCCAGGTTTCGCGACTCAACATCTATGGAGTCTATTGCCCCTTATTCTCGAGAAGATGGAACCATTCTGGAACTATCTAGATCAATTTGCTGCCCTAGGGCAAGAGATATCCTTGGAGAAGCTGATCTCTAATTTGACCTTTGATGTCATTGGTGCCGCCGTGATGGAAGTCCAACTCGATGCACAACACATGGACCGCTCGAAGCAAGGCGAACTCATTCGATTATTTGGGGAGCTCGTTCAGACATACAGCGATGACAAGAACAACCTGCCGTGGTGGCTCGTCCCTTTCACTACAATCAGGCGGAACCGGCTAGCCAACCGCATTGACGTGCTGATAAAAGCCATGATCCAGCAGAAGTACGCGGAGCTGAAAGAAGAAGCGGAAGGGAACAGATCACGGAGTATCGTGGCGCTCAGTTTCCAGGATACTAGAGAATTGACACCCCAGCTTCTCTCGGAGACGTCAGATCAAGTGCGCAGCTTCCTATTCGCAGGACACGACACAAATACCAGCATGCTGCAGTGGGCGTTTTACGAGCTGAGCCGCACGCCCCGAGCGCTCAAGGCTGTACGCGACGAGCTCGACGAGATTCTTGGGCCTCAGACCGACCCTAGTGCAGTATGTAGTATACTTGCGCAGGAGGGGGAACAGCTCCTCCCGCGTATGCACTACATCAATGCTGTCATTAAGGAGACGCTCCGCCTCCATCCACCTGCAGGCACCGTTCGCATGACGGACCCTGGAACAGGATTCACAATTCGCACACCCACCGCCGGTGAGGTGTACAATCTCGATGGGCTTATAATGTATTCGTGCCAGAGCATCATCCAGCGGGACCCAGCAGTGTATGGAGACACGGCGGATGACTGGGTGCCCGAGCGATGGCTTGGTGAAGCGGCGAAGAGCATTCCTGCAAGTGCGTGGCGGCCCTTTGAGAGAGGCCCGAGAAGCTGTATCGGATCGGAACTTGCGAATCTCGAATCACGCATCATCATCTCCATCGTAGCGCGAAAGTACGACTTTATCAAAACAGGGTTAGGCGAGAGCGTGTTAGACGAGAAGGGCCTTCCGGTGCTGAATGGAAAAGGGCAATATAAGGCAAAGTCAGAGTTATATAACGTAAGTATAGTTTGCACTTCCCCTTATGATGCACAGGCCTGCAAGGAACCCAGGCTGATACAAGGAATGCATGACATTACTGTAGACTCGCAGGGTGACGTCTCAGCCGGTAGATGGAACAACAGTGAAGATCAAACTTGCTGCTACGGAGGAGTTGTGGTTACCTGGCTGCCTGGGTAGTTCAGCTAGTTAAGCCGTGAATGAGTAATCGTAAACTGATTCGCAGAGCAAGCCACGATTGTGACTCTTGTTATTTGGTCATTCTTATTGCTCTGCTCTGCTCCCATTCCGGGGGCCGGATATTTTGGAGCGTAGGCTTATATACGGTAAGCTCAAACATGAAATGAAAATGAATCTTCGTGTAAGCACCGAGTGGTCTGGAGGGATTTAAACCTGTAAGTAACGCATCATGACCTGAAGTCCTTCGCTGTGCCTGAGTGGGAGAGCAACCCTGGCCAATGACATCAAGGCGCCAGTTAGCTACCAAACAGCTCCCTAAACTAAGGCTCGTTAGGCGTAGTGCCCTATGGCCACCATTTGCTGCATTTGTTACCTGACTGGCTGAACAGCACGAGATACGACATACAACATACGTACGAAGTACATACCTAGTACTAAAGTTACCTACCTACCTAGGTAGGTAGTTAGTTACATACAGACCGATTACGAAGTACTTCCATTTATTATTGTCCACCCCATTCGGCACGGTCCTCACCTTCACTCAGTCTCGACCACCAAACGTGACTTGTCTGACTTGGCTGCAGTCCCGACACCCTGACGAGACAGACCTCGGGTACTTTGCAATAGCCTATCACTTGATCCCGTTGGAGGCCTTGTGACCGATCCAGATTCTGCTCTTATCTTTCCCATCTTACCCTGACTCGTGAGTTATCAACTTGTGTCGCTATACAGAAAGACGCAGTCTGAAGACGATCGCGATCATAGCCACCATAGGGCCAACAAAGCACCAAGCCTGTCCCTCCTCTCCTCTCGAAGCTTCGTCTCGCGCCCATAGAGCCCCCCAAGCGACCATACCCCAAGTTCCAGATCTAGCAGGCTCGCAGCGTAGAGGGGGGAAGGCCACTATAGGTGCAGGAGCAGGCGCAGGCGCAGGCGCAAGTGACGCTGCTGTCGCAGATACAGGCACCGACTGCGAATCATACGAGCTCGATGACTACGAAGTAATAGCAACCCGAAAAGATCAGACCAACAGAGCAGAGCGTGGGAAGGTCAAGAAAGACGAGAAAAAGCAGTGGCTTGACGAACAGGACGAGATGAAGTTCTCCCACAGTATCCAGTTCAATGCTGTTCCCGACTGGAGCAGCCATTACATCGCCTACAGCAACCTCAAGAAGTTGTTAGTTGCACCATCTCCTATATTTGCGACGCGGATAGCCATGAAACACCCCTATATGCTTAGCACTAATACCCTGACCTGAATCTTCTCTCTAGAATCTACCAACTCGAGAAGACCGTCCACCAGTCAGGCCCGTCTGATGTCGAAACAAGACCTCTGCTTCGCGAGGAGGACCCCGATACTGTTTTCAGTCGAGCGCTAGATGTTGAGCTAGAGAAGGTCTCGTCCTTCTATGGAGTGAAGGAGAAAGAGCTCTTCGATGAGACCGAGGATTTACTCCGCGATATAGAACGTTATCACGAGAATGGGGAAGGTGATGGCGGTGGGCTTCCACCCCAGCGACCGCCTCTGCACCCAAGCGCCACCGAACCCCCGTTCAAGCACGCATCCCATGCAATGGGTGCCCGTAGCTCCAGGAGCGCCCGGTCAACCGAGGACGGTGTCGAGGACAGCGACGATGAGAACGATGACGACGACGCAGACGAGACAGCTGCCCTCACTAAGAAGAGACGGTCCAGCATGAGTGTCCCGGGGAGACGTCGCAGCCTCATGCACGCCTCGGCCGATCTGACCGCCTCTATGATGTCGACTGACTTCACAAGGTCGCTGAGAAGACATAGCACAGGCTACGATGATTACGCCGAGACAGCACATATGTTTACTTCGGGCATCATGGTGAAGAAGCGCATCATCAGCCTCTACGTCCAGCTGTGTGAACTCAAGTCCTACGTCCAGCTCAATAAGACAGGCTTCCGAAAGGTTCTCAAGAAGTTCGACAAGATCATTGATAGGGAGCTCCGGCCCAAGTACATGGAGAGCATTGTGGACACATCATATCCCTTTATGCCTGAGACTATCAAGAATATCGAGGAGTATATAAGGAGAATGGAAGAGGCCTACAGCGATATAGTCACGCAAGGTGACAAAGCTCTTGCCAAGAAAGACCTCCGATCTCACCTCCGAGAGCACGTCGTCTGGGAGCGGAATACTGTCTGGAGAGACCTCATCGGTCTGGAACGCCGGGCCGAGGCCGCCACCGTCGGCGGAGGACTACTAGGCGGGAGAAGTGACGGGGCTAAGCTGAGGTTACAAGGCGATGAACCTCCAAGCGTGCCGACCAGGAATATCGACACGCCTATCGGCCACTTTGCTTGCCCTACCTGGCTCTTCGGCTCTACCACATACATCTTCCTAGCCATTCTTGCCATATTCTTCGTGCTCCTATTTCTCCCCATCATGGAGAAACCCGAGCAACAAAACTGTTTTGCCATGCTGGTGTTTGTCAGCTTGTTATGGGCTACCGAGGTAAGATAAGCGTTGCCCTCTTCACAATATTATCGATATGTGCTAACTAACCTACCGTAGACTATACCTTTATTTGTCACATCACTGTTGATACCCTTCCTTTGCGTCGTTCTGAATATCGTCAAGTCTGATGACCCACCATACAAGAGGCTGGATTCAAAGGCTGCTACCGCCTACGTGTTCTCCGCCATGTGGACACCAGTCATCATGCTTCTCCTGGGCGGTTTCACCATCGCCGCAGCGCTATCTAAGTGTAAAATAGACAAGAGGATTGCCACGTTCGTCCTCAGCAAGGCCGGCACACGGCCGCGGACGGTAATTGTTGCGAATATGTTCGTAGCTGCATTTGCTAGCATGCTCGTCAGCAACGTCGCCGCGCCTGTCTTATGTTTTTCTATTATTGAGGTAAGCTTCGGTACCCTATCTGGTTCTGAACCGCTCACCGACTTAATACGGCCATAGCCTATGCTGCGCAACCTACCATCAGGCTCTAATATGTCCAAGGCGGTCATCATGGGTATTGCACTTGCTTCCAATATCGGCGGCATGCTCTCCCCCATCGCGTCACCGCAGAACGTCGTAGCGCTAGGTATCATGGAGCCTGCACCTACCTGGGGTCAGTGGTTCTTCGTCGTGATTCCCGTGGGTATCATCTCCATCCTACTCATTTGGGTCCTCCTACTCTTGACCTTCCAACCCGGCAGGGGCACTAGCATCGTCCCTATCCGACCCGTGAAGGAGAGCTTCACAGCCTTGCAGTGGTTCGTCTCGATCGTATGTCTGTCGACCATCGGCCTATGGTGCGCGTCTCACCAGCTCGAAAGTACTTTCGGCGACATGGGCGTCATCGCCATCCTTCCGATCGTCATCTTCTTTGGCATCGGCATCCTGACCAAAGAGGATTTCAACAACTTCCCCTGGACCATCATCATCCTGGCGGCGGGCGGCCTGGCGCTGGGTAAGGCCGTGAAGTCCAGCGGGCTGCTGCACACGATCGCCGAGAGCATCTCGCGGGAGGTGGCGGAAATGGCACTGTACGAGGTGTTGCTTATCTTCGCGTCGCTTACCCTGGTCGTGGCCACCTTTATCAGCCACACGGTCGCGGCGCTGATCATCCTCCCGCTCGTCAGCGACATCGGCAGGGGCATGGAGGAACCCCACCCCAACTTGCTCGTTATGGCCGCCGTCCTCATGTGCAGTGCCGCTATGGCCCTGCCCACCAGCGGCTTCCCCAACATGACTGCCATCATGAAGGAAGACACCACGGGCCAGCGCTACCTCGAGGTCAAGCACTTCATTAGCCGTGGCGTGCCGGCCAGTCTCATCACCCTCGCTGTTGTTGTCACGCTCGGATATGGGGCCATGCGGGTGCTGGGTATGTGAATGCAAATGTGAAGATGAAGGCGTGGCAATCCATTATAGGTGTATGATGGATGGATATATGTAAGAAAGCTACATAACTAGCTGATATATATGTGTTTGTGTGCGTACTGATGTACTTCTGGTGGTGGGGAGAGGCGAGTGTTGGCTTAAAATCAGAAGAGACATCACATGAACTCTCTGACTTGGTGTTGTCGTGGATATATATAAGTACTATAGATATTCGACTAGATATCTGATGAGGCATCTATGGCCTCATATATTTACCCATATAGCTGAGCTGGCGTTCTTGGATAGAGGGATAGGCAGATGTGGTGTTCGTGGACAGAATAGAGTTCAGTGGGATACAACTGTAATATTTGTTTATTTTTTAGTAACTAATCGTCTCAATTGAAGTATATGCATGCGTTTTGACGCTATAAAGGGGCTTCCGAAAAGGGGGAAATAAGTACCTAGGTAACACCCGCTTCGCTATAGCGTATGTAAAGCTGTATGTATGCTCAAAGACATTGCGATGCGTTATGCCGTCATTGGCGGTCTACCCCAGCGAGCTCCAGCATACCTAGGTACATAGGTAGCTACGTCCTCCTACAGCATGCCAAGCCTCAGTGTGTATGTATGTATGTATGTATGTATGTATTGCCAACCCCGACAACGAGGGCCGGTGGATAAGTGTCCGGCTTCGAGGTTGTTCAACCACTTTATACCTCCACACATACATGATCACACATCCATGATCACACACGCATATGTTGGCATCGGCGTCTGAACTGACACCAACACCTATGCTGATACCGATGCAATATCAGAACCCCCTGGGGCTACGCCAAAGACAGACCTAAGCCGATGACACATCTCTCGAGATAGTAATTCGGGCCAGCTCCGGGCATAGCTGCGGAACCTCATCCACTTCATCATCATCACCACCACCACCACCATGCTCTCTGCATTCACGGCTCGGCCCATCATCGAGCTTAGGCAGCGCGACAAATCCAAGATCGAGACGATTCTAGCTTATGGTATGGCTACGCGGCTTCACTCGTCCGATCTGCTTTGTCTTCGTGGACCAAATCCCATAGAATAGGCAGGAACTTAACTGATGACTGGAGAACCTAGGCGATCGAGTGCTTGTCGGCCTGAACTCTGGTTCCTTACGTATATATCGCTTGAACGAAATATCCCCGAGACAATCAAATCCACCAGAAGCCGACGGTGCGAACACGGCAGATTCACCCGGGGGTTCCACAAAGCCCGACGCCCAACCTACCGGCCCCAAACCTACCGACCTCTTACGCGAAGTCGAGAAGTTCTCTACGCGGTCCATCGAACAGCTCGCTATAATCAAGGAGGCCAACACACTCATCTCTCTGTCCAACTACCATGTATCGCTTTACGATCTAGGAACATACGAGCTGACCGAGACGCTCACTCGCACCAAGAACGCGACCTGCTTTGCTGTCACTAGCAATATCGTCAAAGATGCTGCCACGGGCATCCCAGAGATAATCAGTCGGTTGGCGGTCGCTGTCAAGCGTAAGCTCTTGCTATGGAGCTGGCACGCAGGCGAGCTTCATGATGACGTGACTGAGATCTTGCTGCCCGAGGCTATCCGGACAGTCATCTGGGCCAACGCCACTAAGCTCGTTTGCGGCTTGAACGCTGGCTATGTCTTGGTCGATGTCACGACCGCCGAAACAAAGGAGATCACAGGTGCCGGTGCCGCGGTCGGAGGGGGACAAGGGAGCAGGTTTGGCGCCGCAAGCATGGGTTACATGGGTTTAGGCGGCTATGTACCTAAGCCGTTGGCCGCCCGCCTGACTGATGACCGCATGCTATTAGCCCGGGATATCAACACGTTGTTCATCGATGTCGGTGCCGATGGGAAGCCGCTGGAGAAACGACAAATCCCCTGGCAGGCAGCACCGGAGGGCATCGGGTATAGCTATCCGTATATTCTAGCTTTGCAAAATCCAGCTAAGGGCTCCCTCGAGGTCCGGAACCCCGATACCCTCAGCCTGTTACAAGCTATCGAGCTCCCTGGGGCTGCGAACATGCACTTTCCGCCCCCCACCGTTAGTCTCGCTCACGCCGCCAAGGGCTTCCATGTGAGCAGTGACCGTGCCGTTTGGAAGATGGACGCTACCGATTACGATACCCAGGTTCAGGAACTAATAGACCAAGGAAAGTTCGATGAGGCTATCAGTGTTTTAAACATGCTCGAGGACGCGTTACTCAAGGACAAACATAGCACGTTGCGCGAAGTCAAAATGCGCAAGGCCGAGACCTTGTTCAGGCAACGAAAGTTCCGTCATAGCCTAGACCTCTTCAACGAAGATGACGTTCATGCCCCTCCAGAAAGGGTCCTGAAGCTGTATCCTAGGATAATTGCAGGCGACTTGTCGGAGGAGCCTGAAAGGGAAGAAACATCTGAAGAAGAGGAGCACGAAGAGGAGGAGCCCAAGACGAAACCAACCGCGGATAAGCCAGCAAAGGATACAAGTACCGTCAATGCGACTGGTGAGTCTGCGTCACCGGCAAGGGCTAGTGCGTTCGCCAGGTATTGGATTGGGAGCAGAAAGACGGATTCCGACGCGGCCTCTATCGCTTCTTCGAGAAAAGGGAGCACCGATAACGACGACGCAGCAAGTATCAAACCTAAGACTAAGGCGAAGAAGAAATCAAGGAATAGGAAAGTCCTAGAAGGTGAAGATTTGAAAAAGGCTGTCCGGGAGCTTAATAGTTATCTAGCCGGAACACGTGCCCGTCTCCAGCGAGTGATCGATCCCACCACCGGCAAACTAAAGCAGCAGAAGCAGCGTACATTAGATGCAACGCAAGCTTCAAATATGATGGACAGCCATGCAATCGAGCACCTACTCAACGAGCCCCAGTCTGAGTCGGACGAGCAGCTAGAAAGACAGCTCGTCGAGACGTTCACTCTAGTGGATACGACTTTATTCAGGGGTTATATGTTCAGCCAACCCAGCCTCATTGGCTCGCTTCTACGAATAGCCAATTTCTGTGATCCCGACGTCGTGAAGGAGAAGCTGCTGGAGAAGAACAGGTTCAATGAGATCGTGGATTTCTTCCATGGGAAACGGTTGCACCGCGAGGCACTAGAAATCCTGAGACGGTTCGGGGAGGCCGAGGACAAGGCGAACGCGGATAATCCAGAATCCACAGAAAATGAGAAAATCCAAGTGACGGAGGAAAGCACGGAAGCCGTGGTAAACGAGAAGGCTGCAGTTAGCGATGGCGATGGAGATAGTGGCAACGGTGGCGGCGGTGACGACACGAAACCCCACAAGCCCAAGAAAGTCCACGAGGTGCAAGTCGACGTACAGCTGATCCCCGAGCAGCTGCGCGGGCCCCGCCGCACGGTCGCCTACCTCCAGTCCCTCCCGCCGGACCTCATCGACCTCGTGCTCGAGTTCGCGCGCTGGGTGCTGATCCGTGACCCCGAGCTCGGCATGCAGGTGTTCGTGGCGGACACGGAGAACGCCGAGACGCTGCCGCGTGACCGCGTCCTCGACTATCTCGGTAGAATCGACGTTGAGCTCGAGGTGCGCTATCTTGACCACGTTATCAACGAGTGGGGTGACGGGACGCCCGAGTACCACAATCGGTTCGTCGAGCTGCTCGTCGGTCTGTTGCGAGATGACGAAGTAGGTGGAGGGGGAAGTGTAAAAAGTATGCGTGGGAGAGTAAGGGGAAGGGGTACGGCGGCATGGAACGACTGGATGGCGAAGCTGGTTCGGTTTTTGCGGGAGAGCAGGCAGATTAGCCTTAGCAGGGCTTATGCCTTGACCCCTCGTGACGGTATGACTTCGATTTTATTTCTCAACCAACTCACAGCCTTTTACCTGCTAGAGGTATAGGTTCGCCGAAACTTGACTGACATGTTATCTAGATCCGGCTTTCTTCGAGGCCCTAGCTGTCGTATACAGCAGTATGGGCCAGCACAAGCAGGCGCTCGAGATTTATGTATTCAAAATGCAGGATTACGTCAAAGCGGAAGAGTACGTCTATTTCATTTCATCCTACCATCATCCGCCTTCAATACCACCACATCCACCACCCCTCGTTTCTTTTTTACTGTCTTCGATAGAATATTAGCCCAGCAAATATTGTCTCAGATGCTCAACTATATTTAGTTACTGTAACCGAATCTATCGATTGGGCGACCCAGCAGCCTCGCCCCCGGTGTCACGCAGTGGTGGTGAATCCGCCGCTGCTGCCGCCGCCGACCCAGACGATCCGGATGACACTGCCACCCCGTCCATCTACCACACACTACTTTCACTATATCTCACGCCGCCCCCGCCGCACAAGCCCAACCTAGCGCCGGCGCTCTCGCTACTCTCGCGCCACGGCTCCCGACTCCCCGCGGCCTCGACACTCTCGCTGATCCCCGACGACCTGCCCGTGGCAGACCTAACGTCGTACTTCCGTGGTCGCATCCGCGCGGCCAACTCGGCCATCGCGCAGTCCCGTATCGTCGAGGGCCTGCGGCGCACCCAGCTCGTCAACTCCCAGGCGCTGCTGCTTCTCGGGGATGGCGTGCCGGGCGGCCAGGGCGGCCGCAACCGCCGCGTGGTCATCAGCGAGGAGCGCATCTGCGGCGTCTGCCACAAGCGCCTGGGTAACAGCGTCATCGCCGTCCGCCCCGATAATACCGTCGTGCACTACGGCTGTCAGGGCCGGGATAGCGGCAGGAACGCGACGAGCGGTGGTGGTGGTGCGGGTGGTGCCCAGCTACTGGGCCAGGGCAGGATTGCGGGGTCGTGGGGGCGGCTTGGTAGTGTGAACTGAACTTGACTGAACGGATTGAGTCGAGTCGAGCTGGTGTTTGGAGCAAGTATGAAGCAATGTGGTTCGTGCGGCGGCGGTTGCGAATATATGACGAGCATGCATGATTAAATGAATGGGGATCCAAGGAGTCCAAGTTGGTGGTGGCCTTCTGTTCTTTTCTGTCCTGGTTTCTGGTTTGTTTCGTTTTGATGCGTGGGCAGCATTCTTGCAAGTAGGTATGTTGCCCACGGTTCTATAGTATACATAGCATACTCTGGTGTCGCCTTTCTCGTAGCGCATCTCGCGGGGAAGTATAGCGGAGGAGTAGGTAGGACTTCGAAATTGCAAATACCCTTTCCTTGACTTAATGGTTTTCCCAGAGAAGCCAATGCTCCCACCTAGAGCTCGCGGCGATTAGTTATGAATCAATCACTCGTCATCATTAACAATCTCTTCTCCGTAATTCTCCTCTTCGGCATCCTCGTCCACAATCGTAGCAGCGACAGCAGCAAGTTTTCCCTTGCCACTATTGCTTCTCTGTTCCGCAGCCTTGCCTGCCTTCTTCGCCTTCTTCCCGGCAACGGCACTGTCACCATTATTACCGTTGGCGCTGCCCTCCTCTGCCATGCGCGCCGTCAGCTCCACATTGATGCGCTCCTGCATGTTGACGACGGCACCGCGCAGCGACGACAGGTAGGCCGTCTTCTCAGCTACGGACGCGGGGGACGAGGCGGGAAGGGGTTGCGAGAGCGGTGCCGTAAGGATCAAAGGCGTGTTGCCTGTCTTACATGCGCTGCTGGTCTGCTGCGGGGAGGTGTAAGTCGCTGTTAGTTCAACCGGCGCCGGTGGTGCGGGGCGTGTGGTTTGCTCGGTAGGCGAAGGCATGGCTGGTGGTTGGTTGGCGGTTTTTGCGATGAGCAGGACTCGGCAGTGCACGATCACTGAATTGCTGCTGTTGTTGTCGATGTCGATGGGAATGTTGAAGGAGGGGCAGGACAGGGACTGGATAAGAAAACTGCTGGGTTGGTACAGGCGATGGAATGGCGGGGTGCTTTGTGGCGGTAGCTGCACACGGTATGTACGTTTCTTGCAGTTAACTAGCGGGGCATTGTGGCTGGTGTTGACCCAATAATAAATCTTACCCCTGACCCCTTTATTACCAACTTTTAGCTCGCCTGAAGCCTATGTGTGGTTGGCCGAACTTGAGTCATAAGAGCTTTGAGAAATCATATAAGACCCTAAGCGAGTCTTGTTGACAGGTTGGCTTCGCTCTTTACCTTCGTCCTTCATCTAATTCCCATAGGATCGAATCGTGAACCCCCTTTATGTAGTGTACATATAACATCGACTCGCTACTTATGAGTATACATATCCCATAGTTTCACTGGGTATATTCTTTTTCCTACTATTGGCCGTAATTGCATATACCTCGATACATCCTGTCTAGCTATTACTTTCAAAGGACGACGTAACATGAATGAGACGATTCTGCTCTCTTTACACATAATGATTCTTTGCTCCCCATGTCCTAAACTGTCTAGTGGAATACTTTGTTTTCGTATATTCGGAAATTTGAATAGAGCCGTTTGACTCGTTTCGTCTGCCTTCTCTATCATTACATGTTTAATTGACTTTGCTATCCTAGAGGCCAAGTGACGATCTTGAATCGACACCAGGTACTTACGCGGAGATCTCCCGAGACTTCCTTGGATCTTAGAAACTTTCCAGTACCACTAAATCATACATAATTGATGCTACTATTCAATGTAGCACTTCAAGCCGGTTACTAAGCAAGTAAAGAATTGAGATCTAGCTAAGTATGGAGATACGTGTGCATTCCCATCGCAGCCCTCCCGGGGCCTGTCTGCCTAGCTTCATCTTCCCTCCCAGAACCCCCTATACTGATACATAAATGGATGCAGATGGTTCTTATCACTACTATATGTTTCAGGATTTGGTACCCTCTTCTTCCAAGCGACTCTCCGTCCTGATTAACATATCTATATCGTTCTCCGCGGCATAGAATTCATTGATCAAGGCCAAGTAACGACGAACGTTTTCTAATCTCTTGTCCAAACCGTTCGCCCGCATTTCTCGCCCTTCATACGAGTTAGATTTGGGCTAGTACCAATGTCCTCCCCTCCCGCCGTTCGAAATACCGCCTGTTGGAACATATGCCACATTGTTGCACGGTTACCTTGAAAACCCAGTCGTCCTCTACGGGCAGGGGTTGCTTCCGCGTCGACCGATTGCAGTTTCGCAAAGATGGTTGTGATGCCTCCTGACGTTGAATACATGATAGCGGTTGCAGCATCATTTGCAATCGATGTTTTGGCGGCACATCTTGTGATAAGTCGCTGTTCTGAGGTTTACAGTCTTAGTCTTTATTTATATTGATGATACTGGTGTGTTTTTGGCGATATGTGCCGGCTCTTTATTTCTATCTCCAACCCGCCAGGAGATGTTATAAGATTATACGGTATATGATTATACTATATTGGATAATACGGATGTAACAATGGAATAAATAGGCACTAAATAAGGTTAAACAAACTTATATATAGGTAGTTATTTAAGTATGAAGTAATATTCGTATATATATATAAATATGTGTATATATATGTATATATGTATATATAAGGTTCCAACTTCCTATATATCAGTTAAGTGACTGTTATTCCTATTTATATATAAAGTATTTCTTAATGCGGTAATTGTTCCTATTCTTTTTATTATAATAAAAGTCCTTGTTTTTTTTATTCTATATAATAATTGCTTCCGGCAGTATACCGTTCCTAGCAATAATTCTATTATATAAGTGCAACTTTTTTGTAATTGCTTTATTATATTGTTTTGTTATATTTAATAAATCCTATATCCCTTTTTAATGGTTATCGAGGGCCGTAAGTAAGCATTAACGTATAGGATTTGTTCTTATAATTAAATAACGTATGTATGTATATTAGGAAAGCCGTTATAATGGTAAAACCTGTATAAAAAGAAAAGTAATTATATAAGCGAATAATGAGTGCTATAGGTAATTATAATTAACTAAGCACTTGTTTTGTATAAATGATTATAATTAGTTAAGCACTTATTTTGCCGGTTTGTAATTATATAAGCAAGGCTGTATTGGAATAGCTTATAATTATATAAGCAAGGCTATGCTTGTATATAACTGTATGAGTCCCTATTGGAATATAGGAAGCTTTTTAGTTTATCTTTTTTTTATTCGGTATTAAAAAATTAATAAAAAATCACCTATTTATCGTATAAAGCCCAGAATAAAACGTACGTATACGGAAAAAATTAGGCTTTTAATGGGAAAATCTTTAAAGGAATAAAACCATTATATACTAATTATATTAGCTAGTTTCATTAGTTTGTTTAATATAACGCTGGATATCGGCTTTATTAAAAAATCAGCTAATTGTTTTGCTGTATTAATATGATATAATATAGCCTTATTATTTGTTATTACCTTTTTATTAAAGTGATAAGTTATATTTATATATTTAATTCTTTTATGGAATTTAGGGTTATTAGCTAGCTTTTGGGCGGCATCGTTATTTATATAAACCTTTGAAGGCTGATTCGGATAACTTAGGTTTAATTCTTTATTTAAGTAATTAAGCATATTACCTAGATATACGGTTTCTTTTAATCTTTTCTTTAAAGCCATATATTCTGCTTTACAGAAGCTTAAGGATATTGTTTTCTAAAGTTGGAAGGTTCAGCTTATAGGGTTAAAATTATCCCTATTTGCTAAGCTGGTTATATATTTATTTGTAGATTTTTTATTTGGTAGGTTACTTTCCCAGTTAGAATCTGTATAAACCTTTAATTCCAAAATTCCGTTGCACTTATATATAATCCCTATATTAAGGTGCTTTAATAAATATTCCCATATTTTGTATAATTTCTTAAAGTGGTTTATATTTGGGTTATTTATAAATTTGGCACAGGTGCATATAACGTAAGTTATATTAGGTCGAGATTTTAAAGTTAGGTATAATAAAGAACCTATTTGCTTTTGATAATTCATAACTTCTATATTTAAAGCTGTTGATTTATTTTTTTCAAGCTTAAGGCCGGGAGTATAAGGAGTATTTCTTGGCTTTATATTTGGATTATTACGTATATTGTATTTAGTAAATAGCTTTTTTATATATCGTTTCTGGCTTATACGTATTTCCTTATTAGGATAATCGATTTTTAAATCGTTACCTAGGTAGGTAGAAACGGGACTTATTTTATTTAGCTTAATAGATTTTAATAGCTTTGTGGCTAAATTATTTATACCAACTTCGGATGGGCTTATTATTAATAAGTCGTTTACATGGCAGATAATAACAGTATTGCTTATTTTATTTATAAATATTCCTTCGTCGTAAGGAAATATAGTAAATCCTTCGGTTAGTAATATTTGGGATAGGAATTTATACCAAAGCCTGGGTAATTGCTTTAAGCCGTATAAGGCTTTATTAAGCTTAGCTACCTTATTATAGGCCTTTGGATAAAAATTTTTTGGCAGCCGTATATAGATTTTTGTATTTATATCAGAGTGAACAAAAGCGTTTTGAACGTCGTATTATATTATAGGCTATCCTTTATTAACGGCTATTATTAATAATAGGTGCTACGTTTCCGGTTTGGCTGTAATGGAAAAGGTTTCCAAATAATTTATTCCTAACTGTTGGTTATATTTTTGTATAATAAATCTAGCTTTAAAGCGTTTAGATTTATCCTTATTAGTTATTCAGTTAGGTTTAATAAAGCTACTTTTAATAATAGGTTTAGATTTAAATAGCTAACGAATTCTTATAGGGTGTTTTTCCTTAGGTAGGTCCATTATATTGTAGGTATTCTGTTTTTTTAGTTCCGTTATTTTTGCTTTGCAGGCTAAATATCAGGATTTTTGGTTTATATTACCTATTGCTTGCTTATACGTAGCTGGTTCGGTTGTAAAAGCCGAAAGAATAAAGTTAGCTTTTCTTTTTTTTTTATACTTATAAGCTGATTAGATAATAACGTATCTTTTATTGTATATAACAAATGGTTTGTATTAATCTTTATATAGTCCTGTATAGGATTTGAAGGTATAGGAAAGTTTAGAGATATAGGGGTTAAGTTATTAAGTTTAACCTTTTTATTTAAATTCTGGTTGTTATTTAAATTTCGATTAGCTGCAGTAATAGCGGTTGCTCGTTTTATTGGATCATTTGTAGCAGCTATAGCTGCTTTAGTTGCATACCGTTTGTTCGGTAATTCCTTTATTTGCTTATAATTAAAATTATTAGCTAAGTCAGTTGGTATAATTCCCGAAGCTTCCGTAGCCGTTGTAGGTTTATTATTTAAACCTGTAGCCGTTATAGGCTTATTAAGTAAGTGAGAGGGCTTCGGTATAGCTGGGTTTTCTGTTACCCTTCCATTTTGGATATAAGGAAATTCTTCTGTATTATTTACGGCTTCCAGGGTGCCTCTTTGGTTTATATAGTTATTATTAAGGTCCTTAATAAAGATACCGTTTTTTATATTAATGTCCTTAGCCCATATAGGCCTTTGGGTTATTATATTCCAGATTTTGTAATTTTTATTTTCGGTGCCGTAGCCGATAATAATCCTTTTTCTAGTTTTAGGGTTTAGTTTATGTCGGTATTTATTAGTATTATAATAATACATAGAGCCCTATGTATATAGATTATTAGTATACGGCTTATGCCCATAATAAATCTCAAAGGGCTGCTTATAATTTAAAGCCTTATGTAGGGTACGGTTATATATATAAGCCGCTGTTAATAGGGCTTTATTCCAAAGGTAATTAGGTAAGCCGGAGGAAATAAGAAACGCCTATACCTTATTTAATAAGGTTAGGTTAATACGTTTTATTAAACCATTAGGTTTCTTTGTATAAGCAGGAGTTGTATGGTAGATAATACCGTATGTTTGTAAGTAAATTTCGAAGCGTGAATTTATATATTCCGTACCGTTATCTGTAAAAAACTCCTTTATTTTATGCTCTGTTTGATTTTCAGCCTGCAGCTTATATACCTTAAAGGCTTCCAGAGCTTTTGATTTTGAATTTAACAGCTTAACTTTTATATAACGGCTTCGTTTATTCAAAAAGGTAATATAATATTTATACCTATTATAAGTATTAGGTAATGGATTCCTTAGGTTATTGTGTACCTTTTGTATAATATTATATTCCTTTTGGCTTATAGCCGTTTTATTTATTTTGCGGTGGTTTTTTGTTATATTGCAAATATTATATTTCCAGTTATTATATTGGATGTATTTTTTTTTCGAAATTCTTATTCCTTTAGATATAAGGAATTCTGCTAAGGGCTTTAAAAATAGGTGACCCATTTTGTTATGCCATATAATAAGCTTATTAGATATAGGCTGATTAGTGAGATTCAGTATATTCTTTGGCTTATTTTGGCCGGTAATTACCTTAAACGGTATATAATATAACCCGTTTTTGTGATATTTTTTTGTAATAAAATCCTTATTCTTATTATATAGCTTAATGCTGTTAGTGGCATTTATAATTGTATAACAGTTTTTGAGCTTATTTATAAATAAAAGGTTAATACTTAGCTTTGGAATATAATTAATTCCTTTTATCGTATATACCTTTTTAGAGGTAATACATTGTATTATTAAATTACCAGCTTTTTTTATAATAAGGGAACGTGCGTTGCTTTATTTTACGACTTTGTGAATTTGCTTTATATTAATTAATAAATTTCTATTAGTTATAGTAATGAAAGTGGCTCCGTTGTTCGTAATTAGCTTTATTATATTCTTATCTTTAAATTTCGTAGAATTTAAATAATCTGGGCCAGAGTTAGTATTGTATATAAAGCTGGCTTTATTTGTATTATAACGATTTATTTCAAAATCGTCTGTATCTATCCTTTTGGGCGTAGGAGGAAATAGGGGTTCGGAAAAATCTAATAAGTCTTCGTTTTTCCTTTTGTTGGATTCTTCCGATGTAAGGCCCAAAATAAGGGTGTTTTTTTCGGAATCGATTAGGGCACCTAGAAGGTCCTCTTGTTTCTTTTTTCGTTTTTCCTTCCTTGAGCTATTGGAATTGGTGGATTCTGAGGAATTATTTTCCTTTTGTTTCTTTTTATTCTTTTTGGGGCCGGATTGTTTTTTATTTATCCTATCCTTTTTTTTTAGTTCTTTGGAGCCTTATTGGGGTAAAGGAAATAATAGTTCTTTTCCTGGTGCCCCTGGATTTTGTAATGGTTGCAGTATATTTGTTTTTTCTGTTTCCAGGGCTTTTTGTTTTTTACGTATAGGATTTTCTCCTTTTTATCCATCTTTTTGGATTTATTTATTAAGGAAGAAAATAGGGTATTTTTGGAAATTGCTGAAGAATCCTGACGTAAAGATTGGGTGATATTTTGAACGAAGGCTTTATATTTTTCGGGTAAATTATTTAATACCCAAGCAATTGTAACCTAATTTGGAAGGTTTACTTTATTGAGCTTAAGTTCGTTCGTTATAGACCTTATTTTATTAAGGTAGGCTTCGAGGGTATTAAAATTTTCCACAGAGGAATTAAAGAATTCCTTTAGTAGTAGAAATTCTGTTGTAAATCCTTTTGGCCGGTAGTGATTTTTTAGGGCCTCCTAAGCTTTTTTATAGCTTAGTATGGATTTGATATGAATTAAGGGACCTTTTTCGCAAAGGAGTTGTATGGTGGCTAGGGCTTTATTATTATCCTTTTGGGTTAACGTTTTGAAGGACGTAGGGATTTCCTGACTTTCTTGGCTTTCCTGGATTTTTATAGCTATTATGGCTGTTTCCTTTATTTCCAAAATAAGGGCATGGTCCAGATTTTTCTTTATAAGGGTAGCCTTTGCTTTGATGGCCCATATTTCATAATTCTTTATGTCCTTAAGTAGCGTAATGCGGCTTTGGGGGTTAATTCCTATTGTTATGGGTAATTATATAAGAAGGGATAATGGTAAAATTAATCCTTTTTAAAATCTAGAAGCTTAAATTTTTTTGATTCGAATGATATAGGTTGCGTATTTTTTTGACGGTTAAATAAGGAATAACCGTAAAGTTAATATTGGTGATAATTGAAAATGGTATAGCAATATAGGATACTGCTTAATAAATAATTTTTATTTCTATAGGTAATAGAGGTAGAAAAATTCTGTCTTAAAATATGGAACTTGATTAATTAAGCTATCGAATAGTCCAGGTTTCGTCCAGATCGGGTAAGGTTTGGTGAAGATACGGACGAGTGATGGGATAAAGAGATTTGATATATTTATAACAGAAATATTTGGATGGTAATTACTTTGTGGTTTAACGGAAAGAGTAGGTATGATAAATCGGTTTTAGAATCTAATTATCCTGATCGAAAGGATTTTAATGGTATAGAAATTTCCCGATTCGGATAAATATTGGTCGAGATATAAGTAAATGGGTTAAAGATAACTTTAGTTGTATTATATTTGCTGTTTCCTTTAGGGTAATCTTTTTCAGGAGAGGTATATTGGTTTCTGTAAGCCGTATAAAGGTTTTGTAGGTGTATATTGCTTATTTGGGCGCTATTCCGGGCCTTATAACCTATAAGATTATACGGTATATGGTTATATTGTATTGGATAATACGGATGTAATAGTGGAATAAATAGGCACTAAGTAAGGTTAAGTAGATTTATATATAGGTAATTATTTAAGTATGAAGTAGTATTCGTGTATGTGTATAAGTGTGTGTATGTGTGTGTGTATGTATGTGTGTAAGGTCCTAACTTTTTATATATTAGTTAGGTGGCTGTTATCCCTATTTATATACAGAGTATTTCCTAATGCGGTAATTGTCCCTATCCTTTTTATTATAATGGAAGTTCTTGTTTCCTTTATCCCATATAGTAATTGCTTCCGGCAGTATACCGTTCCTAGCAGTAATTCTGCTGTATAAGTGCAACTCCTTTGTAGTTGCTTTGTTATACTGTCTTGCTGCATTTAGCAAATCCTACAGATGTGCACGCTGTATATACTGATTTTTCATTGTATCGTTCCTATGTATGTCGAAGAATAGGGCACATTTTCTGCTCCATACCGGCGATGACCCATGTCTTCATCGGATGGAAGTTTGGGTTGAGATCGTCTTCCCTGGCTTACTGTCTGCAAGCTTGGGATGGAACAAAGATTCTGAATTTCCGACTCACCAATCGGCCGGTCTAGCACCTGTCTTTTTCACAGGGGGTGTGGCATGTCCGCTGTTTGGCAGGACCAATACCATCGCTGCAACGCGCTGTTAAACTGTTATAGATCATTTCTATGCTGGATGAGGAATGCGGGCAACGTATGGTAACGAACTGCTCTGTCCTCTGGGATTAGGATGTGTTTAATAAGTAGTTATGAACAGAACAAAACGCCCGACCCTGACTTGTCTCGTTTGACCAAACAATCCTTGGATGCATACTGTCAAATCAATTAAACCTTTTTCTCCCACATCACGAGTAACCGCTGCCATTTCATAAAGTAACATTTCTAATTGCAAGGATAAATGAAAGGCTCCTGTAAAGGGGAATGCGTGTGGATGCCCATCCGCCCCTCCCCCCCAAATGCTCTCTATAACAACCGGTCTTGTGCCTAACCTTTTCTACCACCACGATGAAACATCACAAAGTATCGTCTCTTTCAGGCTCGCCAGCCCATTGCTCCCAAAGCCCTTTGCTTTTTGTCCACCTGTCTCACATCCAAAGCCCCTGAGGCGGCATAGAACTCGTCTACCAGCGCCAGACCACGGCGAAGAGTCATCAGCTCCACGGCCGTATCTTCTGATTCCTTTATGCGCCCTAGTCGCACCTGTTCTACCTTACGGGCTACCAACTGCTGCTCTTTGATTTCGGCCCATTGCCGGTGGGAACATATTCCACATTGTTGAACAATCTCGAGGCAAGTAAATGTGGGTTCGAGGAATGCGCAGCGGCGAAGGTTTCCGTGGTTTGTATTTACACCAAGGCGTGAAGATGCACAATAATCGATTTTGGGATAAACGCTGACGTCGAATGAATGGCTGTTGGCCTCGCACCAGCGGTTCCTACATTTTAAATGACACATGATGTCGTCGTCGGTGGTATTGATGTCAATGGTGTTTAGTTGCTAATGGGAAGCGAGCGCCTGGTGGGATGAATTGGTCTTGAGTCCACCCGCCCTAGCCTGTATGGATGTGAACAATTGGTATTTTGGCGATGTGTAATGATTACTGTGTGTTATCTTCCTACTGAGGGAAGGGTCGAAATTTATATAATTTTAACTTTCCCACGTATTCACGTTTTCCCATAGGTGACGTGTCACGTTGTTTGATACACAACGGTGGTCCTTTCAGTGAGTCGTATTGCAAAACACTCATACAGTCATTTCATGATTACTATACGATGAGGCTCTTCTCTTAGAAGACCTGAGGAATGTCCAGTGGTATTGACATATGGAATCCAAGTCGAACGCCTAAGAGACCGGGCTACCGGTCTACCACCAGCTGTTTACGCACTGAAGACAACTGTGTAGCTAATATACAACATTTTCAACGGCTCCTAGGAACCCCTGTTTTATAAGCGAGGAATCTGAATAACTTTCTTTGATAGTTTGGCTTCATTGTCTCCGGGTATAACATTATTCAAGTTACTTCAAGTTGAACCGGTGTGACGTGACACAATTCTTTTTCTTTCTTCCTTACTGAAGGAATTCTTCGAAGCGTACTTTCGAGCAGGGGCTTCCGTTATCATGAGAATCTCAAAACTCCATAATTACCACTAGTAGATAGGCTTCCAAGTCACAATGCAAACAGCTGTGTCATTTCCCGAACCGCTGTCGGAGCCACCGGAAGCACCATGTGCCCCTTTCCTCTGGATTCTACAGTTTGTCCACTCGCGCATGCCTTTCTGGCCTCTCATACACCATAGTTGGAGGTTATAGCTCAATGAACCCAGTTAACTGCTTGATTGCATCCCACAGTGCTTTGTCGGCCTAAAACAATAAGCCAGCCACGTCGTTCCGAGCCAATCGACAGCATCTACAAGGACATCGGGAGTTATCAACCTCATGATAGTACATCTAGTTGTTCTTTGGGTTCCGTACCTTCCTGGATGCGAGACTCAATCTCTTCACTGGGTGTATGCGTCGTGCTAGAAAGCCTTTTCTCAACCTTTCCGAACTCGTGCTTGCCGATATCCTGTAATATCCAGTATTGATAATAATAACGATAACCATAAAAGAGATATAGCTGCTGCAAGACGGGCGAATAACCAAGCCTTCTGGCTTTCCGTAATTTCGTTATCGGCTCTGGATATGAGTTAGCTATGTATCGGGTATATCTACCACTGTATTGAGAAGCAATGAAGCATGAATCGGAGAGGACCTGGGTCGACTTGTTATCAGTCGAAAATCCCACTTAGTCCCGATGGCGCCTTTACTATGTACGGAGATATATTGCAGAGTAAACCAGCGACCTGGTGCCTAACATAAGAAACGTTGCAATTGCCAAGTCGTAAAAAATAGTGACCGCAGTCTTGTTTTGACATGATCCAGATTCCCATGTCGTGCGTCGACGACTCATTCAAGCTTGCCTGTTATGGTTGAGGAGCTTGAAATGTCATGATGTGATTGGCCAGACCGGCAATAGGAGTGACATACGCTAGAAAATAGAAGCTCCTTAAGTCCGGAGCTAATTTGCTAGTTCAATGTTTATTCTTCTTGCTCTAGCAATACGACTATCGGCACCGGGCACTTTAGTTATCGATACCGGACATTAACCGCATTTGGACACACCTTTACTATACCATTTATTACCTAAAGTTATTACCTAACACTATGGATCCGGGCATTTCCCATAATGCCAAGGATCGGAAAATCGAAATATAAAATTCTAACAACTTAAAGCGCATAATTATAATTAGCTTTAATTTAATAATTAATTCGAACTTTTAATATAATTTTAAATAAATTATTAATAATAATAATTTCCTAAAAATTTAAAGAACCGAACGTAAAAACATAAATAGCTATTTTTATAAATTAACGTTAATAACGCAAAATTTACTTTTTTTTTTTACGAATTCTTTTTAATAACCAACGATAATAAAAAGTAACGCCAATACGAAAAAACAACCTAAAGGCGTTTTGGCCTAAGGCGGCACTTTCGCCGAATCCCTTACGAATATAAAGGCCGCTTAAAAAAACGGCATATTATACGAATTTCTTAACAAAAAGTTCGAAAATATCGAACGAAAAAACACTTTAATAAAAAATAACTTATAATACTTAATAAACAAAATAACGAAAATAACCGCGTATTTTAATTTTAAACCTAAAGGCAAAAAAATCGAAACGCCGAATTAATAATTTCGTTAAAAAAACGAATAAATTTAATAATAACAATAATAGCTTACGTTTAATACCGAAAAAGCGGCTACCGCCGGTAACGTAAAATCGCCGATTAATTTTCGTAAATCGGCCGAATTCGATTAAAACTAATATATGCCGTATATTTGGCGCTTATTTCATTATAATAAATAGCAAATAAAAAAAAATTAATATGATATATATGCCGTTTATCGTAAATTACGTTTAAGATTCGTAATAAAAACGGATAAAAAATATAATCTCCGGTTATATTTCCGAACGACGTTACGAAAATGGGCTATATAAAAGCGAAAAATAAAATAACGATATTTTTAAATCTTCGCTTAATTTAAATTAACGGTTAAGTTTTAAAGAAACTAAAGAAAATTTAAAAACGCCTTTTAATAATATTAATGTTATATAATCTTTAAATATACCGAATTACGAACGAATTTACCGGCGATTTTTAATAAATAAAAATATATATTCGCAATAATAAGCTTAATTAAATAACGTTCGTAAAATGTATTCTTTAAGTTTTAAACGACTATAATGCCTTTTCGAAAGCATTAATTTATTTCGTAACGTTATTTTCGTATTAAAACGAAAATATAATACATTTCGCAAAACGTATCCGTAAAACCTTTTATAAAATGCCGAAAAATATTCGCAATAATTATCCGATAAAAGAAATTCTTATTGATACGTTATATAATAACTTATTTAATATATAATTAATTTTTAACGACCAATTCGAAAATTTTAATAACGCATAAAAAATCGAAATAATTATTTAATAAGCCAAATTAATTATTCGTTAAGTAATTAAAAAAAGAATTACGGCACCTTTTCGGTTACCGTTTAATTTTAAGAAAAAACAGTGCCATTTTATAACCTAACCGTTATAAAAGCCATATAAACCAAATCCGGCATAACTTAATTAAAGCTTCCGAACGTAATAATTACTATATTTTAAGCCGCAAAATTCGGAATAATTACCGATTTTCGTAACGAAAGCCGTAACGTTTATGCCATAACCGAATAAGGCTTCGCCGTAAAAGCCGAAAATAATAAATGCTTTAATTATAATAAATAAAACCATTAAACCAAAAATTACAAAATAAAGACGAAATTTCCGAAAAACATATAATACGTAAATACGGACAAAAAAATTACCTTTAAAAAAACCTTATATTAAAACGTTATTAATAACAAACTTCGATTAGTCTTTAATAAGTTTAAAAAAAACAAACGGCTTTGCGTATATTTCGCCGGCGCCGAAAATAATAACAAAAACGATTCCAAAAAAAGTTCCGCCAAATAGCTATAAAATAACAAAAAGTTCGATCGTAATTTTAACGAATTTCTTAAGCAATTCGAAAATAACAAATAAAAACGCCGTATTTATTTAATAAAAATAAACGCTAATAACAAACCATCCCTTAATAAGAATAACCCTTTACGAAAAGAATACGGCGAAAATTATAACCTTTTTTTTACGAAAATAATCGACGAAAATAAATTTATAATTTTCTTAAATTACGAATATACCTTTTATTATATTTCCGAATCGATAACAGTTACGTTAAAAACGTATAATTCCTTAAAACCATTAATAATGCGAAAAATTAAAAACATAAAACCGAAAGTTTCGCATAACGTAATAATTACCGCCTAGTTTTTAATGCCCGGTAATAATATTATTCCGTTTTAAATATTAACGGGAATTATTTCCGACGGTACCTTTTTCGATAACTTAACCTTCGAAAAAAGTTTATTTCATAAGTTAAATATATATTATAAAAAAAAAAGAAAAAAACGAAGTAATTATTTTAATTAAAATTACAGAAAGGCTTATAATTTATTTAATCGCTTTATTACGTATTTTTTACGTTTCCGAAACGGCTTATATAATAGCCGAATCCAGCTTAATAATTTGATATAAACTTATTTTAATAAATAATAAGGCCATTAATAAATATCTTTTATAATATATTCATAATTTTCCAAAACTATTCGAATTCGTTTCGAAAAAAGTTATTACGAATATGCGTATCCGTTATTATATCGATATTAAAAATAACAAACCTATTAAACTTTTTTTACGTCGATATAACCTTCTTTAATTTCGGGCATTTCGTAAATTCGTTAAAAATATTTAAAAATGATTATACGTATCGATACGAATTTATAAAGTTTGCTTATATTATTTATATCTAAAAAAATACCGAATTAAATAGCGAAACCTAATAAATTCGATAAAAACGTAATATGGCGATTTTATTATAATTATCGAAAACTTAATAAAATTTAATAAAAAAACGCCTATTCGTTTCTTAACGTAATAAATAAAATCTCATAAACGGCCGGATACCGTTAATATTGCTTTATTAATTTTAAAAATAACTTTTAACAAATCAAAATTTACGAACCAAATATCGAAAAAACCGCTTTCGTAATTTTATTTGGCATTTACGAATAATTAATAATGCTTTTCGGGCTTTATAACGTTCCGACGACTTTTTAGGCACTAATAAAAACAATTCTCGAATTATTTCGCAAATTTATTTCGAATATGCTAAATAATATAGCCGTATAAGTTAATATATTCGAATAGCTTTACGAATGTATATTCGCCTTATTTAAAAGGCTTTTTAATTACGGAATAATCGTAAATCCAACGAAATCCCTAATATTCGTTAAGAAAAGGATTTTCTTAAGCTTTACGATTTCCAAAAAGGAAATTAAAACCGATTCGATTAAAATCGCAACCATTCGAAATAAACCTAAGCCGATAATAATAATCGAAATTCAAACGTTTATAAATGCCGCCGATTATTTGCGGTATTTAATTAATAAATATTCGGAAATCGCTAAGTTATTTATAGCCCTTATAAGTAATTTAAAAAACGAACGTATCGAATTATTTCTTAAAGTTATAACAAATTAAAAAGTAATTCGCAAAATAATTATAATAATACCCGTAATTCGAAAATACGATTAGCGCCGCCCGATTATTTTCGAAATAAACGTTTCGTAATAATTCGTCGACGCAACATTATTATAATCTTATATAAAAATAATAAGCGCTTTCGTTTTATATTTAATTATTTATTTTTCGAAAAAACTTATAAAGATTTAATTATAATATTCCGTTTAAAAAAAAACTTTTCGATATTATGTTAATTGTTATAAGAAGTTGTTATAGGAAGTTTGGAAGCTTCTTTTTTTAGCCAGAAGATAATGGGTCCTATTTTTTACTGTATTAATAAATCTTATTAGCTTAGTTATAACTAGTTTTTTCCTAAAAGAATTATTATCGTTTTTTACTTAAAATTTGTTCTTATAACTTGGTAACATTTTCTCGTGCATTACCATAACTATATACCATTCGGGTCTTTAATTTATATAAATAATTATATTCCTTATTTATTAAGCTGCAGACCGACTTTTCGGTTTTTTCGAGTTTAATCGTTATAATAGCGTATACCGGCTTTAAAGCCGACCGACCAAGCCTTTTAAGTCCCAATTTTATTTACCCTTTTATTATTAATTAATTAATGCGATAATCCTTTTTTATTAATCTGTCTTTATTTTCGTTTTCGGAAAATAAGAACGTTTATTTTAATATCCATTTTGTTTGTTTTTTCTTAAGATTCGATTGCTTACTTTAGGCGTCGTTATTTATAAGGCAATTTAAGTTATCGAAAATGGCCCTATATTAACCGGTTTCATTTTTAAAATTATTAGATTTATTTTTTCTTTATTAAAACGATTAAAAAGATCCTTATTTTACGTTATTTCGATTATTTATCGATTGTTTACCTTTTTAAGGTCGTCGTTTTATTACGACTTCGGCACTTATCCCATATTTATAATGAAAAATACCTTTATAGCTATATTAAATTTTATTATCGATTATTCAAATTACTTTAAACATAATCCATTATTAAAAAATATTATCTTTAAAATTTATAAGTTATTTTTAAAATATAATTACTTTTCTTTATTAAAACCTAAGCGAATTATTAAAAACTTTTTTGCTTTATCTATTTAATATCCGGTTAAATGGATTATTAATCATTAAAGATTTAAATAAGCTTATTTAAAAATCGAAAAATACGTTATCAAAGAATTTCCAAACCTTGCCTTTATATAAAATATTTTTTCGAATAATAACAACGGTAACGATAATTAAAAATAAAAAAAATAAACCAACGATAACCCGAAACAAACTTCCAAAACACCAAAAAAAAATTACCTTCCGGTTTGCAAAATACATCTTCAAAAATCCTTTCCAAGAACATTTCTATACCAACATATTAGGATAATCTAGCCGAAAACATTATAAATAAATTCGGACGCCTCCAGTTAAAACATTTCCAAAATACAATTTAATAAAGATAAAAAACTTATCATAACCCTTTAATATCTTCATTTTTAAATATACATTTGTTTAATCTTAATAACGAAGAAATATTTAATACTAGAATTAAACCGTTAGGTTTAGGTACGGAAGCATTTTCTTTTAACGGATCTTTAAACCCTAAAGATTTCCTTACGGGAATTAATGCCTTTATTTAAGGTTTAAATAAAACTATCGTTTTATCCGATAAATTAAAAAACTTAGGCCTTAAAAAGCTTATCGACATTATTAAAATAATTTTTTAATTTTTTGGAAATAATTAATTTAAAGATTTTTTTACCCGTAAATAAAAGCTCCAAAATATCGGTTTTTTGAACCCTAATCTCGAACTTTTTTTTAGAACGAATAACTTCGCCTAAGTCGATACGGATGTTTATTAACGTAATATGCAGCTTTTTATAGCTGCAATCCGTAAATATATCCAAAATCCGAATAAAACCAAAATCATTATTAAAAATCTTCCTTAATTGCTTCGTAAAAACGCTTAAGCTTAATAAATAACAAAAATTAATTAAAACATAAAGACGATTTTATTCGGAAACCTAAATGCATTATTAAATAAAATTACCCAACGGTTTAAAATTAAAGAAACTAATGCATTACTATTTTTATTAAAGGACCAATATAGTCTTAATTATGTTTATATTAACGTATCCGTTTGCGTATAAGTAATAAAGCATATAAAATATTATAAAGCGGTAAACATAAAAACGTTTATGTAATTAATAATTTATATTTATAACGCAATTTATTTATAATTGCAGCAAATACTTATTATTTCCGAATTTAATTTCCGTTTTAATAACTGGCTTTAATATTTCGAAAATAAATCCACTTTTTATAAATAAGCAATATTAATATAGCCACAAGCGTTTATTTCCGCCCTTAATTTCGAAAAGGAATAATACAAATCCATTAACTAAAAATTATTCGAAACCAATAAATAAATCGAAATACCAAATCGTCCTTTATTAATAGCTCCATTCTTGTATTTTAAAAATTAAACTAATCAGAACGGTATTATAACAAAATCATTAAAAAACAGCTTTTATAGCAATTATAACGGCAATAACAAAAATAAAGGTTTAAATTTACGAAAAGGATTTCGTTCATATCGCGGTAATTATAAAAACAATCTGCATAAAAAATTCCGTAACAAAAACGCCTAAAAACGTAAACGCAATATTAAATTCGAAAATAACCGTTAATAAAACAAATAAATAAAAGCAAATCAAAATGCTAATACATAAACGTTTTATTTCGATAACGAATATTATATAATTACTAATAACCCTTTTAGAAAATCCACCGAAAAATAACTTATTACTAATAATTACTTTATATTAAAAAACTATAATAATAACGAATAATTCGTAAATAATAATAACGCTTTTACTTATATTGCCTTTTTTAATAATAATAATAATCAAAATAAAATATTAATCGAACAAATATAAAAACAACGGATTTATAAGAAATACAGAAAAATGTTTTAATTGCGCAACGAATGCATAAAATACGTTATATCGAATAAATGCCGTACCATTAAGCTAGTTTTTAAATTAACCCTTAAAAATAAATCCTTATCACTTATGCCGTTAAAGCTTCCGTTATTTACCGTCGAAAAAATCGAAAACGAACATTTTTAAATATCCCATAATAACATAAACGAAAACGTTACCGACTTCCGTTTAATAAATTCATTAAACGAAAAAAAACATTTTCATTACATACAATAATTACAAAATCCAAAATACTTAAAACCGATATAATACGTCTTTAATATATATATTTAAAATTCGTTATTAACGTATCCGGATACTTAATATTCAAATATGCGAATACCGGTTTATTAAACGAAATAATAAACAAAAACTAATTATATAAATATTTCCTTACAGCTATAAAAATTTACGCCGATCTTGTTATAATAATAAGCATTAAAAAACCTATTACGTTAACCGAAAAAACAAAATGGATAATAAATGTTCTTACCAAGTTAAAAAATATTTAAATTGTTTTATAATTCCTAATCGAAACGTAAATTCATAAAAATCTCGAGCCCAAGTTATTATTTAGAAATTCGTAACTTAATAACCATGGAATTATTATAAATTATATAAAAAAACGTTTTAAATTAATATTTTACAAAAGCTTTGGTTTTAATTTCGAAATTATTCGAAAAACGCCTCCCATTAAAAAACGAATCGTCGCCAGAATTAATATAATTATACCACTACATATAATAGCTATAATTCTTACTAAATTTATAAAACTAAATAATACTAACGAATACGGAAATAAAAAAACTTATACTTTTATGGTTACATTTCCGGATATCATAAATGCAATTATTAATGCGAATATTTCGAAACTTATTTTTATTTTTAATTATATAAACGAACCGGTTATTATACGTCAAAATACGCATTTAAGCCAAATTACGGATATAAAAAACGCTTATTATACGAATACTAATTAAACGAAAATAATAATAACCTAAACAATAACATTTATAATAATAAAATATTTAAACAAAATCTTTTAATCATTTATATTTAAAAAAATCGAAATAATAAACGAATTAATGCACGCCTTTATCTTAAAAAAAGCTACCTTATAAAATATATAAAAAGCTATAAATAATTCAGGCGAACTATTAAAAAAATATACGAAGCCTTATTATTACGAATATATTATTAATCCAATAAAACCAAATAACGATCTTAAAATTCACATAAAAAACGACGTTATTATATTAACAACAAACAAAACTTTTGTAGCCAAAATTAAAACGATATTCGAAAAATTCGACGTTTAAAAAAACAAAGGTATTATATTTATATCAAAAAAAAATAATAATACGTATGGACTTAATAAAAAAATGGCAAATATAAAGCATCCGAATACGTTTATATCGATTAAACAAAAAAAATAAAGAATTCCTTAATAAATTATTTAATAACATGCACGATATTAAACGTTTAAATTGGATAGAAAAATCTATACCTTTCGGTTATTCCGTTTTCATAATATGAAAAATAATAAACGAAACGAAAAAAGGAAAAATCGTCGTAAACCTTAAAGCCTTAAACGACATCGTCGTATCAAACGTATATTTCGTGTTTTATTAAGAAAACATTTTATTTTTTATTCTCGAAAAAGCATACATTACCATTTTTAATGCATTAGCATTTTTTTATTAATTGCCAATATATTCAAAACATCGAAATAAAATGGTTATTATTTTATTAAGAAATTTCGAAATATTAAACGTCGTATTAATGGATTTTCGAAACAGCCTATTATTCGCATAGCGATTTATAAACCAAAAACTTCATAATTATAAAGAATTTTATAAGGCATATATTAACGATATTACAATTATAAGTAACTCAAAAAACGAATATCTGGCATATTTCGATATTATATTTATATTATTCGAAAATATCGGTCTTTTATTAAATCCGAAAAAATCTTTTAATAAATACGATTCCATACGGTTATTCGAATTTAAAGTTAACGGATTTAATATAGCCATTAATAAGAAAAAACTAAAAGCCATTATAAAAATCAAATTCCTAAAGATATTAAAAAACTTAAAAACATATATCGAAATAATTATATGGCTAAAAAAATATATACCGTAATATTAACAAAAAGCAAAGCCATTATAAAAACGTAAAACAAATATACTAACCAAAAAACAAAAATTAAACGAATTGCTTAAATTCATAATAATTCAGAAAAAAATTTAAATTTCGAACAAAAAATTCGAACCTACTAAAGCCGAAAAAAAAAGTTTTCAGCTATTACAAAACGCTCTTAAACGAAAAACTTATCTTATTTACTGAAATCCAAAACGAAAAACATTTATTAAACTCGATACATCCAAATAACGAAATTTCGGTATTATAATTTTCCATTTACGTATATCATAAACAAACGGCTTTATTTCTTTTAATAATATCGAAATCATATTATATTTTAACAAAATGCTTATAAAAACGAAACGTAAATATAAAGCTATAAAGTTCGAAATAACAAGTCTCGTATAAATATATTATTAATTACGTTTATAAATTTAATTATACATAAAAAACATAATTATATTAATAAATCATAAAGCCATTAAAAAAATAATTACGTAACGAAATTTAAATTTTATTAACGCAATAAAAGATAATTCTCGTTTAATTATAGCCTTAACATATTTAAAGCAATTTAAATTAAACGTTAAATACATATTAAAAAAAACAAACCTTATTTTAAATACGTTATTTAAATTACCGGCCAAAAATAATCTTACGAACAAAAAGGAAACAATTAAAAAAAAAATACGCTTAACGATATTATTAACGACTTTAATTATATATATACAAAATTTGCCATATCTTCCGATTTTAAAACAAAGCTATTAAACGAATACAAAAAAAACGATAAATTAGCTAAAATTTTTTAGTATTTAAAGAATCGCAAAAACAAAAAAATAACGAAAATCGAAAAACGATTATTTAAAGCTTTAAAAAAAAACAAAACGAATTAAATTCGAGGCTTAAATAATTACGAAATTTAAAATCGTTCGATATAAAAAAAATGCGTTTTACGATAAAAAATAATTTATTTTATAACGTATTTTCGAAAGGAATTAAGTAATTAATAATATTAAATAATTATTATAAAAACATCTTGCAAATAATATACGACCAAAAGCATTATTTTAATGCGGCCTATATGGCACAAAATTTAAAAAGGCTTTATATCCGAAGTTTTATACAAAAAATCAAAAATTATTATCGATTTTATTTCGAATATGTTAAAAAGAAAACGAACCGAAATATGTTTTTCGGCTTATTAAAACCTATAATTTCGGATTTAATACCATATTATTACGTTTCGTAGGACTTTATTATTGGATTATCCGAAATATTAGCCGTAAATACGTTTTAAAAAATGCCAAGATACGAAATATATAACGCGTTAATAATAATGATTTATAAATTCTTAAAAAAAATAATATTAATCCCAAAGCATTTAATATATATAACAAAAAAATGGGCTATAATTACGTTAAAAATATTACAACTATACGATTAAAAATTGCCAAAACGAATTATATCTAACCGAAATCTAAAATTTACGTTTAAATTTTAGCAAACGATTTTTATACGGATGGAAATAATATTAAATTTTATTATAACGTTTCATTTATAAAAAAACGGCTAAATAAAAAAACGAAACCAAAATATCGAAATCGCAATTCGATATTATACAATAACATTCGAAAAACCGTAAGTCGTTATTATATTAACATTATAGCATAATACAAATAATTCGAAATCGAAAATGCTCGGAAAATCGCCAAACAAAATAACCTTCGGTTTTAAGCCATTATTCCTAATATTCATTTTTAACGTATTATAAAATTCTATTAATTTCGAAACCGTTAAATAATTATATTAACGAAACGCATAAGTCGCCATGGATTTTGTAATAATTAATAGCAAGTTCCGATATAACAAAAACTATGCCTCGTTAAAATTTAACGTCGAAAACGAAATATATTTAAAGCTGCATGAAAAATATAAGCTGCTAAGAAATCCGCCCAAAAAATGGTTAAAATAACGAATCGGCCCTTTAATAATAATGAAAAAAATTAAAGATTTTATTTACGAATTCGGTTTTTCGAAACATTAAAAAATATATAAAATAATTTTAATGATACATTTAATTAAAAATCCGGAAAACATAAATCCGTAAAAAAAAAACGTCCATTTTCAAAACAAGTTATTATCGAAAGAAACGACGACGAATAAATATCTTACGAATTAAAGTCCTTGCTTAAAAAACGAATTAATAAGCAAAACAAATTAACGTTCGAATATTTAATAAAATAAAAAGAATAACCGTTATAATAAAACGAATAATATTTAAGATAATTACTTATACAAAACGTTATTAAATTAATATACGAATTCGATCGAAAATACAAATTAACTTTAAAGGAATTAAAACTTAAAAACGACGACGTCATTTCTTTTAATACGTTAATGGGCATAAAATCCGATTAAAAGCTAATATAGGTAATCTTAAAGATTAATATAAAGATCTAAATATTAATATATTATAATAATTAACAAAAGTTACTTATAAAACATTAAAACCTAAGCATTATAATACATTTATATGCCTATAATGCCGTATATATATCGTATATATATACATATAAATTATATAATAATAAAAAAAGAAAAAAATTTCCGAAATAAATATAAGCTTTTCGTTATTTTCTTTTTCTTTCTTACCATTTTTTCGTATCGATTTTTCTTTCAGTTTTTTTATTCTTAAAACGATTCCTATAATACGAAGCAATAAAATGGCAAACGTAAAAATCGAAAACAAAGCCTTTTTCGACAAAACCTTTTCGTACGGAAATATTAGCTTATTAATATCGGCAAAAATTAAAAATCGCGCGAATATTTTCTAAACGCGATAATTAAAAATTAATAAACCAAATTTCGCGTTATTATCGAAAACAGGAATAGCCTCGAATAAATATAAGAAAATGCCAGAAAAAAACGCAAAAACAATTAAAAGTTTTAAAAATACGGAGAATTATTAAAAAAAGGTTCTTAAAATATATATGCCTTTAATAAATATAAATTTGGAATTAATAATCGACGCGTTGGCGAAAATTAATTTTACGAGCCAATTAACGAATTCCAAAATTTAATAAAACATATTAAAAATATTAACGATAGTTATTAAAAAAAATATAAGAATAATTAAAAAAACGATTCGAATTATAAATATCGGCTATTTTTTAAGGAAAAAATAAAAGCGTTCCGAATATATAAAAACGCAAATGGATTTAATTTTTAATTATAAAAAGTATTATTAAGATTATAACAGGCCGAAATAAAGTAATATATTATATTAACGAATATTAAACGAATCCTAGCCTATTAAAAAAAATATTATAATAGGAACAATCTGGCTTATAAGGAATATATATCGATTATTAAGCCAGCATTAGCCAAAATAACCAAAACAAAAACCTTTAATACCTTTAAATTAAAGCTTCGACCGTTACGAATAATCCAGTCCAAAAAGATATCGCCGAAATAAGCATATATAAAACCAGCTTTTTTAAGCGGGTTTACGTTTATAATAAGAATAACGTCCTTATTATAAGCGTTTTAATTACAATTCGCCAATGCTATTGGCTTAAAACAAAAAATAATATTACAAAACGAATATAAACAAATTATATAAGACATCGACGACTTGCTAAACCCTTAAGCCAAAAACAAAACAAATATATACATAATTAATAAATTAAACGAATACAGCTCCATCGAAAAAATAATTAATACAATCGAAAATAACATTATAACATTAAACAAAGCTTTCGACGAATAAATTAATTATAACGAAACTTAATTATATTTATATAACAAGGCTATTTAATTATAAACATTATTAAATAATACATTAACGTTACGTATAACGAACGTTTTATAAAAAATATCCAACATTCCCGAACGAAATATATTTAAATACAAGGATTTTAAAAAATACCTTAAAAAAATAAACGCAACAAAAGAAATAAACGACATTTTTATATTATAATTAAAAAATAAATCGATAGCATTCGGTATAATATACGAAATAACCTTACGTAACGCAAACGTATTAGCAATATTATTAATATAAATAATAAATATAAAAATATAAATGGCAAATATTATATTAAAATTAAATCCTATTACGAAACCATTATTATTTTTACGTATACCTTTATTATTTTTTAAATTACAAAAGTTGCGTTCGTTTTTTCGTAAAATACATTTATTATTAATATTTAAAATCCAAAATACGGCACGTTTTTCTTTATTAGCGACCCAATATAAAATACCCGAACCAATGTTTTATATTCCAAAAGCGGCTTATATATTATTATTAAAAACATATCAAACATTAAAACTAATATTTACGGCCCTAAAAATAATTCATAAGTTATTCCTAAAACCAATATTTAAGGCCCCAAAAACGATTCATACGTTATCGCTAAAGCCGTATTAAATAATAAAAACATATCAAATATTAAACCCATAAAACATAACCAAATAAAACATATTTGACGCAAAAAAAAAGAAAATTTAAATTACGTTTTCCAGCAAATAATAACATCCGAATTACCATAATTACAGCCATTGTTTTACCAAAAAATGCCTTCGGCTTTATTAATAAATTCCAACAACTTAATTCCGGCCGCGCTAAAAAAGAAATTTTCGGATAAGGCCTCCGAAAAATCAAAAAAAGCAGCCAAAGAAATTCGTATTGCTAAATAAGTAACGTTAACGAAACGTTAATAACGTCTCTTAAAAAGGGAACAAATTATTATAGGAAATTATTACAGAAAGCTTAAAAGCTCTTTTTTTTAGCCAGAAAATAATGGGTCCTATTTTTTATTATATTAATAAATCTTACCAGTTTAGCTATAGCTAATCTTTTCCTAAAAGAATTATTATCGTTTTTTATTTAAAGTTTGTCCTTATATTAATATTTTAATATTAACGACATTAAATTAAAAACAATAATATAATAATTATTATTAATTACGAATCGTTAAAAATAATTAATATAAAGGCCAAATAGCCGGTTTATATATTGCGCTTTTTTAATACTATCGAGCATTTCGGAATTCGTATCGTATATCCTTCGAATTAAACGAACGTTTTTACCGATTATTTTTCGAAGTCTTAAAAAGCCGTAATAATAATAGCCGAAAAAACCGAATTAATTCGTTACGCCGATTAATTAAACCGACTAAATCTTTAAGCCATTTTCGAAATCCTTTTACATAATATCCCTTTATTCTTAGCCATATAATAAAAATAAATTAATAAGCACTTTATTATATATTAAAACAAATTATATAAAATAATTAAGCATAAAAAATGCCTAATAACCTTTCGTACGTAAAAAGTACCGCTACGAAAACGTAAACTTTATAAAAAATCCTCGAATACGATAAATTCTTAATATAATTAAAACGAATTTATTACGACTAAAGCTACTTAATCGTTAAAATAACGCTTCGTAATATATAAAAGCAATTTTAACATTTGAAAATCGTTTTTGTTATATAACAAATAATCGTCGAATGCCCGGCTTATTAATTAATAAAAAAACCAAGCCCTTTATTATTAAACTTATAGCCCGTATAACCTTCGGTATTTCTAATTAAATAAATAATCGATTATACGTTAATAAATTCGTTTACGATTTTTATAGCTATTAAATATGTTACGAAATAAATAAAAACTAACGTTATTTCTTTCGTTTAATTCGGAAATACGATTTTTATATTCTTTCGTATCGGGCGTATTTACGATATCTTTAAAAAATAAATTAATAATAACGCAGGCGCTTTTAAAAATAAAGCCGTAAACGCTTAAAATAAAAAATAAGGCTTTATTATAAAGGCTATTATATTAAGGCGTTTAAAAAATAACGAAAAAATAAAAAAGATTAATAAGAACCTAAAAAAAATTATATTACGTAAATATTAAATAAATTTTACGACCCGTTTATTATTCGAATTATTATAACGAACGGTAATTATTTATAACCGCATTTTTAAACCAAGCGGCTATAGCTTATATTTCCTATTATTCGGCATAATTTCCCTTTAAAAACAAACCCCATCGGAATTTTACGAATACTTTCGCGAACCGATAGAAAAAAAGAAATTTCAAAATAATAAGCTATTAGCAATAAATTACGAAATATTATTCGTAAGGGCCCGCTTTAATAACGTAAAGGCGTTTCGTAATAAAATACGAACGTATCTTTAAAAAAAAGGGGCTTATTAAAACGTACGCTTTAAGTAATTAAGTTTTCCGCATTTGCTAACGTTAAAAAAATACGAACCCTATTACGACGGGCCTTAAAACGTAATTAACTATTACTTTAATAATACGTATTATTTACGAAATTCCGGAAAAATCCAATTATAAAACAAATATAACGAAACGAACCTATTTCCAGTCTTTATAAAAAACGGACATTTCGTACGTAATATATAATATGTAAATAAATAATTTTTAAAACAGAATTATTGGCGCTTAATAAAAAGAAATAACGATAATAATTAAAAACGATTATAATAAAAAAAGAAATAATTATAAATCCGGATATTTCTTATAATGCCAAAAATCGGAAAATCGAAATATAAAATTTTAATAACTTAAAGCGCATAATTATAATTAGCTTTAATTTAATAATTAATTCGAATCTTTAATATAATTTTAAATAAATTACTAATAACAATAATTCCTTAAAGGTTCGAAAAACCGAACGCAAAAGCATAATATATTATTTAATACATTACTTATTGCATTACTTATTACATATATATATATTTAAAAGAATTCTTATCGTTTTTTTAAATCTTTTAAACTTGAATTTAATTTTATTTGATTATAACCGCATTATATATGTATTACGTAATTATAAATGTAATTATAAGTGTAATTATAAATGTAAATATAATTATAATTATAAATATAAATATAAATATAAGCGTAAGTTATATATATATACGTTATAAGTAATTATAAGTAAGTAAATAAATAAATAAGTAAGTAAGTAAATGTTACGGAATAACTTAGATAATAGCGAGGCAAAAATGTGGCTTAAAGTGTGGCACGGGTGGCTAATACGCTAACCTTACCAAATGCGGTTAATGTCCGGTATCGATAGCTAAAGTGCCCGGTGCCAATAGTCGTTTCGTTGCTCTAGTTGCTCCGATTATCGGCCCAATCATAACGTTCACTCTTTACGTACTACTTTGTACCAAGTACAAGATAAACACCGTCATTTGTTGCTCGGAATTGCCACCGTCGCGCTCTTTGCTTTCTTTTTGGTCCAAGCCAATAAACGCGACATTCAAACTTGAACAGCATAACCGCAAAAATCGCAAAAATGATACCGACAACCCGGGCGCTTTACCGCACTGCGACCGCCACAATTGCACAATCCCCCCGGCGGCACCAGCGCATCCTCCTCCCGCACATCCTCCCGCAACCCACCACAAACTTCGCCGCCGCCATCAACGTCGCAGACCCCCACCACCAGAGCGGTCGCCGCCTCTCCTCCACCTCACCCTTCCCAGGCGGTGGTCCCGCGCCCCCGCGCCTCCCGCCCGAAGAACAGGCCGAGTTCGAGCGGCTGCAGCGCCTAGCCAACACACAGGAGGGCTTTAACCCGACGTCGACGCCCGCGTCTCTCTACGACCCCGTGCACGAGCTCGCGCCTGCGCCCGCCGCCGACCACCCGGTGGCCGTCCCTGGAGGTGGCATCAAGAGCAGCAGCAGGGTAGAGGAAGAGATAAAAGTGGGAGAGGAGGAGGAGGCGGCGCATCTCAGCCAGCCGCTGAGGAAGGGCGCACCGCCTGAGTTCGAGGGTGATGTCAATCCCAAGACGGGCGAGGTCGGCGGGCCTAAGAACGAGCCATTGCGGTGGGGCGCGGGCGGGGACTATAGCTACAATGGGCGGGTTACGGATTTTTGATCACTTGCTGAAGAGTTGGTTCCGTCCTTGCTGGGCGGTCAGTTCTTAGTGTTTAGCTTGTGGATCGATAGAATGCTGCTTATGCCGACGAAGCTTGCTTGGTAAATCAGATAATGAGAACCAGCCTTCTAATAAGTATGAACAAGTAAGCTCTTGCCCTGCCGTTCTGTGAGGCATGGATAGGCGGGGGCTGGTTCGTAATTATTACAAGGTCACTGCGTTTCAGTGCTGTCAGCTAACGTCCTGAGTATAGACATACTGATTTAACCCCCAACGGAACGGCGTTTGAACTGTAATACTCACAGCCCGAGATAGTTGGCATCTTTCTCTAAACATGTGAAGATAATGAATGTGGTTAAGAAGAGGGGAACAAGAAGAGTTATAATCAGCAAGAATGCATTTGGTCTAGGTTTGTTCCCTCGATTTGGTCGAGAAATAAGTAGGGCTCGGAAGGAAAGGGAGGTAAACTTTGGCATAAGACGGCTACATGTGTGTCTATCTGGCCAAGCTTCCTAGGCAACTCTAGGTAATTACAATAGAAGCAAAGGCGGAGAAAACAAAAGGGCAATGGCCTGTCAACCATAAGGACTCATTTGTAAGGTCGCTAAGAGGTAAGGATTGTGTGATCTGGCCATCATACACAGCCTGGTGTCACCCGGGAAGTACCATGCGCTAAGACAAGAAAAGGAGAATAGCCAATAGGACATCGTCGTTTATGCTAGATGACTGGATAAGCATATGACGTTACTTCGTTGGAATGTGCCGTCTCCGGTGAATGTGTCTCCATCTTGCATAGCATATGCATACAAAAAAGAGAGCCGCCAGTCATGTTAGGCCGCCTATTTCCGTGTTCCAATGTCCCCGAGTAACCCTATAGAACAAGATGGGACAGTCTAATTGTAAAAGCAAGAGCCTTAGGTAGTGGTCCAGTCTCTGGGCTTATTCTCTGATACCTGGGGAAGAAAGATCCCACGTGGGTATCAGGTTACCAGGCATCATCATGCAGATAGATAGATTCATTGTAGAGCATATGTAGTTTGACATATAGGTGGAAAGAGTGAGCAGGCAGCCGCGAGAAGCGGACACAGATTCTGCATTACGCTGTTCAAGGACTTTATTACCCTCTTCGTAGTGGCAGATCGAGCAAGATGGGGAATAGGAGAAACCGGTATCGCCCCAAACCCAACCTCCTTCAAACATCGCCGAATCGACAATAACCACAAGAGAACAAAACATGAGGCCGAATGGAGCCAAACCACAAGTCAAGCAGAAAAAAAGGGTGGGGTAAAGCAAGGCAACGGCAAATCTTCCGTATATTCCGTATAATCGATGCTCCATCATGATTCACCTGGCTAGATAGCTACCTACATATCTGCACATTGTTGAGTGAATCTAGCTAGCTAGGGAGAAGGGGACTCATTTCTCTCCCATCTAGGTAGGCAAGATCCCCAGGTAGTAAGTTAGTAAGTTAGTAATAGATTGTTCGACCCCCTTTTCTATTTATTTGTCCGTCCGTCTTCGGTTCGTCCGTGGACCAGTATAATCGATCCTCCACTTCGGACCAAGCAAACCACTCAACCCATAGAACCTGACCTGACTTAAGCAGACATTTGGGCAGCGCCTGACTCGCCTCGCCTTTCCACGTTTTGGAAGTCGGGGCCGTCTGCGTGCTGTTGGTTCCTTTCCAATGGCCCCTCCACACTGCTGCTGCTGTTACCTTTGTCCCTCGTGCTGTCTTCACCGACTCTGTCTTTCTTCATGACCTCGTCAGCTTTCCTGTTCCCATTCCCATCCCCCTTTGCTGTTTCCCTTTTCCTCCCATCCGCAAGATGACGATTCTCCTTGTCGATTTCGCCAGGCCTGTTAGGGCCCATAACACCACCACATTTCGCCTTTTTCATGGCGATATCTTTCTCTCCCACATTCACAATTTGGCTCCTGAGAATCTCGCCCATGGCCTTGTGAATGCGCTCCCTACGGGCCCTTCCCCGCAACCTGCTCTGCGGCGCCGCACCGTCCACCCAGCGGATGCTGCAGACCATGAAGCTGATCCCGTCATGCTCGGAGCGGTGGCCGTTATAGACACCACCCCACTCGCGACTCGAGATGCCAAATCGTGCCGAGCCCGAGTATTTCTCTAGGCCCGGGAGGATTAAAATGGTCACGTGCAGGTCGCGGCCGGTAGGCACGTGCGCAGGACCGGTGGGCGGAGGGGCCGTGAGGACCTCTTGGTGCTGTTGATCTTCCGTCGTTGAAGAGGCGGCTGCGCGACTCTGGGATTTCGTAGAAGTAGGCTGCTTGCGCAGATCCAGTAGATCCGGGTCTACATCGTCGCCCCACTCACCCCGAATCCAGCCTGCATGAATGCACGCAGCTACAACATCCGAGTCGTCCGTATAGACGTCCGTGCCCCATATCGCGCGCCTAGACGTGATTTCCTCCCGTGCCGCCGGGGTCAGGTGAACGCGAGGGACCTTGACGGTCAGAGTCGAGTTCTCATTATTGAGGATCCGGTCTTTCGGCAAAGGAACGGGTGTGGAGGTGAACCCGTGCTTGGCATGGGCCGAGTGCAACCCTGCCGGCTTCAGCTGCACCTTATAGATCACGTCGCCTAAGTGCTTCCGCGGTCGATCAGCAACACTGTCAATGACGGCTTGTGATGCCACTCGCTTTTTGGGTTTCGGCACTGGAGCCGAAGTTGGTATCACCGGTCTAGGAGGGTGGGTCACCGCCGACCTAGGAGCCTGATGGTGGTGAGTAAGTCCGAGTTCTTTGCCCACACCAGTAGGAGAAGGTATAGGTGTAGTAGATTTGAGGTTCTTGAGCAATGCATTGCCTGCTTGAAGGGGTGAGGTGGTCCGCTCAGGAGCGTGGTGATGGTGGTGATGATGACTACGAGGGGCTTTTGCATTAGTCTGATGTCCACTATGAGGAGTCGGGAGTTGCCCATACTGATGGTGGTGATGATGAGCATGCGTCTTGGCACGCTTCCCACGGCCTACAGGTGTACTACGACCCGTGCTGTCATCATCACCTTTACCGTCATCATCCTTTGCCTTCCTGCGTTTACGAGCAGCGGGCTTCACAACTGGCTCTGGGACATGCTCGTGGGCTGAGTCATCCTCGCGTCGTGCCAGGGTTGCGTTGGTATGTGGGACTTGAGAGCCGGGGGCTGGACTAGGAGCACCGATGCCGCGTACGCCGCTTCCTATGCCGGAGAACATACGGCCGAATTCACTCTTAATCCTCGGCTCGTCGGTAGGCCCTTGCAGCTGTGGTTGCGCGCCCTGGACGGCTTGTGGCAGTGGGGATACCCGACCCTTCCGGTTCATCTCCTGCACGTTGAGCAAGCCTCGAGGCTGACCGTTATGAGGTGGTCCATCCTCGACAGGACGCCTGGAATCGAGGAAGCCCGCACCGGGACCACCGTTATAAGCTACTGAAGGCGGGGGGGGACCTTCCTCTCCAGGCCGTGGGCGATGCCCAGCTTGCTGTAATTGATGCTGGGCATGCGGTAAACCAAGGCGCTGCCTCTCCGGGGAATCATACGGATGCACAGGTGGCGGTCCTGGCTGACTTGTGGGAATCGCATGAGCCGGGGGCCCCGTCGGAGGGAATCGCTCAGGCGGATGGTGCACATAAGCAGGATGAGTTCCATACGGCCCAGATGTTGTAGAAGGGAACTCGTTGGGGCGTGGTTGATATGGTTGATCGTAGGCTATAGGGGGACCGGGAGGCTGGTCGTAGCCAGGTCGAGGCCATGATGTCGGATCTCGAGGATCGTGGGGATCCCGAGGATCCCGGGGGTCACGCGGGTCACGGGGATCGCGCGGGTCGCGGGGATCGCGCGGGTCGCGGAGATCCCGAGGATCTCGAGGATCTCGAGGATCAGGCCGTCCATAAGGTGGAGGCTGCCGCGGTGGTCCCTGGGGTCCGAAGTCTGCAGGGTGTTGAACTTGACGACTAGGATCCGACGTAGTTCTTTCCCTTCTACTTGTCTCGCGCATCCTCATATCCCTTTCCCGTTCCGCTGCCTCGATCCGACTCCTTTCAGCCATGTACCGCTGCTCCTCCATCTGTTGCATTCTTTCTCTGTCCCTGAGCTCTCTCTCCCTAAACTCTCGTTCTCGAAGTTCGGCTTCCCTGTCCATTTGTTCTCTCATTTCCCGTTCCACCAGGAGGCGGCGATGTTCTTCGTACGGCACCGTCCGAGGCGGGCCCTCAGGGGTGAATTCCATCTGACCAGGTCGCATTTCTTCCCGTCGTCCGTACATGACCTGCTCGGGCGGCGGGCCTCTTCCAATCTCGACCGGCCTTGACCCCATGGCGGTCATAGCCCTTGGTTGGCTAGTCGGCCTAGGAGGCATGCTGCTAGCAGGAATTCGTGCCGGAACCTCTCTTCTGTCGTCGAGCGGTACGGGGGGCCCGCGCACCTGGAAGCCTTGTGGGGTGCTGAACCTCGCGACTTCAGGGGTGCCATACATGGGTTGGGGCGGAGACCCAGCTACGCTACCCCTAGGATCCCTAGCATCGTACAGTCTTCCTTGGTCAGGTGTCTGCGGTCGCCTAGAATAGGGGTGGTTGTACTCGGCGGACGAAGTCTGCAGGCGAGGGGACGCGTGCACTGAACTCGTATATGCGGGCCCGGAGACGGAAGTTGTGGCGGGTGGGGGCGCAAAAGAGGGATGGCCCCCAGGGGTAGGCTCACGATGACCCGGAGCAGCACCTGGACCACCGAGCATCGCTGAAATTGACATGCCTCCGCTTGGATTTCCCGCCCTACTCGAATTCAACGGAGGCAACTCTCGACTCGAAGGAAAGGCGTTCGGTGGGCCGATATTCATGGGGGGTGCTCTCGGCGCGGGGGGCGCGCCAAAAGGGCCACCCACCTGATGTGGCTGGGGGTGTTGCTGTGGAGGGGACGGCGGTGGCATATTTCGGCTCATCATAGGGCCGACTGACGAGGAGCTCAGATGTCTCGAATGGCCCGGTTGAGCTGGATGGGATGTGGGCTCCGGCGCGTAAGCCGGTGGCGGTCTGGATTGCTGTGGATAGTAGGGAGGGGCTGTGTCGGAAGCCCGTCGCTGGTGGTCGATGTATGGAGCGGCAGGGCTAGCAGATGCAGAGGGATGATGAGAAGGCGGATAGGAAGCACTCGAGGTAGGAGGGAATGGCGATCGTGCGAAGTTCGAAGTGGGTGGCGGCGGCGGCGGCGGTGACGCTACATTGTTGCCGCGAGCGAAGGGAAGTTGAGGCTGGTGAGACGGATGATGTTGATGCTGAAGCTGGTGTTGAAGCTGGTGTGGATGGTGTGCATGCGGATGCGGATGCGGATGTGGATGCGGATGCGGATGTTGTGGTGGTTGTTGTTGTTGCTGTTGTTGCTGCAGCTGGTGCTGTTGTCTCGGGTCCATAGCGTTAGACTCCAACCTAGGTGTTGGGTTTGTCGACAGTTGAGGTCGTTCCCTTTGGCTCTTCTAACTCGGGCAGTAGTGGCCGGTAAAGGGGTTGAAGGGCAGCAACTCGTTGTGCTTTCCGAGGCTCATTTGTTACGAGAGGGTTCGTTCAAAATCCGAATATTGCGTTAGATCGTTACTCGTTCCCCTTTGAGCGGTGTCGCCGTTGAGTAACCGATGCTGAGGCAGATGCAGATGCGGATGATGCAGATATAGATAGATACTGCTACTGCAACAGCCACTGCTGCTGTTACTGCTGCTGTTACTGCTCGAGAATCGCGAGCCGCACGGATGGCACCAAATGATGCCTGGACAGGACGAAGTGTTGTTGTTGTTGTTGTTGTTGTTGTGTGGTGTGGTGTGGTGTGGTGTTGTGGTGTTTGTTGTTGTAAGGGAGCGCGGAGCTGCAGATTCAGGTGTGAAGGCTTGAGAAAGACGGGCTGGGCTGGGCTGAACTGGCTGGTAAACTGGGCGTAGCAGCAGCATGGGGCATGAGCATTAGTGAGAGCATGGAGCACCAACTGTGGAGCACAGACTATGGAGCATGGGCATCGACAGGGGGCATCGACAGGGGGCGTCAACAGGGCCCGTCGACATGGCTGGCATGGGAGTGATGGGCTTGGACAACCTGGAAGGACATTGGGACATGGCCCCATGGGACATGGGACAGGGGACATGGGACATGGGACATGGAAGCTTTGCATGTTGCGTGGTAAAGGGTAAAAGCCTAAAACATACCGCAAATCCCCTTCCCAGCCCTTCCCTACACCCCCCTTCTGCCCCCCAGTGCGGGTCCCAGAAACTCCCAAAATCGGCTGCCAGCCTGCCACTGCCTGCCAGACACACGCCAGAGCTGCAATGCCAGTGGGCTAGTGATGCCAAGTCCTGCGATCCTAGTGAAGTATCGATGTACTAAGACACTAAGACCGGGGGCCAGGGCGCCGTCGACAGGGATCAAGGAACAGGGATCAAGGGGCAGAGCGCGCGCGCGGGTCAGGAGCAAGAGTCCTCAGAGGAGGAGGCACCTACAACTAGGTACTACCTGGGTAACTACCTAGGTATGTATGTAGGGTTGCACAAAGCTGACAACCTTGAAGGCACAGGAACTTTGCCTGCAAGCAACCTGTTGTTACCGGGCACAAGCGCGCGGGTTGGCGGGCACGGGTTGGCGGGAAAGGAAACAAACAGCTTTTCTACTACAGTAGGTAAGTATGTAGCAAGCGCCTTCAACTGGCATTCTAGTACCCAACTACTTGTCAGGGACTTCGTACTATCAGATCAACCCGTGGCAAGCTGTGGTTAGGAACCTGGAAAGAGGGGACGGGTAGCTTCGTGGTCTACCATCTACAGGTATATACCTACACACATGCTCATGCCGGGCGCTATATTTTATTGTGTGGTGCATGCATGGGTAACCTAATGCATGTCCCCCGAAATGCACGTCTTTGAGGTTACCTAGGTACCTATGTTGTTTCTTCTGCGATGCATTCACATGGGCATACTTGCTTCATGTGTGCGTGTCCGTATGCGTACCTAGAAATATGCCATGCCACCAAGGCTCAAGTTAAGGAATTGTTACATGACATATTGGAAGTGGTAGTTGCCTTCCAGATAGACATGTCACGGCAGTTTAGATAAGTAAGTAGGTACTTCATGTCTTGACCGAAATGCTGACTCGAAGATCTCATTTCTGATAGACGCGATCAGGGCAGGATAAAGACAGGACTCCGGTTTATAACCAGTAAGTATATATTGATTGTGTATGTGACCCTGCGCTTGGCCGCGTTCATTCTCTGGTGAACACTCGGTTATACGTTCTTATCAACAGTTGGCAGTTCATCCCCCACAACCTCGGGTGGTGATGGATCTGCTGTACTGTACCTTACATCATAGGCATTGTACGTACAGCAGATGCCCTGTTCCCTACGCCGCTAGAGAGGATGTACAAAGCATATCGCAATTGGATATGCGAAGGATGGACGTCACGGTTTGAAGTAGATATATGTATCTAGGTAGTTAGTGTCTATGGTCGCAATGTGCTGATGCAACTTTGCAATTGTTGGCTGACTCCTTCACCGTACTACACCTCCTTGGAATGGACACGCGATAAGTTATAACAACGTCCAAGCAGAACTGAAGAAAAAAAAAAGGCGAATCAATATTTTGCAGGGATACTGACTGACCCGCCGCGCGCCCTTAGTTTGGTCTAGTTTTCGAAGTACAAAGTACCTACCTGGCTGCTAAAGTTGGCAGATGCCAAGGACAACGTCGCCGAGTTTGGCGGAGGTCAAAGAGCTAAACGGTCTAGGTAACGGACCCAACAAAGTTCATGTGGCTTGTCGGCTATCTGACAGTCTGACAGTCAATCATTCTGACTACTTCACCTAACTACCTAGTATAAACCTACGACCACGGCACGGGTAATACAGTTCGATGACATCTTTCCGTAAGCACCGCATCCCGATTTGCACTAGGATAAAGCCAAAAACCAACTACTCGGTTCCAAAATCGACACATCAGGCTATGGCTTGGTCTACTTATACACCACGTTGAGCGGAAGGAGGGTGAGCTAAGAAAACAAACACGACAAGAAAGAATATATTGCGCAACGAATCGATTAATAGCAAAATGCATGTAATTAATATTGGAGGGAGGGGGCCGGAAGGAGGCAGGGCAGGGCAAGGCAATATCACGAATAATGAGCAATCGAGATAACGACGTACTACATAGGAAGTATGTATGGATGAACTGCAGTCAGCAGGCAAAGTCATTGGATAAGGGGGTTCACCATTCTGCCTGCCAGCATTGGTTGATGACGACTTACTGTAGCGTGTGTGTATGTGTCCCTTGTGTATTGTGTAGCTTATATGCGTCCTATGTGTATGTGTAACAGACGGAGCGTCCGTAAGGCGATGCATGTGATCAAACGTATGAGATTTATATATGTATCTTAGCATGCATAGATATCCCGATGAAGAGAGATAGAGGTTCACGTAATAGATCTTAACAATGGCTTTACCTTCCTTACCTTACCCTCACCTTACTTGACCTAGACCTTGTGTATTGATGAGATTACCTCGGCACCTAGTTAGTAAGTTACTGGAATGTTACATCACTCCCATGTGACTATAAATCCATCCGTCCCCCATCACAGTTGCTTAGTGTGACGCATGCATTATCATCCGCGCTCCGTAGGGAAAGACAAGATGCGACGGAAAATGGGGTGTGGTGATCTGTCTGCTGGAGGCACGTATGAGCCCTTTCCTGTAAGATCATCAAGCTTGAACGCCGAGAAGCTGAGACTCCTGTGAGTTATGTATTCACTACCGACGATGAGGTATACATCAGACGCCGTCCTTATGTCACAGCGTTCCTCTCACTTACGGTTTAACTTAATATTCAGGACGGCACCTCTATGATCCCACATCAGAGGGAAAAGCAACTGTTGGCCACAGGTGACGATGGGTAAGCCAAGGTGCATAGTTTCGTTCGTCCAACGTCGCATGCATGTTGACCCGAACATAGGTAGGTACCTATCTTATTTACCTACATCCATGGATACCTACCCATACCCAGCATAATACATGCCGCCTGCATGTCTGTCTATAACTACCATGCATTCCCCCATACATTACACCTAGTTTACCTACATATAGCTAGATGCGGCGGCTGGTGTTGGCTGGCTACTGGCTGTGATGCAACCTCGCGACTTCGATACCTGTCTCAGACATTCGGGTTGATCGATGTAAATAGATTGGGGGGAGATAAAAGGGAAGCATTCTGCTTATGCCATCTGGTCATGTCATACCAGCCAGTACCTAGAACCCAGTCCGTCGCCTCGAAGCAAGCAGGCGCGCAGGCGAGCAGGCGAGCAGCCTGCTAGCCTGTCAGCCCGGCAAACAATTAGGAATGCCCCAATACCGGCCATAACCTGGCGATGCCAACTCCAACGAAGCAACTTCAACAACATCATACCTACCTAGGTACCTTATCATATCTGTCAGAATCTGTCAGAAACGTATTATATCCACACGCGGGTGACAGCGCAGGAGGTAAGTACCTTACTAACATGTACTTAAGCCCTCGTTACCTACCCCTCCCCCTCCCTTCATGTTCCCCCCTAAAACGGACATGTATTACCTAGTATATGTAGGATCAGGAACCACCCGCTCCCGTCAACGCCGATATTGCGCGTCCAATCAGCTTTTGCGCATCGCCCAAACTTGGATGCTTTAGTTGATATGTAAGTACACACTTACCTATGTTCTTCCTAGTAACTTACAGGTTAGTAAATGTTTAATGTCAATTTTTTTTCTAAAGATGCCGCAAGTCTTCCACTACACTACGGCGTTACCTGCCACGTTCTAGGGAAGTCTATGTCCCTCCGAAAAGCGTAGGAATATCTAGGTATGTGACTTTCACGAAGAGCTGTGATTCCCGCTGGTTGATTATGAGGCCCGTTATGACGTTCCCATCGTTGGTCTCCCCCTCCCCGCCCTCCCCGGCTGCTGGCTGCTGCTGCGGATACCCCGGCCACGATTTTACCGACACTCGAACTCCACATTTGTCCTTCACAAATGAAGAGAAGAAAAAAGAAAAGAAGACTGGACAGACAAGCCAGAAGAAAAATCGCATCGAGCCAGTGACCAAGACACGACAGGGATCAGTGGGAAATGCTTGCATTAGATCCCTGTAGCATTGACAACACATCACACCTCCCACCTCCCACCTCCCACTTCCCACCACTTCCCCTTACCCCCTGCTCGTTGGCCCCCTGATTGCCCCTAAGAAACCGCTAAAATACATACATACCTACATACTGCGCTCAGTGGGCTGCCTGAGAACTGCCAGAGCTGACCACCCAAACATCGAAAAAGGGACCAACCTACATACACAGCTGCCTATATACTACGATATACTACGTAACTAGTAGGTGCCCAGAAGCCATTTATCTGAACCCCGTGCGCCTTGTGAGAGCTAGTCGTGCATCTTCTGAGGGATCATTGGCCCAGGGGAACATGTCTCAATTTATGATCGCGGATACGTGCTTAACTATAGGATATATTCATACCTACATAGGCACGTAGCCATGCCCCTCGTCTGCCATGCCGGGCGGCCAACCTTTACCCCTGTTTGTTGGTCAATTACGGCATATTACGAAGAATAATGCACCTCAAGTACCAAACTGCTATTTGCCGCTGTTCTTACCTGCCTGACCGACTTTCCCTTCCCGTGACCTACTGTAACTATGTAATAGTTTCATCCTTATCTACTGCCTGTGGCCTGTCGGCCCTGTGTATGAGGGTGTATTAGTTAGGTATTGTATTGTACGTACCACATACTTAGTTACTCCGTACGCCATTCAGTCTACGGATCACCATTTCTTTATTTATCAGTGAATGGTCCCTGCAGCTATCAGTCTCGGCATTTGCGGGGTTCCTGCGCGGATCCGGGTCACATCGGCGAATGGCTGCGCCCAAGGGGAGAGATAGCGATTTCATGATATGACCGGGGGGGTGCCGCCTTTCGTCTTCAAATTCCCTTTCTTTTCACATGCACATTCAATTTAGATATGGTGGTTAGCCATGATCTGATGATGATTTATTATGGACTTTGAGTAGGAACCACTCTTCACGATGCATCCGGAACTGCAACCTCACGTCCCTAGTTAGTTCATGTGCCCCTAGTTACCGAGACCCGAGCGCATATGTAAGCCATTCGCCAAGTTGCATGGGCGGTGGGTTATAAGTAAGTCCTCTCCATCGTGAGAGGGGCGCGGGAGCCCAACGCTGGCCGCCAGAGCAATGATCAGTGAAATAAGCTACCTGCCTTGCACATATTGAGTCTAGCATGCACATGAAATCTCTCGTCGATTTGACCACGTACTATAGGACCCGGTGTTATCTCGATGGCCATGCTGCCGTGGTGATCCAGTTCAGTCGAAACTAGTGAGCTAGCAGCCAAGATCATCCAACGATACCGATATAGGTACACCGCCATTGTTCACAATATCAGGTTACGTGTAGTCTCTCTCCAGCCGTCCCCTCTCAGATGCCATATTCCACCACAAGTCCAGCTTCAGCATAATAATGCATGTTTCAAGTGAGCGCATGTCTGCTAAACATAATGCATACATGCCCAACAGAAGTGCCTGCCGGCAAGCCTTATGGATATTCTCCCCGGGAACCAACTCATTGTACCAAACTCGGCTTAGGGTTCATGAGGATTCTAGTCTTGTGGCTATGACCTTTACCCAAACTGCTGGCCAAGATTTAGTAAAAGGCTACCTGATACGATACGCAGTATAACATATATTGCTTCAAGTCGGGTTACGTACGTTGTCCTCGAAATATGCTTAGACAACTTATAGCTCTAGTGCTATCCTCACCGCAGGAAGAGTAGATTTATCCTTTCCCCTATATGTATTTGATATACAAAGTATTAGGTAAACAAAGGTTGAGAATCCTGCGGTGGGGACGACTCGAGTGCGAACTACGGAACAGTGCCATCAAATAGATGTATTTCCTACCGTGGACGTCTGGAGGGTGTGAAACCATATAAGAGCCGCAAAGATAGTGATTTATGTTACGCCTTCGTATCTATGCTTGTGGTAATATGTGATATCTATTTACCTCAAGTGGTATATTATAAGTTGTTAGGTATCTCCAAGTATTCACTTCTGCCCCTTAACTTGCCCGTATGTCTCCTTAATATCAGTTCGATGGGCAACCAACTCAACTCTCTGTCGCGTAACTCATAATAAGATCATAATATAACTGCTACGTATAATTGGATCTGAAGTAGACATTTTGGAATGCGCATCAGGAAAATTTGAGCTCACCCCCTCTGTGCTTTAGCTCTCTATCTCCCCCATTCCTTCCCCTCTTTCCCACTCTGCCATTGACAACTATGTTGTATGTCTTGTATTCTTTTACTTCGGGGTTTTACTGTTGAGCAAAGCGGGAAATGGCGAAGATTTCCGAACCGCGATTGTGTGACAACCCCTAACTCACTTATACTCCTCACTTAGACTCCAATCTTGAAACCACCCGGCATCGAAGTCTGAAATACCCTCCAGGGATCGTATTTGCGAGAGATCTCAAGTAACTTTCCCCGGCTCTTGGCGCCGTAGCCACCGTATACGTCCTGGAATCCCGCCGCATCATTCATGTACTTGAAAGGGTCATACAGGCCCTTTGCCTTCGTTGTCCTGTCGATCACACCTGTCACCTCCGCAGCCCAGTCTGCAACCGCTGTGTCGTACCGCGAGTCGTTCCACATGACAATTCCGGCCCAAGCTATGTAGAGCCCCTTGGACGGATCAAGACCTAGAGGATTTCCGCTGGGGTTGATGCGTTGGGAGGCGTTCATCCATATCTCCGGGAGGGGCTGCCAGGCAATGCCGATGTATTCTAACGCCTCAGCCGGGACGGCGGAATCTAGCTCGGATAGCTTTTCGTAGAACGTATCGTGAATGATCTTTAGCCCAGTGTGTACATCGTCGTAATCTCTACCGACGATGGTGCCCGCAAATAACACGTCGTTGATATCTGGTATCGAGAAAGTGTTCCTTTCGACCACGAAATCCCCGATGGTCTTAAACTCGACCGTGCTCTTAATAGAAGGGATGGCGAAGAACTCGTCAAGACAAGCTGGGCCCGCTTGCGTGGGACTATCGTAGAACAGTACCAGGCCAATTGTCGTTGACTTATCGACAACCTCAACTAAAGGAAGTATGTGCGAGAAGGCGTCCGTGTTGTGTGCTGTATAGTTGGCCACCGCCTGTAGAAGACATTAGCAGCTTCCTTCATTCATGGGCCAATATGCAGCGTGTTCACTAACACTCATTAAGGGTTCCATTTCAGTCCCGTTGATGGTGTATATCCCTGCTAGGACTTTCGTGGACGGAATCGCCCGCAGCTTGAAGTTAGTCACGATGCCGAAATTCGGCCCACCTCCTTTCAAAGCCCAGAACAGGTCGTTATGCGTAGTCTCATTCGCGATTGCAACCTCCCCATTCGCAAGTACTACCTCATACTCCAGGACATTGTCTGCAGCCCACCCGTATTGGTTGCCATGGAGGCTGATACCACCACCCAAGGCGAGCCCTGAGACGCCTATTGGAGAGATGCGGCCCCCGACTGCAGTGCGGTCGAAGTCTATAAGGTATGCGTACACATCGCTCCAAGTGAGTCCGGGGCTAACATTAATCGAGGATCTGTCTGGAGCGATGGCGATGTTGGTGAGGTTTGACATGACCATCAAGATCCCATCGTCGACACTGTTAGCCCCTCTGACGGGCATATGTCCACCGGCCCGAACCGCAAACTTTGTTCCTGTTGATTGGCTTGTGCTGACTACTGCGGAGACATCGTCAGTGGAAGTCGGTCGAACGACGCAAGCCGGTTTCAGTATCTGCGTGTTAGACCAAAAGTGTCCAACTTCATAGTCGTATATGGTGTCCCCGGGATAAAAGACCTTTGCGTGCAATAGTTGCGCTAGAACCGGGCAACCATGTGGGACCCCGCTGTCTAGAATGTGGTTACCATTAGGGGGTATACACCATATAATCGGAAGCCAGACTATTGAATGAGCAAGTAGTGCGAACAGGCTCCGAGAGAATGGCATCATGATGGTCGCGGAATACACAGTCGGTCCTGGGAATCACAATTCGCTGAGCAGTCAGAAGTCTAAAGGGTTCAAATTCGACGACTGTATCTACTTATCTACTTATGGGGCATGTCTGGCATGTCTTACGGGTGCGCACCCGGCGCCGCTGGCTTATTGCCACCTCATTCATGCTGTCTCGATTCAGGCCTTGGATGGACAAAGAGGTAACTGCGGTAGCATGTCTGTGTAACCATCATGCGGCAGATCGATCCTATAGTCAAGCGCAGGCACAAGGGTGGGTTGATCCTACGCTACATAACAATACGACCCTGCATTTCTCTTATTGATTTAATAAGGCATCAGCCCAGTACCCGGCATGGTTTGGTGAGCAGGCCAGAGTCATTAGGCATGTCAAGTACATCGAAAATGGGATCATAAACGGTATATTCGTTAGCAGCAGGCAACGCAGGCAATATAAATGAAGGATCCGTGAGCCCACGATCGATATTTCTAAGGTTTGGGTTGTTGTGAATTCAAATCCTTTATGGCTTGATCGGTTGTGATGGCTGTTTATACATGTATACTCCGCCAATAAGAATCCGAGAACGGAACTACTTCAACTGACCTGAGCATTTGCATAAGAGTAGATAGCCAGGGGCTCGATTGAAGCTATGAGCCGAACTTACCTACCATCTTCTGAACGGGAGTCTTCCTGCCAGGACTCGTTCCTTCTAATGATGACTATTTCACTATGATGCCTGCCATAAAGTTTCCAAGAGACCTAAAGATAGGGCAGGCACATTTGACGGGATGAACAAATGGCGCATATGGATGCAATGTGACTTGAACCGATCCAGAGTTTTCCAATGCATACATTGTCACTGATCTCCGGTCGCTATATTGCTCTGCAAGGCCCTGCTAGCATTTCATCCACTACTAAGATATCAATTACGTTGGCGAGGTATATGGCATAAACTGAAGTCTTACCCAAAGTTATAGGTCACACCTACGATGCCAAGTCCCTTAGGCACGGAACCATGTGATGGCGAAGTCTCGAACCCTTGGAAGACCCCAACACCTAACGACGGGTCATCACCGAACGAGGCGTCCGTCGAGACCAAAGAGAAATCCCCGCGATCCCCCGAATCACCGCAGAGTGACGCGTCCGATGAGGGGCCACCTGCCAGTGAAGCATCTCCTGATGAGCAACCTCCTAACTCGGAACCTCATCAAGAGCCAGCGGAGAACTTGGAAGAACCACACAGCCGTACATGTCCCTGCACGAACTGCACCCGCAAATTCATTGAGACCTGCACAGCACGTGACGAAACCTGGTGCCGAGATCACCATTGGAGCAGGGTCCCAGCCTTCTTCGACTTCATGATCCACGGCACAAGCATGGCCATGCTCGATAGAAAACGCGGACTTTACCTCCCTAGTGAATTCGACCCGGAAAACTTCTGTACTACTGGCGACTCCATGGAGCCAAAAAATATGTTCAAAACGCGCGTGTTCCACCACCCGGCGCTTCCGAACTTCCATCCGTATCGCTACGTGATGCACGTCCCTCGATTTACCGGGCCTAGTGGTATTATTATCACCATGATGCTCATCTTCGTCGATGGACACTGCACCAACGAAGGCTCTGTTAGCGCATCGGCAGGTTACGGATTCGCATACTCCGCGAAGGTCTCCCAAAGGGGTGTCACAAAGGCCACCCCAAAGCCGTCAACCGGATAGATACCGGGTCGAGTGGAGTCTTTCGGGCCTAACGGCATATACGGTAAGCAAACATCGAAGCGAGCCGAACTACGTGCAATGATTGCCGCTTTGGAATGGCGATATTGGTACAGAGAGGGCTGGGAAGCCATTGTCATAGCGACTAGCAAGGGATACGTGTACGATTCCATCATGGGCCGAGTCCAGTTATGGGTGGACAAGGACTGGCGCTTGGAGGATGGGTCGGTGGTGCCAGACTGGGACCTCTGGAGACACCTGCTGTACCTCCTGAAGCTCTATGCGCTCCATGGATGCGAGATGATGTTCTGGTGTATCGATGCGGGCCAAAATAAGGTTGCGGCGGCCGCCGCCAAAGTTGGCGCTTCGATGCCACAACAGCAGGAGTGGACTTCGGTTCATGATCCGGCCTTAGAACTTGACGAATACTTCAACTTCTGATAGACGACTGGTTTTGGATCGTGATTCATGTAGCCTTGGCCCTGAAGTCTAACTGGGTTGGCGAGAACTGAGTTAACCATAGGAGATGGGGTCTACTTAGGAGGAGTGTCGGGTATTGCTAGGTAAAGAACAGGCACGAGTCTTAACCAGTCTCAAGAGACCAACAGTCTTTTGTATATTACAATGAGCAGCATAGAAATAGAATGTTTATTATTTCCATCACTTTCAATTTGGTTATCCTTGAAAATCGTCATGGCAGGTTGAGATCCATGTATCATAGGTCTATATTATCTAAATTTAATTTACGCTAGGGAAAAAGGGGGGGGGTAAGGCACATTCTCACCTATGAAGCGAACGATCCAATCGACATCGCCAGCTAACACTACCCCCACAACAGAAGAAAATACCTTTTATCAGAAGTTGCATCGCGTTGATGTGACGTGTTGGGACAACTCTCTTGGCTTTCAGATTTCGCTTAGTGTTAACAATACAGCAATGACGCCTGTGATATCACATGCTTCAAAACACGTCCATACAGGCCTATTGCACGACTTAGATATATTTTTTTTCCTTGTAAGTAACTAGCACCGCTACTAAGGTGTTTGTTGGTCTTCTGAGAGAACTAATAGTTCATGGGACAGAGAATGTGAGAATAACAGGTATGGCTGGTGAAATGACAGAGTCAGGCGTAAGTGAATTAATCCCCAAGAAATCAAGCTGCTTCCGTCTAGGGGGCCTATGGAGAGAGGTATAAGCAAGTATACGAATCGATCATCCAGACCTCCATAGAACAGTTGTGACGATCTCCTCGATTGTTATATTCTGGCTGAAACATGATTTGCAGCAAGCCGGTGACCTCACCAGTTGTATCCTCAGGATATAGCTATGTCCAAGCAGGGCACTTGGACCATAATATCGTTGGCTCACATGTTTTATGATTCAACATTTCCAGATAGCTGTGGCTTTTCTTCCTGTCATACGCCACGCTTACAACATCATGTTACCACATGGCTCCTTTAATCGCGAAGCCACTTTCCAAAGTGATAGTCATGGAAAATACACATCAAGAAGTGAAGAATTTGTAGGTATAACCGAACACATTATACACCTCATCGCAATGTGTTGCCTACTTTGTACGAAAAAGCCTCCATCAACGGCTCTATTGTGCATTGAATCACGATCCAATACATCCTTATCAACATTCAGACGTCTTAGTAAACTTCATCTATATATAAATGTAGAATAAGTGACACTGTTCGGATGGAATGTACCGTAATGGTATACAATATAGGACTTGTTCGGGCCAAGGATTTCTTGAATGTGCTCATCTAGTGTACTTTGAAACAGTGTAGGAACTTGTTGAGGTATCTAGGATCTGCGTTAAGCCTACTCGGTATGCCACTTTTTACTAATGCCAACATATGCACACAAACATCCATACCTAATATCCAACCATTTGAATCTGTAAGCTCGTAGAAATCTCACCAGCGATTTTCATAAGGGAACTTCGTTAATGGGTTGGCGTGATGAAACGCGGTTATATTAGTGCTTATCACGCCTACCCCCGTCAGAATGTTTTGCATGGTCTATGATAAATCATTCGGGAGGTACAATATCAGGGAAAAGCGAGGTGTTAGCAACTAGCGATGTAAGATGCTGACTGCATGGATATAATCCATGATCAGTAAGAGGCCGAGATTCCTTATTTTGTATTGGTAAACTTGCGGAGGATCTGAAAGCCCTGCGCCACCGGCTGGCCGCTGTCGCACCTGTGTGACCCCTGTGTGACCCCTTTGTGACTGTAACTTATTAAGCAGCACTCCACAAGCACCTCCCAAGATACGGAGTGTGCAGACTGACCCAATGATTGATATAACTAGTTCGAGGTTGCTTATGATGTTACACTTACACAATTCATCGTGAAACCGCTGCTCGGTATTATTGTATCTGTTATGAGGCTTACGAATAAGAAGACATCACTGAGGCACCACTAATAACCCGCCGGTGAATTATTTATTAAAAAGAAAAAGATTGCGATGTGTAATACGTAACATAAAGGTTTAATAAGATATATCAAAATAAAGAATAATATAAAAATAAAAGAAATTCGTATCATAATTATAATATTATAGGACATAACCTGGCCTGACATAGAAATGTCCCAATGTAAAGAACCAGATAACATAGTTAGTAAATAAAGAACCATGAGGAATCTACAAACCCCATGGGGCAAAAAACAAACCAGTGATTGTCCACTAACTTGTAATGGGAACTTGGCTATGGGGCGAAATTTCCGAATAAGTGGGTGGTAGCTTGGAAGCGCATCTGTTATGGCATAGGCGGCACTAAAACGAGTAAGGGGGATTTTGACAGGTATAGCTTGAAGACTAAATCCATTTGTAGTAATATAAAAGGGCCCGCTTTCTTCACCGATTATTGAATGTGGAAGAACCAACAGAAGTGACCATTATTCTACCAATGCAAGACATAACACCTCGCAATCCTTCCGCGATTTCAGAATTCACGGCGCTATGGCAGTCCTTACTTCGCCTAATGGCTTCCACGTAGAGGCCCAAGTGGCCTCACCAGCTATAGATCCTCGACAGACCCTTCTCGCAGCCATTCAAGGCTGCTCCTTCAGAATCCCTGATTTCCAGCATTTGATGCAGCACTGGCCTTCCGGGGTCAATCCCGAAGTAAACGCGCTCAGCGACGATGTGCACAAGATGCTTGAGTCGTAAGAATGCCATATTGCGCATTGGCAGATGTGGCTGCTAATACATTAGATAGGATGTTGCCTCGCGAAGAGGACCAAGGGCGGCTTCGCAAGATGAAGTCAGGCTACTACGCCTTATTTGGGGCATCCTGGTGGCCTTACCCACCACTCGAACCCCTATGTATCGTGACCCATGTGGGAGTTTGGGTAAGATGAAGAGACCCTGTTGAAGGCCCGATGCTAACTATAGCAATAGCTCTTCTGTTGGGATGATGGTGCGAACTTCTTTACAACTCCCACCTATTTTTTACCTTATACTCACACAAATCAGAGTTCGATTCACACGAGTACTCTTCTATGGTACATGATGCAGAAAAGGCACGGCAATTTCGCGCGGAAACTGTTGCATACATAGACGCAAGCATAGCGGGAGCTACCGAGCACAGACTTTCCCAAATCTCCAGGAACCCCATCATTGTCGGCTTCAACCGAATCGCCCAGGCCGTGAGAATGCATTGCAGTCCTAGTATGTTGTTCGCCGCATGCCGGTCCCTGTATCTAGTATTCATTTGGATTGAGCCCTAATAACCGGTTGATATAGGCCAGCGAGACACGTTTGTCCGCGAAATGCACTTCTATATCAAGATGACCGAGCAAGAGCAAGCGCTCAAGATACAACACCGCATCCCAAGCCCCGAGGAATATATGTCCTGCAGGATGGGGACTAGTGGTATTCTCCCATGCTTGGCCCTCCACGAGTTCGTGTAATATTCTACCAAAGGAGGCGCGGATGCTGACATTTGATAGATATGCCCTCGGAATCGAGCTCCCTCAGGAGGTAATGGAGAGCGATGAAATGCAGAAGATATGGCATGAGACAAACATAATCATATCGATGTATGTATCCTCCCTAGTTTTTTCTTGTTGTGCTGCTTATTTCTGACGAATCCAGTACGAACGACATCTTCTCCATGAAAAAGGAGGTGGTCAGTCTCAATCTGCACGTACTACTTACGTCTATTGCTAGGTGTTAACCATGTTCCTTGACATTTAGGCACAAGGGGAAGTCGACCAACTAGTGCCCCTGCTATTTCTGAGACATGGATCGATCCAGGCTGCCGTTGACCAAGCAACAGAAATGGTCAAAAGTTCAGTGCAACGAATGGATGCGGCCGAGAAGGAAATCCTGCAGCGCTATTCATCCGACCCAAGACTGAGAGTGGATGTTCAGAAGTTCGTTGATACCTGCAAATATGCCTGTACGGGCAATCTCAACTTCGCGTAAGTGGTTTTGCAATGAGCAATGGCTACAGTGTAGCGCAGGTGCTAACTGAATGTAGCTTGAAATCCAATAGGTACAAACTCAATGTCGAGTCTACACGGGGTGGAGTCCTCGTCACTCTGTGAGAAAAATGAAGACCAGCCATTTTGGTTGAATTTGGCGTATGAAGATGTACTACCCGTGTTATCGTCTGCAGAATGTGGAGGGGGGTGGGGATTGGGGGGATCAAGGAATGCAAGAGGGGGGATGGCTCATCTCCTAAGGAACACATGTAAAGACTATCTCATTATAATACACTCATTTTATCTCAGCCAGTATCCCATCACTATTATAAAGTGAGTGTCATGGGCGAAAGTCGCAGCCCCAACTATAGCTGTGAAGTCCATTGTCCGTAAAGATCAGGCGATCATGCTACCAAGAGAAAAAATCCCAATAGTAGTGATCCACACTCAAGGCGGAAGGTGATGACAATAAGGGCTCTGTTCGGCATAGACATTGTGGCTGCCGTTTTGAACACAGGCTCTCTGAGCCTACCTAGGTATCTCCAAATGTAAGGGAATTTCTAATCTTTATATTTTCCCTGGCATTACCCTTGGGGTGAAACAGTAGGTCACGTACGCCAGCAAGTCAGAAGTAGCATAATTGAACAGTCATGATCAGTCAATAACGACCTTATCATTCTCTTTCGCTCTCTCCTTTTCCCTTTCCTGCTCCTTTTTCTTCTTCTCTTTCTCTTTCTTCTCCCTTTCCCTCTCCTTCTCCTTCTCCTTATTCCTCTCCTTCTCCCTCACCTTATCCTTCTCCTCCTTCCGGAGCACAACCAACCACAAGCTCTCCAGACCAATCTCCAAGCTCGCCGCACTGCCAATGACCTCCAGCTCACCGATGTACCGCTCCAGCGTCTCCAGTTGCGTCTCCACGGGCTGGTTCGGCCTGGCGTGGCCCGCAATGTCGATGAGGTGCTGCCCTGCCTTCTCGCCATCGCCCGCCTCGCTACCAGGCGCGCCCACGAACTGCGCGAGCTGCGCCGTGTCGAGGATACGCGTATGCAGCCCCCGCGGTCCGAACCAGTCCTTATTCGCGACGGCGAGATACGCGTCGACGCGCTCGCGCGGCGTCTGCGGCTTGCGGGTGACGGCGACGGCCGCAGAGCCAGGCAAGCGCACGGCAGCCCCCACGGCCCCGAGCGCTGCCCCGACGGGCAGGGAGACTGCGCCGCCGATGACGCCGCGCGCCACACCGAGGATATCGCCATGTTTCGCGCGCTCGCTGATGCTGTGGCCGAGGTGCCGGGCGCGGTTGGCCACGGTCTTGCCGATGCCCAAGGGAACGTTGCCGACTGCGCGGCCGATGTCGGCCGCGTGCGCCAGCGCCCGTTCCGACACGCGCGCCGCCAGGAACGCCGACACCGTCTCTAGGAACGAGTCCCAACTCTCGCCGGGGATCCCATACCCCAGAAGTGCTGGCGCGTACGCCACCAGGAACGGTGATGCCGGGTCCGGGTGCGCCTGTGGGATCGCGATGGGCTTATGTAGGGCTGATTGGTCGGCTAACGCGTAGGGCGGCGACGCTTCTAAGGACGAGAAGTCGAAGGGCGATGCGACCGTGGGGCCTGCAGCAGGTCCCTTACCGCGCGGAGTACTAGATTGCTGCTGCTGCCCGGCACTCGAGGACGCGGCCTGCGCAATGGAGGCTGAGCTGGCTTCGGCATACGATGGGAGTTGATCCGGGTCTGGATCCTGAGCCTGCCCCGCGTCTTGACTCGCCGCTGCCTCCTTCGCGGATCCCATCTTATTGTGAATGATCAGCGGACGATAGATGCACCGTAGGATAATTGAGTGTAGCGTATGTTGCGGCCCAGCAATGCTAAGGGGTACGCCAAGGTGCAGAGACGCGCCAAGAGTTCGGGATGGATAAAGGAAGAAAATGTTCATGAAGCCCTCCTGTAGCAATAAGGGAGGTGACCTATTATGACCTGTAAAATCTACGCTGTACCTATTGAGAATCCCTGCGCCGCAGGATTGACAAATACGCAAGCCTCTAAACTCAATTTGTGTTCGAGTTATGCGTCTCGGCGGCACAGTCAGTCGAGTTGGGCGAACTAAATGCTGACAGCGCGAATACTTACCACAAATAGATAAGTTGATGGCTATCCACCATATACCAACTCTTCTTGGGTATGTGACCACGTACTAGAATAGCATCGTAGGCCAGTCTACGAAGTGCAGCCATAGGGATTTGGGATTTGGGGTGTGACTGACCCGTGCTGCATACATATAAAATATCAAGATATGACCAGGACGAGAAGTAAAGGCTGGAGCCTGGAGGTCGTCGGAACTTTTTCATTTCTTGTTATGGTAAAAGGGCAAACCATCGTCGGCTGATATATATGTACAATGCGACAAGAATAAATACAGGCTCAAGATAATATCGATAACGGGGGAAAGCAGTTTGCTGCTCTTGCTGGTGAAGTCCACAGGTAACGAGAGAAATGCACCGGTGCTATTACTCCTCTAACGACGGCGACGTTAAGCAAGCATACTGGCTCTCTTAGTAGAAAAGCTCAACGGCATCGAAGACCTGCGACAGGGGGTATCATTAGCTTGTGAGTGTAGATAGCCAAGAAGGCAATGGGGTGGTTATACTCACCACATTCGGGCTCAAGAAGGTATCGCCGCTGCTGCCGGAGATGACGTTGATAGTGACGGTGTTGTCGCCGCTGACGAGGGTGCCGGCGGGGACGGTGCACTCATAGACCTCGCCGAGGCCGCGGTAGGTGCCGCGCGTGACGCCACGGCTGTCGATCTTGGTGGGTGCGGCGGGCGCGTCGCACTGGAAGTCATTGACGGAGCCCTGGGGGCGACCGCTAGCAAAGGCCAGCGTAGTCGCAATGCGGAGTGTGGCCTCGCCATCAACAGCCGAATCGAGCGAGAAGGTAATCTTCTGCCCATCGTTGACGGCGGAAAAGATAGCCATAGGAAACGCGGCCGCGTCGGTCGACGCCACCGAAGCCGGCGCCCAGTCCGCCATCCGGCTGTCGGACGGGTGCATGCGTTGCTGCTTGTCGGCGTTGAGGAAGCCCGTCGGCTGGCCGTCGTAGTCGCCCAGCTGAAAGATGGTGGTGCGCTTCGTATCCGTCAGGATGGTGTTGTCGGCCGCAATGTCGGCTGTGGTCGTACCGCCCGCCGTGACGGAAACTGTTGCCGTTGCCGCGAGCAGCTCGCCCTGGTACAGCGCCTGCGTGTAGCTGCCGGCTGCCATGGGCGGAGAGGTGAAACCTCGCGACGAGTCCGTGTACGCCCAGTATTGGTAGTCGTCGTTGTACCAGTGCACGACGGTGGCGACGTCGGTCGACACGCCCGACGCCTTTCCGGAGACGGTGCCGCGGCCCGACGCGGCCACGTAACCGTCGAGCCCGAGATCGTCGAAGAACGACACGTCATACGAGCTCGCCGTGGGGGTTCCGCTGCGTGTGAACGTGAACACGTACGGCCCATGGAACCCCTGCCGGTATGCTTCCGTCTGCGCGTGGTTCGAGTTCATGTAGTACGTCACGGAGTGGTAGTCGCCGCCGTAGTTGAGGTCGATGTCGCGGAAGAACGGCCCGCCCGAGCTCTTCTCCGTCGCCTGGTGATTCGGCCGCACCCAGCACGCGTGCACCGACGCGCCCGAGTCGGTGGCGCAGTACACCGAGTCGTCGATGAAGCGCTCCGACGAGTAGAACTTGCTGCGGGTCTGGCCGTCTACGACGAAGACGTCAGATCCCTCGACAGTGGACGAACTGCCGGCTGTGTTGGAAACGTCGGGGAACGGAGAAGCCTCGGTCAGTTCCGTGAGACGGAAGATGAAACGCAGCTCTCCTACTTCTGGCTCGGCGTTCGTGTTGGTGGCCATGTATATGGTGTCCGCAGCATCCTGAAACACCAGGTAATGGGTCAAGTCGAAGCCGCCACTCGCTGCAACGCACTGGACAATAACGTAGGTGTCTATTTTATATGTTTAGCGTCCGCCTGCTCAAAATTCCCATCGCACCGTGTTTTGTCTGTCTGCCTACCTTGCGTGGTGTAAGAGACACTGACAGAAGACCCTAAGCCGGAAGCGATGTGGCTACCCTGGCTGGAGTACTGATAGTCAGTCCCACGGTAGATGAGCGACGTGATGTCGCAGCTTGACCTGCTGATGGTCGCCTTGAAGCCATTGCCGCTGTCGGTGTTAACAGTGTAGGCATCGTCAGTCGTGTCGACGGTGATAGCTAGCACCGGTGCTAGAAGCGTGGACACGCACGCGGCGAATTTAAAGAGAGACATGTTGAACGATATGCAACATACCGACAGCAAGACTTGAGGCTGGCGTCGCCATGTCCATGGCTGTCTTCTTATACGGGATGACATCCATGGCATACTATTCGTACATGGTATACGTAGGGCGGACCGATGTCCAGATTATAGGGGATGCTATATGGCAAGGAGTGCTGGATGAAACGGGCTAATGACAGCTTCGGCTAGAAACAAACTCGTGTCTACCGACAGCCACAAGGGAAGACCGGAGTGTGGGATACCTAGCTATGGAAACGATTCTCGCGAATCGCCTTGTCTCCAAAAGGTGGACAAACTCTCTTTCTCTCTCGTTGCGACGGAGGGAAGACGGAGCAGATTCCCTAATTCACCGCATACGGAATTACTACGTATTGTACAACACTACGTAATACATACTTACATACCTAGGTAGTAAAGGCGCAACGGCAAGTGGGTAATAGATGACGGCCGGGATAGGTAAGCTCGTCGCAGAGTAGATCTTCCCCTGTTTCAGCTATATCGCTAACAGCGTCAACAGGCCGCTTGGCAACATTTTCCACCATTCAACGATCTTGTTCGCAAAGCTATAGGCAACGGAGGGTATAACGCAGGCCACTTAACAATATGAACCGCAAAAACATGCGTAGTATGGATTCATCGTCACATACTATGTAGTAATCAGGAGGTGAGAGTGGAATTTTTCTATTTTACTGCCGGGTAGTGACGACATAGCTTCAACGGTCGGCGCATGTTCTAGCGAACCCCGATCATACAATAAGTGTTAGTTGTATTTCGGACTGTCTAAGTCAGTCCGCGGAGAGTACCTACCTACTATAAACAATTGCTCACCTAAAGATGTAAAGGGTTGCGAATCGAAACGGAGCCGCCCATCCCATCCCATCCCATCCCTGACCTTGCGGCCCGGTAGTACGTGCTGGATATAGTAGTGGAGATGGCCCAGGAGTCTTAACTAGGTACTAGTAGATGTCCTAGCCACCTTAGTTAGGGGTTGGTGGTTGATCAGTCCACCTTAATGAGATCTTGCTCAGGGGTTCACCAACCGCAATTTGAAATCCATATCACCCCGGTGCACCCACAACTTATACGCCTGATGATCACCATACCTCACAAGATGGATGGTCTCTGCCAGGAAACAGATCGACTAGTAGAGATTGATATATACATTGCCCTGAAATGTCGTAAAGTGCGACTTGCCTTGTTATCTTCAGAATCGATCTTCAGCTGGATCGCTCGCGTAATGATAACAGATAAGAACTCCGCCTTACGAAGCCAACTACACGCCATGTCTACTTACCCGAGGAGACGACACTACACTGTCAATCTGTAGAGGCCGTCTCGTTACCAGTACTATAACTGCCATGGTATTCTCGATCGAGATAGCACAAGCTTAGTTTCGTGGTGTTTCCAGGCTTCACGTGCTAACCACCTATCGCGTTTTTTATTGAGTACTTGACGAGTGTCGATCACGTTTTTCGTGAATCTTTCCTGGTGCAACTCCCGAGTGCATATTCGCCCATGGCCGTAGTCGAACATATATGTCGGGCATGAATACAAATGTGCCAACGCTACATGCTGGCCTTGCTTATCCTCCGGTCGTCTTATGAACTCTGCACCGAAAACATTGATGTAGTTGGCATTGCCCCATCCACTGTGTTTCGAACTCAGGTAACTTGACTGCACTGAGTGGCCATAGATATCTCCCAACCCTCGCTAGAATAGTAGAATTGCCGTCGCAAGGCATGCTCCAATAACAACGATGCTGTATCGATTGTTAAAGAGCCTCAGTGACTTTCGGAGAGGTTCCTTTGTAGTATCAAATTTGCCTCGGGCATTCGACGCCTATCTTCATATCAGCGACAAAATCACAAATGATGGGAATGGGATGCGGCTAGTTGAAAATGTACGAAAGTAGATTGGAAACACACGGAAATCATTTCCTTCATCTCGTAAGAAGCATATTATAAGATTATACGTTATATGGTTATATTGTATTGAATAATACGGATATAGCAGTGGAATAAATAGGCTCTAAGTAAGGTTAAGCAGACGTATATAAAGGTAGTTATTCAAGTATGAAGTAATATTCGTATATAAGTATAAGTATGTATATATATAAGGTTCTAACTTTTTATATATCAGCCAGGGTGTCAAGCAACGCAATCCACTGCAACCAAGCCCTCAGGTGGATGGATTGCAGTAACTGCAACCAGCACCCTGAATTTGGTGGATTGAAGTTGCGCAACTGCAACCAAATTGCAGTGGCGTTGCACTGGTTGCAGTACCCAAATCGGGTTAAAGTGAGGGCATATACAATGGTCGTAAAGCGGATTTTTGGCGTTTGTCTGGCGTATCCGAAGCCCGAAGCACATTATCAGTAGCCCTGCCTAATGGAAGGTTCCAACCCATACCTGGCAACGGCAACCAACCCCCCCCCTCCCAGCCTCCACTTTGACCCTACTAGCCCCTATAATCCTTGATGTGGCGGTGTATACTAGCCACAATTACCAGCCACTGCAACCTGCCACCAGTTGCGCAACCAGGGGAAGTTATCGTGGATTGCGTTGCAGGTTGCGCAATTTCGAAAAATCCCGAATGGATGGATTGCAGAGGGTGGTGGACACCAAATGGTGGACATCACGTTGCACAGGTTGCGTTGCTTGACACCCTGATATCAGCTAAGTGGCTATTACCCCTATTTATATATAGAATATTTCTTAATGCGGTAATTGTTCCTATCCTTTTTATTATAATGGAAGTCCTTATTTCCTTTATTTCATACAGTAATTACTTCCGGCAATATACCGTTCCTAGCAATAATTCTGCTATATAAATGCAATTCTTTTGTAATTGCTTTATTATATTGCCTTGCTGCATTTAACAAATCTTATATCCCCTTTTAATAATTATCGAAAGCCATAAATAAGCATTAATATATAAAATTTGTCTTTATAATTAAATAACGTATATATATATATTAGGAAAGCCGTTATAACGATAAAACCTATATAAAAAGAAAGGTAATTATATAAGCAAATAATGAATATAAATATATAAGTAGTTATAATTAATTAAGCATTTGCTTTGCCGGCTTATAATTATATAAATAAGGCTATATTAAAATAACTTGCAATTATATAAACAAAACTGCGTTTATATATAATTATATAAGCCCTTATTGGAATATAAAAAGCTTTTTAGCTTATCCTTTTTTTATTCGGTATTAAAAAATTAATAAGAAATTACTTATTTATCGTATAAAGCCCAGGATAAAACGTACGTATACGGAAAAAATCAGGCTTTTAATGGAAAAACCTTTAAAAAAATAAAACCACTATATATTAATTATATTAGCTAATTTTATTAGCTTGTTTAATATAACGCTAAATACCGGCTTTATTAAAAAATCAATTAACTGTTTTATTATATTAATATGATATAATATAGCCTTATTATTTGCTATTACCTCTTTATTAAAGTGATAAGTTATATTTATATGCTTAATTTTTTTATGGAATTCAGGATTATTAGCCAGCTTTTAGGCGGCATCGTTATTTATATATACCTTTAGAAATTAATCCGGATAACCTAGGTTTAATTCTTTATTTAAATAATTAAGCATATTACCTAAATATACGGTTTTTTTTAATCCTTTTTTAAAGCCATATATTTTGCTTTATAAAAATTTAAGAATATTATTTTTTAAAATTAAAAGATTCAGCTTATAGGGTTAAAATTATCCCTATTTATTAAGCTGGTTATATACTTACTTATAGATTTTTTATTTAATAAGTCACTTTTCCAATTAAAATTTATATAAACCTTTAATTTCAAAACTCCGTTATACTTATATATAACTCTTATATTAAGATGCTTTAATAAATACCCCCAGATTTTATATAACTTTTTAAAATGGTTTATATTTGGATTATTTATAAATTTGGCATAAATGCATATAACATAAGTTATATTAAGTCGAAATTTTAAAGTTAAGTATAATAAAGAACTTATTTGTTTTTAATAATTTACAATTTTTATATTAAAGCTGTTAATTTATTTTTTTAAACTTAAGACCGGAAATATAAGGAATATTTCCTAGCTTTATATTTGGATTATTACGTATATTGTATTTAATAAACAGCTTTTTTATATATCGTTTTTGGCTTATACGTATTTCCTTATTAGAATAATCGATTTTTAAATCGTTACTTAAATAAATAAAAACGGAATTTATTTTATTTAGCTTAATAAATTTTAATAACTTTGTGGCTAAATTATTTATATTAGCTTCGGACGGACTTATTATTAATAAGTCGTTTATATAGCAAATAATAAAAATATTACTTATTTTATTTACAAATATTCCTTCGTCGTAAGGAAATATAATAAATCCTTCGGCTAATAATATTTGAAATAGGAATTTATACCAAAGCCTAAGTAATTGCTTTAAGCCGTATAAAGCTTTATTAAGCTTAATTACCTTATTATAAGCTTTTAAATAAAAACTTTTTAACAGCCGTATATAAATTTCTATATTTATATTAAAATATACAAAACCGTTTTAAACGTCGTATTATATTATAGGCCACTCCTTATTAACGGCTATTATTAATAATAAATGCTACGTTTCCGGTTTAGCTATAATGGAAAAGGTTTTTAAATAATCCACCCTTAATTATTGGTTATATCCTTATATAATAAATCTAACTTTAAAGCGTTTAAATTTATTCTTATTAATTATCCAATTAGGTTTAATAAAGTTACCTTTAATAATAAATTTAAATTTAAATAATTAACGAATTCCTATAAGGTATTTTTCCTTAAGTAAATCCATTATATTATAGCTATTTTGTTTTTTTAGTTCCGTTATTTCTACTTTACAAGCTAAATATTAGGATTTTCGATTTATATTATTTATTATTTATTTATACGTAATTGGTTCGGTTATAAAAGCCGAAAAAATAAAATCAGCTTTTTCTTTTTTTTATATATTTATAAGCTAATTAAATAATAACGTATCTTTTATTATATATAACAAATGGTTTATATTTACCTTTATATAGTTTTATATAAAATTTAAAGATATAAAAAAGCTTAAAGATATAAAGGTTAAGTTATTAAGCTTAATTTTTTTATTTAATTCCTAATTATTATTTAGATTTCGATTAATTGTAACAATAATAACTATTCGTATTATTGGATTATTTATAACAATTATAGCTGCTTTAATTACATATCGTTTATTCGGTAATTCCTTTATTTGCTTATAATCAAAATTATTAACTAAATCAATTAATATAATTCCCGAAGCTTTTATAGCCGTTATAAGTTTATTATTTAAACCTATAGCCGTTACGGGCTTATTAAGCAAATAAAAGGGCTTCGGTATAGCTGGGCTTTTTGCTACCCCTTTACTTTAAATATAAGAAAATTCTTTTGTATTATTTACGGCTTTTAAAATGCCCCCTTGGCTTATATTATTATTATTAAGGTCTTTAATAAAAACGCCGTTCTTTATATTAACGTCCTTAATTTATATAAGCCTTTGGATTATTATATCCCAAATTTTATAATTTTTATTTTCGATACCGTAACCGATAATAACCCCTTTTCTAATCCTAAGGTCTAGCTTATATCGGTATTTATTAATATTATAATAATATATAAAACTCCATATATATAAATTATTAATATACGGCTTATGCCCATAATAAATCTTAAAAGGCTGCTTATAATTTAAAGCCTTATATAAAATACGGTTATAAATATAAGCCGCTACCAATAAGGCTTTATCTCAAAAATAATTAAATAAGCCGAAAAAAATAAATAACGCCCGTACCTTATTTAATAAAATTAGGTTAATACGTTTTATTAAACCATTAAGTGTTTTCGTATAAACAGGAATTATATAATAAATAATACCGTACGTTTATAAATAAATTTCGAAACGTAAATTTATATATTTCGTACCGTTATTTATAAAAAACTCCTTTACTTTATGCTTTATTTAATTTTCAGCCTATAACTTATATACCTTAAAAGCTTCCAAAGCTTTTGATTTTAAATTTAACAGCTTAACTTTTACATAACGGCTTCGTTTATTTAAAAAGGTAATATAATATTTATACCTATTATAAATATTAAATAATGGGCCTCCTAAATTATTATATATCCTTTGTATAATATTATATTTCTTTTAGTTTATAGCCGTTTTATTTATCTTACGGTAATTTTTTGTTATATTGCAAATATTATACTTTTAATTATTATACTAAACGTATTCCTTTTTCGAAATTCTTACCCCTTTAAATATAAGGAATTCTATTAAGGGCTTTAAAAATAAGTAATCCATTTTATTATGCCATATAATAAGCTTATTAAATATAGGCTAATTAATAAGATTCAATATATTCTTTGGCTTGTTTTGGCCGGGAATTAACTTAAACGGTATATAATATAACCCGTTTTTATAATATCCTTTTATAATAAGGTCCTTATTTTTATTATATAGCTTAATGCTATTAATGGCATTTATAACTATATAACAATTCTTAAGCTTATTTATAAATAAAAGGTTAATACTTAATTCTGGAATATAATTAATCCCTTTTATCGTATATACCTTTTTAAAGGTAATACATTATATTATTAAATTACCAGCTTCTTTTATAATAAAGGAACGTACGTTACTTTATTTTACGATTTTATAAATTTGCTTTATATTAATTAATAAATTTTTATTAGTTACAATAATAAAAATAATTCCGTTATCCGTAATTAGCTTTATTATATTCTTATCTTTAAATTGCATAAAATTTAAATAATTTGGGCCAGAATTAATATTATATATAAAGCTGGCTTTATTTATATTATAACGACTTACTTTAAAATCGTCTATATCTATCCTTCCGAACGTAAAAAGAAAAAGGGATTCGGAAAGATCTAATTCAAATAAATCCTCGTTTTCCCCTTTATTGGATTCTTCCGATATAGGGCCCAAAATAAGGGTATCCTTTTCGAAATCGATTAAGGCACCTAAAAAGTCCTTTTATTTCTTTTCCCGTTCTTCTTTCCTTAAACTATTAAAACTAATGGATTCTAAGGAATTATTTTCCTCTTGTTTCTTTTTATTCCTTTTAAGGCCGGACTGTTTCTTATTTACCTTATCCTTTTTTTTTTCAGCTTTTTAAAGCCTTATTAGGATAAAAAAAATAACAATCCTTTTCCTAGTGCCCTTAAATTTTGCAATGGTTGCAGTATATTTGTTTTTTCTATTTCCAAGGTTTCTTGCTTTTTACGTAAAGAATTTTCTCCTTTTTATTCATTTTTCTGGATTCATCCATTAAAGAAAAAAATAAGGTATTTTTAAAAATTACTGAAAAATCCTAACGTAAAGATTAGGTAATATTTTAAACGAAAGCTTTATATTTTTCGAATAAATTATTTAATATCCAAATAATTATAACCTAATCTAAAAGATTTATCTTATTTAGCTTAAGCTCGTTCGTTATAAACCTTATTTTATTAAAATAAGCTTCGAAAATATCAAAATCTTCCATAAAAGAATTAAAGAATTCCTTTAATAATAAAAATTCTATTATAAATCCTTTTGGCCGGTAATGATTTTTTAAGGCTTCTTAAATTTTTTTATAGCTTAATATGGATTTAATATAAATTAAGGAACCTTTTTTATAAAGGAATTATATAATAGCCAAGGCTTTATTATTATCCTTCTGGATTAACGTTTAAAAAAAAATAAGGATTTCTTAACTTTCTTGGCTTTCTTGGCTTTCCTGGATTTTTACAACTGTTATAGCTATTTTTTTTATTTTCAAAATAAAGGCATGGTTTAAATTTTTCTTTATAAGGATAACTTTTATTTTAATGGCCCATATTTTATAATTCTTTATGCCTTTAAATAACGTAATGCGGCTTTAAGAATTAATTCCCATTATTATAAATAATTATATAAAAAAGGATAACGGTAAAATTAATCCCTTTTAAAATCTAGAAGCTTAAATTCTTTTGATTCGAATAATATAGGTTACGTATTTTTTTAACGGTTAAATAAAAAATAACCGTAAAGTTAATATCGGTAATAATTAAAGATAATATAGCAATATAAAATACTACTTAATAAATAATTTCTATCTCTATAAGTAATGAAAATAAAGAAATTATGTTTTAAAATATGAAACTTAATTAATCAAGCTGTCGAATGGTTCAAGTTTCGTCCAGATCGGATAAGGTTTGGTAAAAAAACGGACGAATAATGGAATAAAAAAATCTGATATATCTATAACAGAAATATCTAAATAATAACTACTTTATGATTTAACGGAAAAAGTAAATATAATAAATCGGCCTTAAAATCTAATTATCCTAATCGAAAGGATTTTAATGGTATAGAAATTTCCCGATTCGGATAAGTATTGGTCGAAATATAAATAAATGAATTAAAAATAACCTTAATTATATTATATCTGCTATTTCCTTTAGGGTAACCTTTTTTAAAAAAGGTATACTGGCTTTTACAAGCCGTATAAAGGTCTTATAAATATATATTGCCTATTTAGGCGTTACCCCGGGCCTTATAACCTATAAGATTATACGTTATATGGTTATATTATATTGGATAATACGGATGTAGCAATGGAATAAATAGGCTCTAAATAAGGTTAAGCAGACGTATATAAAGATAATTATTCAAGTATAAAGTAATATTCGTATATAAGTATAAGTATGTATATATATAAGGTCCTAACTTCCTATATATCAGCTAAATGGCTGTTACTCCTATTTATATACAGAGTATTTCCTAATGCGGTAATTGTCCCTATCCTTTCTATTACAATGAAAGTCCTTATTTCCTTTATTCCATACAGTAATTGCTTCCGGCAATATACCGTTCCCAGCAGTAATTCTGCTGTATAAGTGCAACTCCTTTGTAATTGCTTTGTTATACTGCCTTGCTGCATTCAGCAAATCCTACACATATTTGGCATCGCGGTCGCTCAGATCACTATGCTCTTTGATCGCCTTTCGAGGGGCGTGACGACTAAGGCTGTGGAGCTGCTCGCCATTCAACATGATGTTGTCCATTTTAACACTCTGGCCGCAGGAAGAGAAGTAGGCAGATATCCAGGTACGGACGTCATGAACTGGATCTCCGACACGAGGAATGCGACCCATCAGCTCGGCACGCGATATGGTAGGCATCGGTGGTGTGTTGTCAGAGTCCTGGCTGTGGTGAGGGACGAGGGCCATGGTAGGGAGATAAGGATATAGTTCGGTCACCTCGGTTTGGGACACGATTGAAATATGGCTGTCTGTCTTGATCGTTTGGCAAACCACCTCCGCAGATTTGAGGTGAAAGAGATGGGATGAATTGTGTGCCTGTTGGAATTCGACGACTCTAGCGTGATGCGAATATTGTTTGCGCCATCCCACGTTGCGAAGCTTGCTTGTATGATAGAAGTTGGATCCCCAAGTCCGTAGGAGTCGTTTCAAGATTAATTCTGAACTGCATCATAATGTTGACTTTACCCGTAATAAATTCAATTGTTTATTACATTATTGGGCAACTCAAATAACAATCGAGGTCGATTAATAAAATATGACGGTACATTTAGTTCTAGATACGTGTAGAATTGAGAATAATAAGTACTTTCATTGTTATGCACCAACAGTTGGTTTCTTTTGAAGTCCCCTAATATCACAGACGTTACATAATACTTATGACGTTTCATGGTTACACTTAAACCTTGTCCTGATCATTGTTTCGTCCGTGATGCTATCATCAAGCATCTGCCTAGGGAGGCATAATTTTTCCGAGCAGTGTTTTAACAAGCATAACAACTAGGTCATTGCATACATGGAAATAAAGATACAAGAAAATTACAGATTGTTCTACTACCAAAGGGTATATACTAGCTGCATACTGGGTGTAGCAGACTGTCCTAAGAAATGGGGTGCTATGAAATACACAACTATAAACAGCAACCAAACAAGAATAACTTGTGATGAGATGAGGCAGACAGAAGCATTCAGAAATCTCCTTCGTGTATGTGATAAGCAATGGAACACAGGGGAACGACATATACCTAGAGTCACCATCTATTCAACTACACATCGGCCGGTTGAAATGAGAATAGCTCGTATGGGCGGCTTAGATATGTGTATTTCAACCCCTATCAAAGCAAACTTAAGTACCCACCAGGTATCAAGCTGGGGGGTGGTGGGGGGTAAGAATGCATCTACATCAACACTCTAGATGTTCTCAATAAATCAAGCAGTCGCAGCCGACCTTGAATCAGACAACCGCATGATATATCACTTATACTCATGAAATCGCACTTTCCGGCATTGCCATGTGTGCCTGTCACCACCCACAGACAGATCTGCGACGGTTAGAGGCTTGCTTAGCAGGAGCAACAACCTTCAAGTCTCTGAGTGGGGGTTGCTATCAACCCATCCTTGAGTATTGTCCTGACTTATTTATCTAGGTAATATCCGACGTTGATGACTACATGTTGTTCACTGCATTCCGGCATTATACCATTCTGTTGTATCACTCCATGTGTTACCATGCTCTTATAGTCTTTCGTTCAAACCCCATTTATCTCTACGTCAACTCTATATATACTGTGTTCCACCTTGCCGTATCCTGGTGATCCCCTACTACCTGTAATTTTTAGCTGATCGCGACGGAACCGGAGTGTCTTGCAAGCCCACGGCTTATTGTCGATCCTATGAATGATTCTACAGCGCCGCAATACAGATAGCCATGTCCTCACAACCCTTCTCGCGTCTCGCCATACTCCCCCCTGAGCTGCTACTGTGTGTGGCGGATTGTCTTCCAGATGCTGCCAGCCTATCCAAATTAACCCGCACTTGTCGTCGCATGTCAATCGAACTTACAAGAACGTTGTACCGAGAAGACATTACGTCCGGACGTTGTAAGGCGTTGAAGTGGGGTTGCGAACATGACGATATCCCAACACTGGCTCGAACTCTCGATGTAGGTGCGAATATTGATCATATTTTCGGCCAGCACACGTCGGACGCACCGAGTGCACCTACAAATAACGCGCTGGACTGGAAAACCCCGCTACTTCTTGCAATCCGCTCAAGAAATCTGCGCACTGCTAGATTCCTTCTGGACCGTGGAGCGGATGCTACATTACCATGTTGTGGAAACCTTCTGCTGCACTGGACGATCTACCAATATTCTGGGAGTCCAAGCCCCCAAGAGGCGGATGAACTACACAACCTAGTGGAAATGCTATTACAGAAGGGGGCGAATCCTCATTACACCGATGATCAAGTGTGCCCTTTAGCCATCACAATGATCAATCCAGCACCTCTCAAGCTCATGAGACTTTTGTTCGACTACAATGTGGATGCCATGGGTCCATGCCGGTATCAAGGGCCTACGCGCATCTGGGAAGTGGCTCTTCGCCCCTTACGAAGCAGCAAGAGCCCGCCTCCTCTGGCACTTCAGAAATTCCGCTTTCTGCTCCAGAATTGCGAGATCAACCAATTGGTGGACGACAGAGGCGAGGGGATCTTACACTCGCTAGTCGTAAGATGCGCGCGGAACAGAGTGCAATGCTGTGACGAATCTGATTACCTTGAGGTGCTGCTTGAGGAGGGTGTTGACGTGAACGCAATGAGTCCGATCTACGGGGACTCGATACTTTCGCGACTAGCGGGAGTGATGGATTGGTTAGCAGTTCCCAACAACATCCCGGCCGGTGGTTTCCCGTCACCAGCATCATGTGATGATCCATTGCAATGCCCTCGACGGGATGCTTTCTTCATAGCACAGACCCTATTCATCCGTCTCCTGAGGGCCGGAGCGCAGCATACGAACCTGGGAACCACACACAACGGTTCAAACAGCCTACTGGTCTCCCTGATTCAGACCGAATGGGATGCTAGCGAAGCTATCTCAGAACTCCTCTTTCGAGGGGCAGATACTACCGTCGTAGACAAGGACGGCAGGGGACCGCTTCATCATGCCTGCATAGTGGTAAATCCTAAGATTGCGGTGGTGAAGACACTCTTGTTATTCCAGATCGACCCGAACATGACCGATGACCAGGGCAGGACGGCACTTCATGCTTTGCTTGGCTCTCCTGGCAACAAGGAGTCTCGGAAGGAAGTTTACAAATTCCTAGTTGCTGAAAGAGTTGATGTGAATGCTCGGGACGATTACGGATTCACTGCTCTAGACTTGGGTCAGGAATATTATGACGTACAGTGGGAATAAGCGATCGTTGCATAGAATTATCCCGGGAAAGGGTTAGTATAATCAAAGCGGTATTAGCGATGACTTTAGTATTGTTGGCTTAGATAGCGGTAGGCACATGTATGCTCTGTTTAGAATTTCAAGATGTTGCATTGGGTGCTGTTACCACCTCGCAGGAGTCAATATGCCTATAGCTTGACTTAGCCATTGTGCCACTATACCTGCCATGCAACCTTGGAAGTTGGTGTGAAGTATCATCATTGGTAGTCAGGAATGGTGATAGTGAACACTGAACAGATGGCGCATACATTGTTTAGGAAGGGGGAGAGTGGTGATAGTGGTGAAAATGAACCTGCTCGTTGAGCTGAAGTGTTTAAGTGTAGATTACTAGCCTGGATGACTTAGTTGGGATTACTTCGTACCTCGACTGACTTGACGTTGTAGAGCTGCAATTGGGGGAGCAAAAGAATGTTGTATTGGGGATAGTTTGTGGTAGTCTACGAAGTACCTAAGCTACGACAAAACCTAAGGTTATGGCACCGCCCCATAACGCACGCTGGCTAACGTTGCTATAAAGGTGGAACGGGTAGGCTTGGCAGGGGAGGCTCGCAGGGGGTAGCGAGGGGTTGGAGGGGTTGCGGTAGCGGGGCAGCCAGTGACTCGCAGATCCATTGATAGAGTCACAACAGGGGTCCAGTTGGAGAGAAAAAGTTGCCCCTCCGCTTATCGCACGTAGAGATTTGGCGGATATGAACACATGTATGTATGTATGTATGTATGTATGTATGTATGTATGTATGTATGTATGTATGTAGCAAGTTTTAGCTGCTGCTGCGTCCCTAATCTGCTAATCGAAGGCCGTGACTCAGTCAGACATTCGAGGAAGTTCGAGGAATCTATAGTCGACCACTTGCCTCCAATTTAGTCCAATTTCTTCTGTGGTCTCGTCTTGTCTTTCTCCTGTGTCGGCAACTTTGATCAATTGATCGTATCGGGCATATATCATGGAGCACCTCAAGCAAACCTTCCAGCGCTGCAGGGCTGAGAAAAGGGTACGTTCATTCACCCCACCATGGTTGTTGATCGCTGTTGCTGGCTTCGTGGGACGGCGGGGAAGTTCTGCTCTTGCTCCTGCTCCTGCTCTTGCTCTTGCACTCGGTTGAAGTCGAATGTTATGTATACGGTATACGGCCAATCATGCTTCTACTGCTTGCTAATGACCACTGCTTATAGGCGGCGTTGGTGACTTATGTCACTGCCGGATACCCCAAGCCCGAGGACACGCCCAATGTCATGCTGGGCATGCAGAGGGGCGGTGCAGGTACGTTTCTGTTGGATTTGCTCATTCGACGATGCTGGGCTCACCAATGAACAATGTCTAGACATAATCGAGCTCGGTGTCCCCTTCACAGACCCCATCGCCGACGGCCCTACGATCCAAACCTCGAACACGCAGGCTCTCCTCAACGGCGTCACCATCGGGTCGACGCTCCAGATGGTGCGGGATGCGCGGGCCAGGGGCTTGACGACCCCCGTGCTGCTGATGGGCTACTACAACCCGCTGCTCAGCTACGGCGAGGACGCGCTGTTGCGGGATTGCAAGGAAGCCGGCGTGAACGGCTTCATCGTGTGCGACCTGCCGCCAGAGGAGGCCGTGTCGTTCCGGAAGCTGTGCAGCAAGGGCGCGCTGTCGTACGTGCCGCTGATCGCGCCCTCGACGTCAGACGCCCGCATGCGCATCCTGTGCTCGCTAGCCGACTCCTTTATCTATGTCGTCTCGCGAATGGGCGTCACCGGCGCCCTGGGCACCCTCAACGCGGGCCTGCCCAACCTGCTCGAGCGCGTCAAGAGATACAGCGGCGACAAGTTCGCCGCCGTCGGCTTCGGCGTCTCCACCCGCGAGCACTTCCAGTCCGTGGCCTCCATCGCCGACGGCGTCGTCATCGGCTCCCAGATCGTCTCCACCCTCATGAAGGCCGAGCCGGGCCAGGGCGCCCAGGCCGTCGAGGAGTACTGCGCTTACGTGTGCGGCCGGACGTCGGACCCGCAGCAGGAGCTCACGCGGGAGGTGGGCGTGATCGAGGCGCTCAGCGCGGCCAAGGAGCCTAGCGGCGAGGATGTAACGGTCAGCGGCGTCGTCACCGCGGACGATTCCGACCTGGTGGCCCAGCTGGCCGCCATGCACGGCAAGATCCCCGATCGGTTCGGCGAGTTCGGCGGGCAGTACGTCCCGGAGTCGCTGATGGACTGCCTGTCGGAGCTCGAGAACGGCTTCAACCAGATCAAGGATGACCCGGCCTTCTGGGAGGAGTACCGGTCCTATTACCCCTACATGGGGCGGCCGGGCCAGCTGCACGTGGCCGAGCGCCTGACGCAGCACGCCGGCGGCGCCACCATCTGGCTCAAGCGTGAGGACCTCAACCACACCGGGTCGCACAAGATCAACAACGCCCTGGGGCAGATCCTGCTCGCCAAGAGGCTGGGCAAGACCAAGATCATCGCCGAGACGGGAGCCGGCCAGCACGGTGTCGCTACGGCTACTGTCTGCGCCAAATTCGGCATGGAATGCACGGTCTTCATGGGTGCTGTAAGTTCAGTTTGTTTCTGTTTATACACTGACATACCTCCCCCCCTTCTCACCCCGCAACAATTTCCCCATTTATACATCAACCAGGTCTGATAACTAACCACTTTGTATAGGAGGATGTCCGCCGCCAAGCCCTCAACGTGTTCCGGATGCGCCTCCTGGGTGCCAAGGTGATCGCGGTGGAGGCAGGCAGCAAGACGCTCCGCGACGCGGTCAACGAGGCGATGCGGTCGTGGGTGGTGAGGCTAGAGGACACGCACTACATTATCGGTTCGGCGATCGGCCCGCACCCGTTCCCGACGATCGTGCGGACGTTCCAGTCTGTGATCGGCACGGAGACCAAAGCGCAGCTGCAGGCCAAGCGCGGCAAGCTTCCCGACGCCGTGGTGGCCTGCGTCGGCGGCGGCAGCAACGCCGTAGGGATGTTCTACCCGTTCGCGGAGGACCTGTCGGTGAAACTGCTGGGCGTCGAGGCGGGCGGCGACGGCGTCGAAACCACTCGTCACTCGGCCACGCTGTCGGGCGGCACCAAGGGCGTCCTGCACGGCGTGCGCACCTACGTGCTGCAGAACGAGCACGGCCAGATCCAAGACACGCACTCGGTGTCCGCGGGCCTGGACTACCCGGGCGTGGGACCGGAGCTGTCGTCGTGGAAGGACAGCGGCCGCGCCACGTTCGTCGCGGCCACCGATGCCCAGGCCTTCGAGGCCTTCCGCCTCATCAGTCAACTCGAGGGCATCATCCCCGCGCTCGAGAGCGCCCACGGAATCTGGGGTGCGCTCGAACTCGCCAAGACCATGACCCCCGATCAGGACGTGGTTATTTGCCTGAGTGGGCGTGGGGACAAGGATGTGCAGAGCGTGGCGGATGAGTTGCCGAAGATTGGACCGGTTATTGGGTGGGATTTGCGGTTTTAGAAGTTGAGCTTTCAATAGTTCGAGGGCAAGGCAAGCCGAAATCGGCTTACTTTGCTTTACATATGACTCCCGCGGCTGGCGGATAGAAAAAAGGAAAGCGAAATGGGGAAAAGGACAGTCTTGGTGGAGGCCTTGGATTTGGCCACACCAACATCAAAGAAGGGATATAGAGCGTTCCTAGATATGCCATACCAGCATGTGGTCACAGCATGTCTATTCTACTGGCTGTACATAGAAAAAAAGAGAAAAATGAAAACTATCCATGTCCCCAAACTCTCGAAATACCATCGAGTTATTTCCATAGGCTGTCTTGAATCTAGTCACGTTTTGATTTGTGGTGTCAAGTGTGTAGGACTGGTTGCCTCGAATCATTTTTTGTTGTGGTTCTCGTTGGGACATCCAATACAAAATGAAGTGTCTTTCGAAGCCTCTCTTCGCGATCCAGCAGGTTATTTCTTTTCTTTAGCACTCTTTTATTTACAAGTGATGTCTCCTCGTAGTACATACATATCGGCTCAACTCTACGAGACATGCCATGATATGAGGTATCCATCGTCAACTTGGATCAACGATTCTAAATTCTCGATTCCGCCTTGGCACCAGCACCGGCATCAGCAGCGGCATCAGCAGCAGCAGCCTCTTTGATAGCCTCCGCCTTCACCTCGACCTCGGCCTCAGAAGACGCCTCCGGCTCCGTCGACACATCTTCCTCATTGCCAAGCACGAACTCCTCGTCCCTGGCAAGCATTCCGTCCACCACATCATGCAGAGCCTGGGCACTCGCCTTTTTGTTCTGCCCACCACCTTCGCCTTCTCCACCCTCGAGAACCAGATCCGCAACGCCCGCCTCCGCCTCAGCGCTGACGGTCTCGGCGGTCTTCGGCGGCAGCCCGAGGGCCTCCCTCTCGCGCGCGAACCGGGCCTGGATGGCGGGGGTCTGGATGATCTTCCAGCGCAGGGCCCAGCCGGCGGGGCCCAGCTCGCGGACGCGCTTCTGCTTGCTGCCGAGCAGGTACTCGTCGATGCCGCCGAGGCGGTCGATGGTGCGCAGCACCGAGGCGGTCAGGCGCGTGCGGATGAAGTGCTGCAGCGCGGGCGACCACAGCCGCTTCGTGTGCCGGTTCGGCAGCCACGTCGTGCGCGACTTGCGGTCGTACTTCTCCGACACGGTGTTGCCGAAGCGGATCTTGGACCGCCCGAACAGGCCCTCGTTGCGCTGCTTGTAGGTCAGGAACGGCCCGTACGGGTACGCGGGCACGTCTTCCTTCGGGACCGTCAGGTGCGAGGGCTTCTGGCGCTGCGGGTGGGCGGTTGTGCTCAGGGTGCGGGTTTGCGTTCGTGTGGGGGCGTTTGGCGGGCGGGTTTGGCGGCTGGAGGACGGGGCTGTGGAGGAGGTCGTCGTTGACGTCGTCGTCGTCGTAATGCTGCGGAAGAAGGGGAGGAAGCTATAGCTGCTGCCGCTGCCGCTGCTGCTGCTGGGCGCGAGGCACCGCGGTGGTGCGAGTGGCCGTAGAGACGGCATTGTCTGTACTAGGTATGTCTGTATGTATGGGAGGTGTTGTGGTGTGCGAATTGAATAGGTTCGCTATGATTGCCGCATTGGTGATGATGACGGAAAGTGCCTAACCCAATGGTTCCAATGCAAGCGGTATCTTCTGCCGGGCCGGTGGTGCTTGAGCTGCTGCAGGTCCCGAGGTCGTCGGGCTGCTCAAAGCTTTACGGTCCGTGGCCGGCGGTTCTAGCTTTTCCAGCCGGGATTTAGCTTACCTCAGCATGCTCGAGCCCTATTTCCTCGGTACCTACCCCCCTAAAGTTTAGTGGTTACAGCGCAGCGGGAACTAAAGTGACAGCTAATCTGGATTCGGGTCATCTCCACAAAATACTACATCGACGTACATAATCGCGGCGAGCCCAATTAGGAGGAAGTTGTGAATTGTGTTGTTGTCTTGCGTTGCCAAAAGTATGGTAAAGGGGAAACAAGAAGGGTAACAAGAAAATTATATCGGCCGTTTTATTTCAACATTACGAAAGTAGCTCGAAGTTTTTCCATTCACGAACCTTGATCGGGAATGATGGGCTCGACTCCCCTTGACAGAACACGAAACCATTGTATCGTGGGCTTCGGTTGGTCACCTTCAAAGTTACTCTGTATAGATGAGGTTTATGAACAACGTGAACCACCTTTTCCCACATATACCGCTGCGAGAAAATTGTTGGCTGTTTCGCTCTCGGCATCCTGCTGTCCCTAGGCTATCGGTATGAGCCAGGGTGTATTGCTGATTATGCCAACGACGAGCATATACGCGGTATACCTATTTATATAAATAAGTACTGCCTCAATGAACATAACTCCGTTCGCCTATCTAGAATGACCATACCCCCTTGTTTCATTTACAACAGTATCGACTTCCCACAATTCCCCAAAACTTCAACTACTGATATGAGTGACGGTCCTGCAATCCCTGACGTCGACGTCGGCGCCGTTGTTCCCCTTGCCGGCACTTGTGTCTCTGGGAAGCCCCCAAAGCCACTCCGTTATCGCGTACTTGCATATCTTGGGTATGGAGGTTCCGCAGATATCTGGCTTGCTCGCGGCCTCCTTGATGATCCAGATCAACCAGAACGGTCTGATTCCCTTGGCCGAAATTTCATCCCTCCCATAGACCCCCCTACTAAGACAAGAATTCTTACAAACCATATGTCGCACTGAAGGTCGCCAAATCTCCTGGCACCACACCTTCGTCTGAAGCCCGGATACTTCATGATCTGCGCTCGGTTCAGAGGTCCACACTCCAACATCCTGGTGCTGCCTACATGCTCTACCTCGTTGACGAATTCATTGCGCGAAACCCAGATGGCTCTCATCATGAATGCCTAGTAACGGAGCTAGCAGTGCCTCTTGGGACGGAGTTCTGGGGCGGCCCTCGGCATCCCAAGCACCTTCGCCAGTTGGCCGATGCCTTTGGCTTCCTTCATGGCCACGGGATAGTCCATGCTGGTACTTGACCTCATCTCTCCCCAAGATCCTATAGTCTCCCTTTCAACAACTTACTCTTGTCAAGCCAACCCAAGACATAAATATGCGGTTAACGAAACCTGGCAGACATCCGGCATGAAAACCTTGGGTTAGCTCTCAGCAGATTTGCTATCGAGAGCAACGAGGAAGAGTTACTGGAAAAGTTCAGTGAATTCGAGGATCCGGCGGAGTCGTTGTATATGTGGGCAAAGAGGCAGGGAGCATTACCAAGTCTGGAGGATACTCAAATCAAGGTCCTGGACTTTGGCAATTGTAAGCGGTCGCTCTCTACTATACAAAACGGCCCCTAGACATGTTGTCATCGCTGACTTAAGACTAATCGTATTCTGTGGCAACACAACAACCTATTATTATAATAGAACTTCCGAGCCGTCTCCTCCCACGTGAATGATTCCTCTCACCCACCGTGCCCCAGAGTCCATTATCTACAGACTGAGCGGCGGCAAAGTCGGCTCTATATGGGATACCAGGTCTGATATATCGTCGCTAGGGGTAGTGGTATGTAGAACTCCCCTCTGCTCCCTGCCCTCTCAAATCATACCCACTCGCTTCAAAGTTATATGACACATGCTCGGAAATAAAATGTTTGGCACGCCCCGCGAAAGAGGCATTGAAGGAGCCCTTGTCAAATACTTCGATAATGGCGGAGCCCCGCCTCGTGGCTGGGCTAAATAAGTACTTGGCACGGCATCCACTTCATAAAGAAGAGGTCGAAAAAGGAGAGCTGATATACAAAAAGATCTAGAAAAGATACGTGGATCGCGCTTCTGCTTCACGAGTGGTCAGGTAGAATTCATAGACCTGATCATGAACATGGTGGTCACGGACCCAGACAGCCGCTTCAATATAGAGCAGGTCCTGAAGCATCCAGCCTGGGGCGCTATGCACCACAAGCCGGCAGGTTGATATATATAAGGGAACGCCACGGAATCTGGGCTGCTGATCTCAGCCTGAATCAACTGACCGGGCAAGGCCGTAGACATCGGACGAGGGAAGCTGGAGCCTTGGCGCTTGGGAGCGGTTGCCAAGTAGTCGGGACAGAGCCTATTGATATACTGGCTGGCTACAAGGTCATATGTAACACCAAAGTTGGTCTTTGGAGGACATGCCGCGAATTGGCGTAGTTTATGGTGATTGGGTCCAATCTGGGAACGAGTCATACTAAGGTAGCTAGGCCCAATTGGAATATCAAGACATACTAAGAAACCATTCAACTCTGTAAAGGTGACGTAGAGTCGAGAACGATAAGATAGGTAATGGAATGGTAAGCCATACTTAACAGTTTAATACTGATATTCAATATCATGTGACATCGCGATCAGCTCGCGAGGAGCCGAGAATTAACTCGCGATGACCCCTCCGACTCCACTTGCCATTTACGGTAATGAGCTGAAGTGGAACATTCAACCGTTCCATTGCCCAATCGACGTTTATTTCCAATCATCGAGTCTCGTCGTCGCATCCCGTCTTCACCGCCCAAATCCAGTCCAGCATGGTCGGCATCACATTCTTAATTACCTGATTGATACAAGCAGAAGCAGCCATATTACCATAGATCGGTTGCCTACTTAGGCATTTTATTTTCTCACATATTCCCATCACCCATCACACATCACACATCACATCACGCAACATGATACCACCGATCGACGAAGAGATCCTCAAGAACAACCCCGACTTCGAACGGGTGTACAAGAAGGTCACCGGCGCGTTGCTCAACCCGGACGCCTCGACGAAGGATGATGCCGTCGCTAAGAAGCGCGAGGCCGTTCAGCAGGTTGGTTCTCACTCGTCTTTTCCATCTTCTTTTTATCCTCAGCTTTACCTATTCATCTATGCACTCCATCGGGTTGGCCCCCAACGAACTAACCGTAACAATTCTTGTTATTCTTAATATAGGAGCTCAGGGAACACCGTCTGAAAGCAACGAGACGCTACATCCTGCGGCACGCTATCAAAACGGCCGCCTTGCACTCCTCATCTCCCGAACCGACGTCTACAACGGCAGCAGCAGGACCAACAACTACATCGGCGTCAGGCCGACCGCAGCTACCACACCGACGAACGCGATCCTCGTCCGCATTCTCAACGACAACGACAACAACATCCTCCCAACAACAACAACAACCGCCGCCACCGCCCCTCCCCCAAGAACTCATCGACATACTCCTCCTCCTACCCCCCCTCCTAGACTCCGCCCGCGACCTGCCCCCCTCCTCCCTCGCCCTCCTCCTCACCACCCCGCCCCTCTCCCACCTCCCCACGCACTTCCCCCACCTCCTCGCACACCTCTCCACCACCCTAACCGCGACCGCGACCGCCCTGGCGCGGATAGCGCACCCACAAACCAACACATCGTACCTGCACCGGACGATCCCCTCCCTACCCAGCACAACGCGCGCCCTCGTGACCCAGCTAGCGACGACGCGGCAAGTCACACTGCGCGGAGCGCGGCTCCGGGCCGCCACGGCCCTCAGCCACGCGACGCTCGACGGCGGCGCGCGCGAGGTGCTGGCGCAGCTCCTGCGCCGGCTGGAGACGAAACACGGCCCCGCGGCAAGGTCGACGGCGCTGCGGGCCGAGCGCGCCGCGCTCGACGCCCAGGCCTGGAACCTGGCCGCGCAGGCCCTGCGGTGGGACGCCACCGCCACCTGGTACTCGCCCGAGGCGCGGGCCGCGCTCGCCAACTACAGGCGTCATCTGGGCGGGGCGCGCATGCGCATGGCGGATGCGGTGCGGGTCCGGGAGGCGGAGCTGGCGGAGTTTGGGGTGCGGGTGGGGGAGGGGGACGACGGAGACGGAAACGGAGACGGAGGGGATGGGGATGCGGATGGGGATGCGGATGCGGATATGAGTCATAAGGAGAAGACGCTGCGCGAGATCGCTAGGGTGTATAGGGAGATGGAGGGAAGGATGGCGGAAGTCCAGGCTGACCTGGAGAGGTTGGGCATGAGCTGACATGTGAGGAGAGTGTCGTGGTAGGTTTTATCTAGTGGGTGGACGGAGACGGCCAGTTCGCAAAGGGACTTCGCTAAGGATGTTTCGACGGGAAAGAAAGGGTGGGTGAGGGGGAATAAGGGGTGGCCAGGCACATCATATCATACGAACCCTGGCTTGCATCATGACCTTCATGCCTTCACGGCTCGAATTGGTAGCCAGGCAATACGAGAGAAACACAGGAAATTGGCCTTATTATCCGAGATCCAAGATGGATATGATAGAACACTGCCTGTTATCCTAGTAGTATGCCTCCATCGCAATTACAGATTAATGGCGAGATTTCAGCTTTAGGATGAAATTTTATTTTTGAAGTGGGTGGTGAGTGATCGAGGTAATACACAAATATCGTACCCGTCTACTGCCCCCATCTTTTCACGTCATCCACATGTGCATGCCCGTCAGTTGTCCGGTATATTGTCATTGCTACTTGCTGCAGTTGCTCCAGCCATCGCTTATGAGAGAAATTCGGAATTGAGAACGTATTGCAACACGGCGCAATGCAGCATAGCTTAAAATCAACGCATCCAGTCATCTAATCATCCAGCCGCGGCATATACCATTGTTTTTTCCAGCCTGTATCATTACACATCACAGATCAAGAACTGTATGCAAATAGTGAGCGTCTAGCTCAAGTCGCCCAGTACGGTTTGTTGCCCTGCTCTCTTAGATTTTCCATTCGGATGTTTTTCTAGCCCTTGACGGCGTAGATAGCCTCAGCCAGGCGTCCAACATTGTCCGAGGTGATACCGGCGACGGAGATGCGGCCGTCCTTGGTGGCATAGACGGAGTGCTCCTTGGCGAGCTTATCCATGGCGGCGGCGTCGAGCCCCGTGTAGGCGAACATGCCAATTTGCGACGTAATGTGCGACCAGTCGTGCTTGCTGCCGAGGCGCTCGAGGTTCTCCTTGAGCAGCGCACGCATCGTGATGATGCGGTCCGCCATGTCCTTGACCTCACCCAGCCACTGCTTGTAAAGTGCGGGGTCGTTCAGGATCGTCGACGCAATTCGCGCTCCGTGGATCGGCGGGTTCGAGTACAGCGGTCGCACCAGGATTTTGATCTGCGAGTCGATTCGCTTCTTCTCCTCGGGAGACTCCGTCACGATCGAGAAGGCGCCGACGCGCTCGCCGTAGAGACCCTGTTTCGAATTCATGTCAGTCATTCGCATGCTTAAGGTTTCCTGTCTTGCATAGCTGAGGGGTAACGAAGGAAATGACGCACCATGTTCTTGGCGAAGCTCTGGCACAAGCTGATATTGTGACCCTCCTTCACGAAATGGCGCACGGCGAAGGCATCCTTGTCGGTGTCACCGCTGGCGAAACCCTGGTAGGCCATGTCGAAGAAGGCGTAGTGGCCCTGCTGCTTGACGACGTCGCTGATCTCCCTCCACTGGTCCTGGGTGGGGTCGACGCCGGTGGGGTTGTGGGCGCAAGCGTGGAAGAGGAAGATGCTGCCCTTGGGGGCGGCCTTGATGTCGGCGACCATGCCCTCGAAGTCGAGGCCGATGGTCTTCTTGTCGTAGTACCGATACTGCTCGACGGCGAGGCCGGCGTCGGTGAAGACGGCCTTGTGATTGGCCCACGACGGCGTCGGGATGTAGATCTTCTTGTCGCCCGGGTAGAAGCGCTGCAGGAAGGCGGCGCCGATGCGCAGCGCACCCGTGCCCGAGATGGACTGCGTCACCACGATGCGGTCGAGCGCGGCCGAATCGGCTCCGTACGCAAGCTTTACGGCGGCATTGGTGAATTCGGGCACACCCGTGATGCCGGCGTATTCCTTGTTGAGGCGCGAGGCGATTACCTTCTCTTCGGCGGTACGGACGGACGGCAGGACGTAGGGCTTGCCCTTGTCATCTCGGTAGGCTCCGACTCCTGTGTGGTGGGGAGAAGCGGATTAGCCTGAATGCCATGCCATGCCATGTTATGCAACGCAACGAAACAGAACGCAACATATATGGGGTATTGCAGTCAAGTCAGCCTTACCGAGATTGATCTTCTTCTCGAACGAGTCGGCCTTAAAGGCTTCGGTGATGCCTGGAGTTTTTGTAGTTAGTTATTTATATAGCCATATATATATATAACTATATGCTTCATATAGTCATATATCTAGACACAGGAAGCTACAGCATATCTTACCTAGAATAGCCTGAACACAAGGGGAAAGACGACATGTCAGTCAGTAGCCAGCCAATGGGTATCTACACTGCTCCTATTTGTCCAAGACTCACATCCTGTTTGGTGAATCTGGTCAGCGCACATGCAATGGTAATGGCAAACATGAGGGATAGAGGGGTTGGATGGAGACTCACAGGTGGGCCTTGAGGCACCTTGGCCCAGGTCGATGCCGCTCGAGCAGCTTGGAAGGTCCAGAGGGACGATGACACACGACGGGCCGCCGCTTGGCGGGTCGCGATGCGGAGGGTTGAGAGCATGGCGAAGAAGGGAAGGGGACGTTGATAGAGATAGGTAAGTGCGAAGTAAGCGGGAGCGGGAGCTGCGATGTGCAATCAATGCATACAACCACGGCGACGTCCCAATGTTTACAAGTAAGTGCAGGTGCCGGTCAAGTCAAGTCAGGTCTGTGACGGTATCGTTGTTGTTCAGGTGTTCGGGAAATCTATTCCGTTCCTGCTGTTCGCCTGATGGACGAATGCAAATTATATTTCTCAATTCGCGCTTGCCTGGAACGATCGTTCGATGGTTGGATGTCTTTGGTCTAGCGAACGACAGGGAATGTCTGTACATACCCGGGTACTATGTAACTACCTGTGCCTACCTAGGTAATCCTTCCCCAACTTCCCCAAATTATTAGGTCACTGCCTCTGTCTTCCGGGTTGTGACTGCAGGTGGGGTTTGCGAAATCGGGCTGATCGGGGCAGGCCACAGCGAATGTCCGAACTTGGCCCGCCCGCCCTCCTTTCACTCTAAAAATACCCCCTTTAGCGTCGATATATACAACATACATACATCTAAGCCCCTGGTAGCGTTCCCAGCCACCTGAAGGACTGCACAGGCTTGCACAGTCCACGACACTCCTTTCTCCTATACAAATTGGGTGCACGAGGAGAGGAACGCTTTTAGCTGCTTCTGCTTCTTTTCTTCCTGTAGAGATAATTGACTATCCTATGCCATTAAGTCACCTTACTTCTATATAAGTTTACTCAAATCCAATAGTCTCTTCTGTGCTCGCAGCAAGAGCCGTAGCCAAAGGAGGTGCATGTGAAGGTCTAAGTGCCAAGCGTCATGTTCTCCGTCTTCTTGTTCTGTCTACACATATTGGATGGCCCTTCATGTTCTCTCCCCCCCCCCCCCCCCCCCCCCCCACACCCATCCCCTCAACGGTGTAAGACTTGGCCACAACAGTGATCAGCTCGTCGAAGACGGTAACCGAATAACCTCTACTTGTCGCTGTCGCTGTCGCTTTCGCTGTCACTGTCGTTAATACTGTAGATGCTACTATCATCGTCGTCATTGACGGCCATGCTACTGTTACTGGCGTCGTTGTCGTTGTTGTCATTGTTGTCATCACTGTCGTAAGCATACGTGGGTAATGAACAATGGAGCTCCTTCGCCTCGTTAACAACTTCTGTCGTAACATCGCGCCACTCCTCCTTAGAGTTGAGATCCTCAGCACGAATCACGTCGAACCGGTGTCCTGCCCAGACACCATATTGCAGCGGAGCACGCCATCTATCATCTGTGGGATCCTCTGGTTCGTCTGACAACTCGCCCTCCCAGCAGATGCGCATGGTGAGGGCGAAATCCAAAGTCAGCCAGGGGGACCCTTTGACGGCAACCTGTATTGTTTCGCTGCTTTCAGCTATGATTCGTTCGAAGCGCACTAGTTCGCGCGTATCGAGGTTGCGGAGAACCCACGTGCTGCCATGGGGGACTCGACGCAGGTGGTAGCGAGCCACCTCCTTGATTTGGAGGACCAGCACCGCCTGTAACTTCTCGGGCAGCCCGTCTTCCCCTTTGTTCTTATCCTCGATCGCTCTCCGATATTGTGACTCGAGCTTAAGGTCGAGAAGGTCTTGGGCATCCTTGTAGCTGTATGTGTCCCAGTTCCATTTTCTCGCAGGGGGCATTCCTCTACAAGTCTTGAGCCACTCGGCGTTCTCAAGTCCGAGCTCAGGGTAGGCGGCCTGGAGTGCGGGCGGCCAGTCAGTCATCCAGGTGCTCGTGCACATGATGATCTGACCCGCCCACGGCGCGGTATTTTTCGAGAACACCGCTTGCAGTTCCGGGAGAAAATTGCTCCAGAGCCATTGCGAGCAGAGGCCCAGGGCTACCTTGTCGGGGATGTCGAGCTCGGAGGTGACCATGCGGAAAAGCTCAGCGGGGAGCGATTCCAGGACAGACAAGGTGGTAGCAGGGCGCTTCAGCCCCACTAGGAGTGAGAGGGGAGTGGCCGCTGGCGTCTTGTCGTCGCAAGCTGCTGCTGTCGGCCGCGCCAACTTCTCGAAAGCGCCCCATGACAACCCTTCTTTGAAGAACCACTTCTGCACGCTACCCCTTCCCCATCTTTTTCTCTCTGTTTCATCGTTCTTTGGCAGTGCCTGTCTTTGTTGTATTTCAGGGGCAAGAAGGTTCCACCGTGGATTAGCCCTTGTAGTTTGGTCTACACCTCGGGGACACATGATGGTGAGAACTGGGCTGAAGTTTGAACAGGGTAAGAGTGGAGAAGGGAAGAAAGTTGAAGGGGGGGGGAAAGACGGATGGGTGGGTAAGTGGCATCGAGACATATATATAGGCAGACAGCGGGTCTTGGAGATCACGTGTACCCTTCCCCTGACCCCTGAGTCCCATGCATGTTCCCACCCACCATCCCCTCAACGGGGTCCTCCGCGGGTGTGCGGTGACTCACAATAATATGGTGTTTGATATATAATATATAATAAATCAGCGGATACCGCTCCCATGACTTTGCCCGAAAATGATTGATGTTACGGTAGGTATCTGATTAGTTCCCATAAACCTAGTTATGTGTTTACCGTCTGGGGTTTATTCCAGTACCACCCTTATTACCATTGGATATAGTAGGTGCAGTCACAGTTACGACCTCATAGGTAGTCCTAACCTCCAGGTGATGCAAATCAGTGATGCAGACCAGTTATTCAGGGGCTTATGCCCCTGGCACCCCTTTTATCAGTGGTTGTGTCCCCTTTGCCTATCACTTTGACCGCCCCGTTTGGCTGTCCTACTGAAGTATCATAAACAGAGGCCACTGTTTCATGTTGAAATAATGGTTGCTTTCATCAATGAAAGGTGCTCAACCCACGGGAGGTGCGGGTCCTGAGGCCCTCATAACGGATGGTGGTCGAAGGGCTAGAAGGATACACGGATTGAAAAATATTCCTGATCAAAACCAATATGATGATTACCCGGGTGTAATCATAAGACTGCGAGGATATCTGCATGCGCAATCAGAAGTACCCCCCAACTATATAACGTCTCTAATACCACCGCGCCAAATGCATTGCCTCCATACTGCCGCTTTTTGATTCTCCAGTATGACGCGAATTCACCGCACAGAACCTCTCACTATAGCATAATTACCACTTGATTAAGCTTTAATATGCCCCTCCGAATCATTCCTAAATTCCCTGGCTCGGCCCCTTTTTAAGAACCTGATATTCAGAGGGGCAGCTGTAGTTGTAAACGTACACTTTGCCCCTTTGTCGAACGTTTCTCCATTCTCTCCAGGGGCGAACACGACGTCAAACTCCTGGGCTATACGGCATGTTGCCATCCGCAGAGTCATCAGTGCCAGATTCTTGCCGATACAGGCATACGCTCCTTTACATATGTTAGTGCGGATCATATGGACAGGAAGGCGATTTGAGTTACCCAGACTAAAAGGCAAGAAGGGCGCGTCATCAGTGCCGAACTCACGCCTTAGCTCCCCGAACCTCTCCGGAATGAATTCCGACCCACGCTTCCAATATCTCTCGTCTGTCTGGATCTTCTGTACTGGGATACTCATAATGACGTCCCCGGGGATGTAGTGTTTCTCAATTCGTATCCCCTCCGGTGGTGTGACACGCGGCCCACCGAGCAAGACAGGGGGCTTCAGCCGGAGTGCCTCATTGATGATATCATCGACATAGGGAATCAACTTCATCTTTTCAGAATTGCAGTCTGCAGTAGTCGGCATTATAGCGTCAATTTTAGTTTGGAGTTTCCGGATAACGACCGGATGCTTCGCAAGGTAGTAGAGGATCGCGGCAAGAGTCGTTGCAACCGTCTCGCTACCCGCCGCAATGATCGTATGTGAGTCCTCATGAAGTGCAGCGATAGAAGGTGGTGCAGAAACGTCCTCCTCGACGAATGCCTTAACCAGCCAGGATACGATATTCCGAGGGCGCTCATTCGGTTGCCAGTTCTAGCTACACATTAGCTTTCATACACTTGAAGGTTCTCTAACGTGGCCTTACTCGTAGCTTGGCTTCGATTTCCAGAGCACAAAGTTTGAAGAGAGCGGGGTATCCAGCAACGACGCCTGCAATACAAGAAATCAATCTCATAAGCCAGGGGACATGGCTGAGAGCCCCCAGGATCTCCATATAGCCATGTATCTCCTGGATGGCGGGATGTGAGGCTCCTCTAGCTAGGCACCCAAAGTTGGTACCGAGGCCAATTTTTCCAATGATGTCGAATGCCAGATACATTGACCAGTCGGTAGCGTCCACGGCCTCTTCCTGTGACACTCTTGAAACGTATAAATCAATATTTTTCTTGATGCGTGGCTCGTACATTTGGAGCTCTGTTATTGATTAACCTACATTCCTAGATACGGGGGGTGATTTATACGTACCCTTGAAGGCCAAGCCTTTATCCCAAGCCTTCCTTCTCCTACGGTGATCATCGTGGTCCCTGGTAGTGTGAAGAGAACATCTCTTAGGATCAGCGTCTTTATGGGAGTACCATGTCGCCTTTCGGCATTTTGAGCTGGGCCCATATATTGGAGCGACCGCGGACGGGTGGAGCACTGAAAGCTCTCTGGGCCCTGGATGTATCGTAAGTCATTTCTGTAGGAAAGTTTGATAGAAGGAAAGAAGGGAAGCGGTAGCAGGTCAACGAATCGAATGATTAATTACCAATTCGAACAATGCTTCCGTGTTGCTCATGCATATGAGAAACCTCTTCGTGATATTTGGAATGTCGGGCAGAAACAAATAAGCCGTGGAAACAGGTGATCTTAGCTAAGAAAGGACCAGGATATCTTCTTAGACGATGGAAGAATGCTCTGTAGATGAAGATGCTGATGAAAGCACCGGAAGTGAGCCCGTAAATTATAATAGTAACTCTGATTACGGTGTCTTGAACCATGAGACCGATCGAGAGGTAGAAAGCTCCTAGGATAAGAGGAGAAGTGATATAAACCCCCAGAAACTGATAAAAGAAAACTTCCACCTCTATATTTTTCAGTAGTGTGAGGTGGACAATCGCGCCTACACCCGCAGCACGTGACAACTCCCATATAATATTGCTTCCAATGATGCCATTTAGGAGGCCATGGCCGAGGGAATGTTGCTCCATTGCGCGACACCCTATATTCAGGTTCAGAGAGCTAATTTGTGGCAAGACTGATGTAATCATCGAGGAGGGGCATTGTAAAGATACGGGATTATATCTTTATTTTTTCTCGATCACCAGGGGACTTCCGTATCATGACTAGGGCGATATGGCTTTGTAGGTACAATAAAGTAACTATGTGCCACCCTCTTTCTATCGCAGATCCCATACGTTTGATATATTTGTCAATCACACCAGGGGTTTGGGCCCAACGATATCCACACGTATGACAAGCAAATTCAGATCATCGTGACGATGTCAGGGGTCTTTTCTGACAAATAAAAATACGTGGCGGCTAGGTATCTTGTAGGTAGAGGGACGGTATTGCGACGATGTCCTGACGTGGCTGTGTAGTTAGTAGAAACATCCCACGCGTTTGTACATACATAATCTTTTGGCGTTAAAAGCTAGTGTGCCCTGATGGCTTCATGGACAGGCTCTGGAGTCAACAGCTGTGGAGCTCTGGCTCACCTTGGATCTGACTGCGTCAAAGTCATACCTTCCAGGGGTACCGTTGGTCTATACCTCGTCCTCCCAAACTGTGTGTATACACTGCCTGGTGGAGGTTTACAACTTGTAACAACGTAGAGCCTATCGCTCCAGAAGAGCCCAAAAGTGTATATAACCTGCCAACCGAGACGCATCTATAAGACAGTAAGAAGTGATAAACTAAATTTCCATTCAGAGACTTTCTCGCAGCTTGAACTTCCGCCCAAGAGTGATAAGATGGCTCCATCCTTAAACACCCTGCCACGGCTCCCCCCTCTCTCCAGGGTACTCTTCCTCATTTTGGAGTCCTTATTGGGGAGTATCAGTTCTCTCTGCCACCTTTTGCATACAATCTATCTTTTCAGTTGCAACAACATACAAGATACCATAATTCCAAGCCTTTTATTCGGCTGCCTGAACGCTTCTGTTGCTCCGCGGCTCTCGATAGGTGCAGCCCCTTCGCTCATCGATATACTCCGATCCATACCAGCTATGTTATTGTGGGGATGTAGTCATCTCCTATTTTTCAACATCAGTAACCAACGCCACGAATCTGCGATCGCCGAAGATCGTCTAAACAAGCCATGGAGACCCCTCGCAACCAACCGTGTTAGTCCAGTTCAGGCCACATGGGCCCTGCGTGTCATGTACCTTGTACTCATACTTGTCTGGCTCGTGTTGGGGGGACTGGTGCCTGGTTGCACCATAGTGGCGCTTACAATCTTGTACAATGATTGTGGAGGAGCTTCGAGACCGTGGGTCAAGAGCCTGATCAACGGCCCCGCAATTGTCTCCTTTCACGTCGGACCCCTCGAAGTTGCTATGGGTCACTCTATATTCTCGAGCCGGAATGGGAAAGCAGCTACTTGGCTGTTGATCCTGGCGGCAACGGTGGCCACCACGAGCCATATCCAGGACTTCAGAGACGTCGAGGGTGATAAGGCCGCCGGGCGAGATACTCTGCCAATCGTGATAGGAGACCTAAACGCCAGGATGCTTGCTGCCTTCGGTATAGCAGGATGGACCCTGGTAACTTGTCGCTTCTGGGGCGTAGGCTTAATAGGTGGATGCTTGTTGGCTTCGGTAGGCACGGTGGTGGCGGGGAACATGTTTTGGGACAGAACAAAGGCAGGCGACACGCTTACATGGAAATTATTTCCCCTGTGGATGCTTGGGCTGTTTCTTCTGCCGGTTTTGGTGGAAGTGATGAGCGTATATTAGACTGATCGGTGTGACTGGGCATCTAGTTCCATGCAGGAGCTGGACCGCGTCTGGTAAAATTGCCTGATCAATTAGAGGGATGGGATGTAGTTAGATCTGGATCCGCAACATGGTGATGGAGTCATTTGGGTTGGTAGGTCCACAAAGGAAGTGATATAACCCGCATTAAGGTGTTGCAATCAATAGATATTATACGGCGCGAGCAGATATGGACCCTGTCAGCATGCGTCACTTACTATGCACGATGTCACCGTAATACCAACTACCCAGTACAGCCTTGCCGTGGTACTACTAAGACCAGTCTCCTGAACCTATCGCTTATGCATGTGAGTTGTCACACTACAGGCTGTAGTTAGCATGCCTCGCAGGGGGCTATGATGTTAGGCTGTAATCAGATCAGCTCCTGCTGCTTTATGTATATATCGTTTTCTATTGTTCAGCTTGAAGATTAGCTTGACCCCTGGGGAGCAAGGAGGAGGGGAGATAACACACGGGGTTAAACTATACGTTATTGATCTGACATAACCCTAAACAACTGTTTTCCTTCTACCATAGTGGAGAGAATTTCCACCTCTTTCACTGTCGTTCAATTCATACTCGAACGTCCACATACATACCTTTTACTATCGTCAAGCCAGACCAGCTAGCAACTTGTCACATTTGGCTTCCTAACATAGCACAACACCACACGCTGTCCCTTCCTCACCCATAGTCTCATCAGGCTCCTGCTCTCCTATTTCACAGAAACCCCCCAGACACGCCTTAGCTCACCTGATCAATCAGAATCATGGCTCCTCCTTCTCTAAGCTTTGAGACTTTCGGCAATGTCATTGATGGGAAGATTGTACAGTCGGCTACAACCAGGCGCACGCTAAATCCTGCCACTCTAGAAGAAAATGCAGAAGCACCCCTTTGCACTGTTGACGACGTCAACAAGACGGTTCAAGCGGCACAGAAAGCCGCAAAGCTGTGGGCCGAAACGTCTTGGGAGGATCGAAAGGAGGCTCTCTCAGGATTCATACAGGCGTTCGAGGAACGTAGAGACGAGTTTGCCCAAATGCTGAATAAAGAACAGGGAAAGTCAGTACGTATAACTCCGGGAAATCAGTTTGTTTCTTATCTGATAGGTACCAGGTTTTCTGGGCACAACACGAAATCAGCACGGCCTTGCACTTCCTGAAAGGCACTTGCCAGCTCTCGCTAGCCGGCGAAACCATCGAGGACACTCCACAAGGAAAGATCACCACTCACTATTCACCGCTTGGAGTCGTGGCCGGAATCACGCCCTGGAACTATCCTGTTTTTCTGGCATGTGGAAAAATAGGCCCCGCCCTGCTGGCCGGAAATGCCTTCATATTGAAACCGTCTCCATTTACCCCTTATTGTGGTCTGAAGCTTGCGGAATTAGGCGTACGATTCTTCCCCCCCGGTGTCTTCCAGGCTCTATGCGGGGATGACAAACTTGGCCAGTCGTTAGCATCACATCCCGACGTTGATCTGATCACTCTCACAGGTTAGCATACCGCGTTGCCCTGCCTTGATCTGGTCGTTTAATGATGATTGCTGACACGACACAGGCTCTGTTGGTACCGGCAAGAAAGTCATGGCAGCATGCGCTTCAACGCTCAAGCGGCTTACACTCGAGTTAGGCGGCAACGACGCGGCTATCGTATGCGCCGATATGGACCCTGCAACCATAGCAGGGAAGATTGCTCTATTCGGATTCTGCAACTCAGGGCAGATCTGCACGGCCATGAAGAGAGTATTTGTCCACGAGTCCATCTATGACCAGGTTCTTTCTATCTTGGTTAATATCGTCGAGGCGGAGGGCCGAAAGCTCCAGGCCGGCGAGGAGACTATGATCAGCCCGATCACTAACAAGCCTCATTTTGAACGGACCAAGGAGCTGTTTGCGAGTATTGAGCACGATAAGCTCAAGGTTGTTACTGGATCGACGAAGCCATTAGCTGGTAGCAAGGGGTTTTTCTTCCTGCCAACAATTGTCGATAACCCACCGGATAGTTCGGCTGTCGTTCAGCAGGAACAGTTTGGTAAGTGTGGTCAAGTCACTGTACGACCTGAAAGTCCATGTATCTGGATGACTAATTTTTACCAGCACCTGTGCTTCCTGTGATGAAGTGGTCAGACGAATCTGACGTTGTGAAGAGGGTAAACAAGACCAACGCTGGCCTTGGCGCATCTGTGTGGTCTCGGGATGAGGCACAGGCCCGACGAATTGGGGGAAAGCTCCAAACCGGTAACATATGGATCAATACGCATGCAGAGATCCAGCCCAACGTTCCCTTTGGGGGACATAAGGAGAGTGGATTTGGCTTGGAATGGGGAGTCGAAGGCTTGAAATCATATTGCAGCCTTCAGAGCGTATATGTTAGACCACTGGAAGAAGCATCATGAGCCAGCCGCAAAAATGATCCGTACATGATCGATCGGCAGCCAGTACCATTAGCTATCGTCCCATACGCAATCAAATCCTTCTTGTAACCACAATACTTACATGCTATACGTTGTTAGTCTTTATGGATTATTTTTTTCGAAATTTCCAACTTCTCGGCTACCTCACGGTCCTCACTTTAACCGGGCCAATAAAACCGCCACGAAGGCTGCGTGTCGCAGGCGCGCAATGAACCCCCATGCCCGCCCCCACCTCCTATATAGGGAGTTGTGCGGGGCAATAGTACGAACTGCATGGTGGTAGGTGGCCACATATTACATAAGAACATGTTACATAGAATCTAAAGGATGTGCGTCTGACCTGCATGGCAAGCTTACCAACAAGCAGAGTTATATGGTATCAAAGATCTCCCGCGCCAAACGACACAGCCCCTTGTGGGCGGGCTACGTGCTAGGTGGGTAACATCGAATGCGCCGTGTTGTAAATGTACTATGCAGGTCAGACTATAGCTCTTACCCAGGTTGCGACGTTGGTGAGCCACGTATTGGCATTGCTTACGGTTTGCATGTGAGCTTACATTGCTGTTGAGCGGCTAGGTATGGTGAAATGGGAAGACCTGCTCATATGTATGACTGTAACTTGGATACCTGTACTATACCTAACAAGAATCCCCTGCTGACCTTGGATCATACTCTACAACATGGCGGATGTGCCATTTTTGCATTGCCCTAGTAAGTCATGGGGTTTTACTTCCCCATTTCGAATGATTACCTACGCCGTTGTGGAGTAGTAGACCCTTGTCCTGACTATTTACATTATGTCTTTTTATCTGACAGATTTATTTTGGTGAAATTTCAGCCTTCACTTCATGGGCACAGCCCGCCATTCCTCCAGGGCCTTGCGCCAAAAGCCCTAATGTCGTGACCCCCTCCCCCTTTTCGTTAGTCTATAGACCATCCTCTTGAACTCAGGCACTTGTTAAAGGTGAGAAAGTCAGGCAAATGGCTTGATAACTGTGTTTTTAATCGTCGGTATGCACAATCCTCTCTTGACATCGTTATAATACTTGCACTTGTTGAGCCGGTTTGCCAGATCTTGTGCATTGCCAGCCTTACCCTCCAAATATATCGAGCCTCTTTCGCGTCAGGTCTGGTGACCTGTCTCGGTCGTGAGCAGTTAGCTGCAGGTTGCCCCAGACCGTGCCAAGCCTGATACACTCTCGAAGTTCGACGCAAGCACCGAGTGTCTGGTAATCTATCATTCACGAGTCCCAGTGGAAAATGCCCGGGCCTACTATACCAACCCCAGAGGAGATGGCCTATATGCTAGCCCATGCCGAGGATAGTTTAGTTGCTAGTCTCATCGCATGTACGACGATTTGTGCTACCGCCGCAACTGTTTTTGTCGGTTTGCGGCTATGGTCTCGAAGAATCCTTCGTGGCCGTCTGAGCCTGGACGCCAGCGACTGGCTCGTCTTAGCTGCCTGGGTTTGGCTACCATTATGCCCTTGCTTGGTCACATAGTAACTAACAAGTTCAGTTTCTTTATGTCCCCTTCAGCGTAAATATTGGTTTGATTACCCGTTATGGAGCGGGCAGGCATATCATCTTTGTAACTAATGCCCGGTTGTTACAAGTTGTAAGTATTTTTCTTTTTATCTTCGCATATTGCCAAGAGAATGAGGCATCCATTGCAAAGTCTGTTCCACATCAGCCTTACTGAATCACTAACCGTACTCATTATAATTCTAGCTAAGTCTCGTTGACGAAAACCTTTACGCCGCTATTCTAGCCTTTCTGAAATTCAGCATCCTGAGTTTATATAGGAAGGTTTTTGCGTCGACTCGTTGGTTCCACGTAGCAACGTGGATTGTCACAGCCTTGGTAGCCGAGCTGGCTCTACAGGTGGCTGTGGCCACCAACCTCCAGTGCATTCCAATTTCATATACATGGGATCCTTCCACAACCGGTAAATGCATTGACTATGGAAAAGAGGCCCTGGCGGCTTACATTATCAATATTGTCACGGACCTCATCATCCTCAGCATGCCCATCCCTCTGGTTTGGAAGTTACACACATCGAAACACAAGAAACGGGGCCTCATGGTTGTTTTTGCTGCCGGTGGCAGGTGAGAGCTGCTGATATCAATCTTATTACCTACCAACTAAAACGTTACTAGTGCCTGTCTCGTCAGCTTCGTCCAACTTCATTACATCACTAGTCTGGGTAGCACCGCAGATGCGAGCTGTAAGTACTCCGTTTGTGTGTTAGTAGAGTAGCTAAACCTGCAGACCCCCCGGTCAACTTAACTTACGACAATGAATTCTAGGGAATAATATGCCCACGGTTATGCTCTCTGATGTTGAAGTTATGGTCGCATTCTTGGCCACGTCGATTGCAACCTACCGGCCATTATACCAGCACATCTTACAAGGGACGGGCCCTTATAGTAGTGTATATTCGGGAACTAAGAGATCAGCCTTTTCAGACGACGTTTCAAACCCAACAGGCCATGGTACAAAGATCACTGGGAGCCGAAAAATAAGGTCACAGAGTGGCGCGTCCCAACACGGGATCATGGTAACAGACCAGATTGAGTTGATCAGGCACCACAATGTGGATGGATCATGGTTGAGAATGAATGATGATCTCGAGTCTGGATCGGGTGCTGGTCCTACGCGTGCGATATGAGATCTCCTAACCCCTTTGTCTTTGTTTCAACCTGGTTAATTGATGATTATGGTCTTGTATATATCCAGGTGGGTGCTAACCATATAACATCTACACCACCGACAAGTTTATACATCTACAGTAACTGAGTTACTTATAACCTAATGGCGACAATAAGTAAAATAGGGGTAATGCACGGACCTATAAGCGGCTTCACCAAATACGAAGCACCGAGTCATCTTTCATCTACTCAAGCCCACATACCCTCGAGTTCAGGATTGCCAAGGCAAGCCAGACTTTCTTCCAGACTTAACCTCAGTCCCACCCTGCACCTTGAAGTCGCTATATCCTGATTTTAAGCACCCAATCGTCGGAATTGTCCTGGGTTGGCCGCGATAACCAATTATACAGAGCGTGGTAAGAGCAGTATGAGTTCACATACACCCCCAGCTCTGCAATATGGTAGTCATTCAATTACCCGCCTCACCTGTGAAACATGGATGAGCAGTTCGTAGTGCATGATCGACATCAAAGCATCAATGCGGCTGAATCAAAGCTGGGCGGGACCCACCTACCCCGGATTTCGAAATATGGAACGCGATCGCGATTGTGATCGCGGGGCATTGACTGGGCTGAATGAAACTAATAAACTATGGGGTAGAGGGAGGAAGATGGGAAGGGGAGCGTGAGGGAAAGGGGATGCCTGTGAGCCGCGTAAAACCTCTATTTGCAACCTGCAGCGGTCCTGAACTCAGCAAGTCAATATACCGACTCAAGGAGTGTCGCCCAGACTCCCAGAGCTACTCCGTAGGTACGTATTGCTTAGTAGTTAACTAGCGAGTTCGAGTCGACGCTCAACTGCCGTCTTTCTCAAGATCGCGTCTCATGAAGATCGCACTCTGTACCCCAGGGTCCCTAGACCCGCGTCCATGCGTCCAGTTGAATGAGCGATGTAGCATTCGCTCGGCCGAGTGCGGTGGCGTGGGAGCGCCCTGCCTGCTTCCCTCCCAACCCGATCTCACTAGAGAGATTTCCTTAATAAGTGCTCATCGTAGCCGCCTGATCGCTGCTCTCTCAGGTACGAGTAAAGTTGTCTAGATCTCGCACACAAGCAAGCAAGCACGCGTGGAGCTGCATTCATACTAACTAACGATCCTCGCTCCAGAGAAGTCTGGGTTATCGTCTTCCATTTTTTTTTTCACCTCTTTTTATCTCTGCCTCTGTTAATAGCTGATAGCAATCTTTCATTATGTCGACGTCTTCCACCACCGAGATATTTGAAGACTCGCCCATCGATGGTATCGTGCTGCCCCCACAACCCCATGACGATTACGGCCCGCAGATCAATCTGACCCTCTGGAGCCTCAGCTCCGTGGCAGCCATATGGCTCGTGGTGCGGGTCTACTGCAAGTTCGCGAGGCGCAGGGGCTTGTGGTGGGATGACTACGTCCTCCTCGCATCTTGGGTAAGTTGCTCACCGAAGCCTCCTTCTGTTTGGTACGGCATGTCGGCGACGATTGGGTCTTCAACTTCATCCTCATGCTATATTCATAGTTGTTGTCGTTTCCATTGTCATCGTCACTACTATCCGATATCAGGTCAATCTATATCGCATTAATTGAAGTCGATCAAACCCGCTAATGAACCAGGACAGTTCGTCCTACAGCTAGGCAACGCCGCCATGTCGATAGCAGTACACTTCGACTTCGGGAAGCACAACTACGACGTACACCCGGACAACTGGCCCATGATGCTTCTCGCGCTGAGCTTCGTCGGCTCCTTTATGATCATCGGGGCGGCGTGGAGCAAGAGTTCGTTCGCCATCTCGCTGCTGCGCATATCCACCGGGTGGACCAGGGTATTTATCTGGTTCATCATCATCTCGGTCAACACCATCCTCGGCCTAAGCGTCCTGTTCACGTGGATCCGCTGCTGGCCGCTACAGAAGATGTGGATCTCCTCCCTCGAAGGGTCTTGCTGGTCACGTTGGATCACTCTGCATTATAACATGTTCACGGCGGGTATGTGTACTGTATTGTCCATATGTTGTGGGGATAACGACACGCGCAAGATACTAATCATGTGTGCACTACAGCGTACTCGGGCGCGATGGATATCGTGCTTGCTCTCCTGCCTTGGACGATGCTGTGGCAACTACCCATGAGCAAGAAAGAGAAGATCGGCGCACTTGCTGCTATGAGCATGGGTATATTGTAAGTTCCCATCCTCTCGGAATTAGTCCTATGTATGATGCTGCTAAGTCGTGCATCTAGTGCGGGAGTTACATCTCTAATCAAGATACAGACCATCCCAGGATCAGGTAGTGGGGATATCGGTCAGTGTTCATCGCAAGAATCATCCGAAGAGACCTTGTTTTGCCATGTTCTAACATGCATACTAGTTGACTCAGTCCAATTAATCATCCTAGGCGATGCAGAGATTGTCGTGACCATCATCGCGGCCTCGATCCCGATCCTTCGGGCGCTAGCTAGGGATAGGGGGGTGGCGACAGGTCAGCATCTTGCGCTGGATGCTACGCCTAGACTTAGCTGGACAAGACGGCGGGAAGCTCGAGCCCGTAGTAGTCGTGGTTCCATAACTGCCCCGGAGATGACCCAGTCCAATCTAGACGCCAGTGAGCAGGGCGAAAGAAATGGGCAGGACGGGCCGGTCTCGAAGCAGGCCTGGTATAAGAGTAGGAAGCAAATCAAGGGCCTTTCTCAGATTACTGGGGCGGATGAGATGCAAGCTACCAACAGAGACTCAGGGGTTGCGATCAGCCCTGTGTGAATCAAGGTAAGTCCATCAGGGGCTCACAGGTCTACGGGTAATCCAATGTCAAATTCTGAATGGCTCTCCACTTCACCAATAACGAGCAATGATGGTTTTCGAGATGTTTTGGGGGGCGGTACTGGCATTTCCGATATTTGATCTTTCATCAGGGGGTTACGATAACAAGTGTTCCTCAGCAAATGCGGGGTTACTTCAAAAGTTTTGTTGGGCTGAAAAGGGGTATTGCCAGGGGGTTGGTGCTAGCTACGAGATCAACTTCAAATCCATATGTTACTATAATGCAACTTATTAACTACTTTCACAAGTAGAACAAGGTCGGCATGATTGCTATATTGGAAGTATTACAGACTAGAGTATCGGTGACCCTAGAAAAGTGCTGCTTTAGATGAGAAACCCAAGTAACAAAGAATACGTCAATCAAGCGAACCAACTCGTGGTGACAATCGGTTCTTTGTGGTCATGAGTTTATACTCTCTTGTCCTTAGGCTTCCTACCTGTTTGCAGTAGTTAAGGACAAGGGGTGTAATGCAATGTCACCAATTGTCAATAAGCGCCCACGCTTGGTAAAAGGCGCTTTGAGTGGAACGAATCCGTAAGTAACCTGACTAGAACCCGTCGCGCTCTCCATCCAAACCATCTCAAAACTTCTCCAGCTTTCCATGACAAGTTCCTACACAGCGATTGCAAGTTAGGCCTCCAACAAAGAGGGACTTCGTAGAATCAGAAAAAACCAAAAACCCGATACCTACCTACAAGATGTTCCGAGCGGGACGTGGCAACAAGCGTCGGTACGATGACCATGGTCGTGACACCCGACCGGCGCGAGTGGCGTGGGAGGAAGACTTCGACTACGAGGTGCGCCAGCTGAAGCGGAACGCGATCGAAAATTATGGTAGTGAGAAGGGAATACCCGTGCTGTCTTTCAAGTTTATCGGGGAGGGTAGGATTCGGGAAGCGCACCGCGCCCTCCTAGGCGGCGGCGACCTACGCGACCGGGTCGCCCCTAGGAACCCTGGTTCCTCGGCTGCTGCTACCGCCGAGGTTTCTGCGAAGCGGCAGAAGAAGGGGGCTGCTGCCGACAACACCAAGGGGGTAAAGAAGGACGGTAATGCCAAGGCGGTAGAGGCGAAGCCACCTAAGGAGGACAAGGCCACTACCTTGAAGCGCTTTGACGACGAACTGGATTCCTACTTCAGCAAGGGTGAACAGGCAAAGGAGGCCAAGAAGGAAGATAAGCCTGTGGCCGTTGAAAAGAGCCAGGAGAAGGAGACAACGCAGTAAGGATGGAGCCGGATGTATATCAGTTGATACTCAAACGAACGTAGCAATATTTATCCCGAAACATAGCTTGATGATGATTTGGATGCTCACGCCTCTTCTTCTGAAGCCCGCTCATCTCGTACCTACCTTATCGTAAAAGCCGAGTTCTACGATGATCTCGCCGTCCATATCGCTTTAGATGGATTGTCCCTCAGTGGTGAAGCGATAGACCAGTACCTGGAAGGGTCGACTGCAAGCAACTCAAGGAATATTGGTGATCTAGTGAGCAATTTCGGACCATAACGGACTCAAGACAGCAGCAGCTCTCACTCAATACCTCACGTCAGCGTACTCTCTCGTCACCACCCCGCTCGCTCAACGATGTCTCACACCACTCATATCTAGCCTCGCCTTACCATCTCAACAGAAGCAGCAACATGCCATACTGCTAGCACGGCTGCTAGGTAAGACGTAACGAAACAACGGGGCTTTCCAACGCGACAACGCAGTGGGCGCTTGGCAGCGGCGGCTCGGCGGACAACTACGAAGGTGCCATGACACTACCACTGCGCCCGGACTAGGCATTGCGCGCGTGAATACAGTAATACAACCTGCAGCAAGCACGAGGGCGACTTGAGCACGCCAGGCACCGACTACCCGGAGACAGGAACGGCACCTAACACAACGGGGATGCAGCGACTGACGGCGTGTTGGTGTAGTTAGAGCAAGGGGCGTACAGGTGCTCAACTCAGCAGCAGCGCTCAGTAGCGCTCACGAAGTTGTTGTCGGCGGGAATCGGGATGGGTGCAGATATCTCGATAGCCATCTCGAGGATCATTCGCAAGAAAGTGGTGGTTCCAATCAATCCAAAACTATTGTCACTATCGCATTGTTAATCTTAGGAAGTGAAACATCGCACGAAGTGACACGGTTTTCAATTGCTACGATAAATCCTGCATACATGATATTCCCCCTGTAACTTTAGTCCCGGCCCCCAACTATTTGAACCAAGCACAGCCGAATTAGTTAGTGGTTGCTGGGTCAGCCAGCAGTGCTGAATTATACACCGAGGGAGCTGAAGTGCACGGGCCCTCAACATCGTGGTTCAATGTTTTAACTTGTTGGTTCACAAGCAATCTGGTCTGAGCTACCAACTCAGTATCACCTCAATAAGAGACTTCTTCCTGCTCACCAACCCCTTGCGAAGTGCAATCAACGAGCTCGTACACGCCGAACTGCTAGTTACATAGAACGTGACAGCTTCGACTCGACTACGGTCGCATCAAATCGGGTCTTAGCAAGTAGCAGAAGTACCAGGAGTCCGGGTACATATACGTATCTCCTGTTTGTCTGCAACCATTTCACAACAGGGGTAGCTATAACTTCTCGTGACTTACATATTCAGACATAATGCAGCCGCGCCCAGAGGCTGTGCAAGGCTTCTGGACATACGATGGGAAGCTCCGGTACAAAGACATTCCGCGGCGCAATGCCTTAGAAATTCGAACGCTGTGCTTCCCCGAGGAGTACCCCCCTTGTCAGGACAAACCTGATGAGAAGGACGTGCTTGCGGAAGACTGGGAGCCCCCGGATGTGCTAGATAGGAAGTTCGCTATGGCTCAGTTCTCGCATTATGCCCTACCCTTCTCTCGGTCCTTTACTCAAGATAAGATGATCAAGCTGCTCAAAGACGCGCTGCTCGCGGGTAAAGTATGGCTGCAGCCTGATAGCTCTTCATGCGCGCCATGCACGCTTGGTTATAACATATGAGTGCTGACATTTCACTCTAGTTTGAGCATGTGCCCCGTGAGATGCTAGTTTTGGAGGCGGACCTGAGAGCACAATACACACCACTGAAGGAAGCGTACGACGCTGAAATGGAGCAGGACAGGCTAGTCGACATGAAGAGGCGAGAGGATTTCAGCATGAAAGCCAGCATAGATCAGGGCCTTTTCATCCAGAAATACTTCCTTGATGCCAGAGGAAGACCTGACATGACAATAATGCCCAGTGCCATCATGGTCCCTTCATCTTTTGGAGGAGACCCCCTTCCGTTCCAAACCGTCAGGTACGCCAAGAACGTGCCCAGTCTGAGAACTAAGATTGAGAAATTCGGGGCGCTTGACGTCGCCTTCGTTGGCTGGACTGATGCTGCGATCAAGAAAGCGCGAGATCAGTATGCAGACAAGCATGCGGCACAAGAGGCCGAGGTGGCGATTCCGTACGAGGTCCATCGAGAGAACAGAGCACAGGCAGCGCATGGAACATACTCCAAGACTTCTCATCAAGCACCGCCGAAGCAGGCACCTCATAATCAGACACTGATCCCGAATGCATCAGTCGTGGGCAAATACAAAGTTTCAAGTCCTGATATCGAAAATGGGTTTTGTACACAAGGGGACATGATGCTCAAGATATATGCTACCAAGACACCCGACTTCTACGTAGGGGAGTTCGATATCGGAATCCTAGAAGGAGTCATGGTCCTCTCTACGGACGAAGCGCAGCTTACAAAGTATCTGGATCTGGCAAGAACTCTTGATGGGCTCGATAATGGAGAGCGAAGCGATACCTCAGGATCTAGCGACGACGATAGTGTTGAGGAACTAGGCCATACTATTAAGCATACCGGCAATAGTAAACGGAAAGGAGGCGCTAGTGAGGTTTCTCAAGCGCCTAAGAGAGCAAAGACCTCAAGTACTGGCCCTCTCACCTCACCGCCAACGTTGTGGTTGCAGTGGCGCGGTCGTGATACAGGCACAAACGAAGCCCAGCTGGGCGGCTATGCAGAGAAGATGGGCCATATCAACTTCAGCTGCAGTCAGGAGCTGGTGAGGTTCTCGGGCGTGATATGGCTTGATCACATGGCGAAGTTCTCGGGTCGTAAGGTATCTGACGACCCCGGAAAGAGAACCATGGGGTGGAGTGATTTCTCCCAGTGGTAGAGGGGGTATTCAATCCACAATCCACAACTCCGTGGGATGGTGCTTTTGAGGGGGCTGAGGGGACAACAAGCTACCTAATGGAGAGGGGGGAGAGCTCATGGGGTATTCATGTCTTTCCCCTGACCCCATATACTACTTAGCACCCACCTACCTCGGCCGCTTTCGTGCTTTGCTTCGCTCTAATAATAATACGTACCTAATCCATGGCTTGTCTGGAGATCTGGAGCGCCTCAACCGAAGCCAGTCTTCGCACGGCCCACGGTGATTATCTAGATAGCTTGCAGTTACCGATCCAGTTTACCCAGGGTCTTCCTTTCTCCGGGCGGAGAGCTGAAGTATACGCAAGTGATTTGGTGCTATTCACCCCATGGTGGATGCAGGAATGCCGTCTAGGCGGCGCGCAATTACAGTGCATAGAGAGATATTGTGACACCCTACCTTTGACCCAACTTCCGAACTGTTAGCTACACCGAATAGCAGAGGGTCGCTGCTAGCAAGCCCTGTTTTCTCAACTGATATTGGCCGCTTACAAAGGGGGTGGGATGGGTCTACTGCTACTGAGAGAATAACAATAATTCCGCCCGCCGAGCGGCTTCTCGATAGTAGCGCCAACTATTTGCCCGAGAAAGCTGAAACGAGCATGTGCTCTATCAAGATCTTCAAGAATCAACCCTGCACGTTGTTGTGCACAGTGATGTTCCGGAGCTACAACTACAGTCTACGGAATCCCGGCTGCACTACTGCTGTGGGTTTCTTTTCTCGGGTCTATTCTAGATGCATATTACTGATAATATGGGAACCTACTACGTCTAGCGCGACGTAGATTGACTTCATCTCCTTGCATCGCTTCTGGGCACGCACTCATTCCCATTCCAAACCCGACATTCACGGTTTCTTGAGATATTTATGTTGAGACTGTGAGAGAGAAGCCGCAGTGTATCCATATGGATATCTGGATATTCATTGTTCGGTCTACACTGAACTTAGTGTTGTCTTCTTTTTCTCCCTTTCCATCTATTGATCCTCCGCGTATTCGTAAGACGGGTAGGTGGATGCCGCCAATCAGTGGGATCACCTCCTTGACCTACCTAGACAACATGTCTCACGACATTCACTTCTAGACCCTCAACTCAGCATCTTGGCCTTGCATAGGAGGCATAGGATGAGGATGATGCTGGATAGCATAGTACGCGCTTGTGGCGTAATCCTTCTGTGATTTCGGCTTTAATACTTGAGATCACGAGGGCTGATCTGCAGGACCCTGGATCAGATTTTACCCACTTAGATGTAGCCAAGCAATCTATCTAGTGCCACCGAGGATAGCTGCCCTGCTTGATATAAGACATGGCGTTCTTAGCGCTCCTCGGAAGCTTATTTCAGCCTCAAGAGCGGCACCAGGGTTACCTATTCGTCGTGATACTCATTCATAACGAATTCGTGTCAATTGTGGCTCGAAGTTCCCATCCAGTGAGCCAATGTTTCGTTTCGGCAGTGTTTCCGTCCCTGCAAATGCATCTTGGGATCACTGATGATAAGAAGCCAAGGGAGCAATGCTCTTTACACGATGTTAGTAATCGCCAGTACCGGGATCTGGCGATAAAATCACACGAGATAAAATGGGGCCCTGATACAACAGGCCACAAAATTTTCATCCAGTTACCTGCACGTTTCCTGCTCACTACTAAGTACGATGTACGCACTCCGTAGAGCCTCTCGATGGTAACGTAACAGTGGGTGTGCTTTTCAAGGTGTTGGCAACTTGGTGCGCCACCGTCGGGCCGCCTCACCTGCATTTTCTTTCTGGAGGGTTTACAATAACCCGACTTTCATTCTCCGTACCTGTCCGACTGTACCTAGCTGCCCTGATTACCCAGAAAGGGAATCATGTCACAGTTATCATCTATCATAACTCGTTGGCGTGCAACGGCGCCTGGGCTAACGAAATGCTAAGAGAAAATATCAAATAGTACGCATACTGTGTGTGACATCAGTCCGACCGTGCTAGAAAACTGCATAAATCCCGAAATCCGATGTAGATTCACGAGAAGCGAGCGAATATGAGGGTGCATATGCACGTATTCATCTGCGTGATATGTAAATGCTCATGCAGTCCCGAGCGATGAGGACAATCTTGAGGGTAATCACAGGGGAGAGACAGTGGTTGGCGATGGTTCTTCACCCCACTGGCGGGTGCGAGACGACAGCATTGGGCAGACACACATGTAAGTAAGTACCTGGAAAAAGTGAAGCCTCACGTGCTGGGCGTAATTTCTTGATTGAATGCAATTGTAAGCGCCGGGGTATAAGTCCTAAACGCGAAAACACGCGAAGGCGACAATGCAGCAGTTGGATAGCAAATGAAAAATGAACGGCAAGGAGGCCTTGGGTCACTAAGCCGACGAGGGTTCCGCCGAAACCCAACAAGACAACGTTCTAAAACAACGTTAAGGTTCTAGCGTGTGGCTAACCTTGGCACGGTGATATGCTGCGGACTCGGTCGGTACCATTCAAACTCAGAGGGAGATGCAGAATGAAGACGAAGATGAAATGAAGATGAAAAATGAAAAGAATCTGCGAGTCAGCAGACGGGTTGGAATTGCTGAGATGAGGGTCGGAATACAGGGGTGAACACGAAACATCGTGACATTTCGTTGTTGACATGCATTGCTCGAAAGATGCAAAGCGTAAGTGAGAATGGGAGAGGTTCTAGAATGATTCGTTTAACTACCTACTACGTAGTATCTCGTCTTCGGACCTTGGCGTTATGCCTGTTATACACCAAGTACATGGAAGTCGGCGGGAATTCGATACGATTATCGCACTTTATCAGTCAACAGTGAAGCTCAGTGGTGGGCGGTGCAAGGCGGCTGGGCGGTGGTTCACGCCCAGAGCAGGAACTCGGCCTGCTGATCGGGGCTCCCTACGTCGAGGGGCCGTTCCCCATAACAGGACCGACTCGGTACTTTGCTCGGCCAGCCTAGAAATTCACAGGCCCACGGGCGTTATGTGCTCTCTTCGGAGTCCATCTCGTCGCGACCCTTCGCATTGCTACTGTATAGCAGGTTCTAGATAGAAAGTGATGCCGTAGAATTGATCCCAAGTGCCTCAAGCAGGTCAAAACAGGCATATCCGGGACATCGTCATGGTGATGATGGGATGCCGACAGAACTTCAGCCGCTGATTAGGTTATCTCTAGGGCCGAAACGGCCGCTCCCGAGCCAAGCGTGGGTCGACTGTGGATCCGGCATATTTTTTCTTCTTTCAGATTTTTGCTACGGAGAGTGACGACAATCGATCGTCTGGGCTCCAGGGATCCGGCGCTGCCGGGCGCAATGGCCAAGTCCGACATCGACTGGTCGAGGCGGTGGTGCACGTTACGCCTTGAATCATGGCATTTTATTGTGCCACTGTGTGGCACGGCGCGCCGTCACGGATTTCAGTGGCCGGTTTTTTCACTACTATGGCAATAGTACTCACTTCACTACTCACTCCTCACCACCATGTACGTACTGGCGAGACCCGTACCCGTACTGTCCAGACTGTCTAGTCACCCCCAGGCCCCAGAAGCCCCAGGCTTCAAGCATCCGGTGGGCAGTCCGGGACCACGCTATCTACCCACACTTGAGGATCTAGAGATGTCGATGACGCGCCTGCGTGCCACGGGACACAGCGATGGTCTCTAGCAGGAGGCCAAGGCCAGGCAAGAAAGGACAAAAAGAAAAATCTTAACCTTGCGGGTGAACCTTATAAGAGCTGGGGCCCCTTATTTAGACTTCGACTTCTCCTCCTTCTCCCCCATACATAGAATGTCACAGAGTCATACGTCTCTCCACAATACCTCACCCTCGCAACAACAACATTGATACAACATTGTCGTCGCATACATTGCGGACAAACCAGAATAAGATAAGGAACAATGGGTTTCCTCAAACGTCACGCCGACCAGGTGGAATCCTCTGGCGTCGCGAATACAGAAGGCAGCTCGGCAGCTGTCCCGCCGGCCAAGGAGCAGCGCATCACATTTCTAGCATGCTTCCTCGGTCTCGTCGCCAGTATTGGCGGCTTCATGTTCGGTTATGTTAGGTATGTCGACAACTCATCTACTCTCGCTGTTTACCCCCCTTTCTTTCAACGAGCTTGTGTCCGTGAGGCGATGGTGTTCTAACAATGAGTCCACAGTGGTCAAATCTCAGGTTACTTCGCCATGCCGGACTACGGACGACGCTTCGGCGAGCCCACGGGCGACGGAAAGTATGCCTTCAGCGCGGCCAAGCAAGGAACCATCGTGGGCCTGCTCCCCGTCGGGTGCCTGATCGGTGCCCTGATCGCCGGTAGGATCGCCGACTCCCTCGGTCGCAAGATCGCCATCAGCGTCTCGTCCCTGTGGTCGTGCATCGGCATCATCATCGAGATCTCGTCTCAGACGGCCTGGTTCCAGTTTGCCATCGGTCGCCTCGTTACCGGTGTGTCGATCGGCTCCCTCTCCGTCGTCGTCCCCATGTACCAGTCCGAGAGCAGTCCCGCCATCATCCGCGGTATCCTCGTGTCACTGTACCAGCTCTTCATCACCTTCGGCATCTGGACCTCTTACATGGTCGATTGGGGAACAGCCGACATGACCAACAGCGCCTCGTGGCGGATCCCCAACGGCCTCGGCTTCCTCTGGTCCCTGATCCTTGGCGGCGGCATCCTCTTCCTGCCCGAGTCTCCCCGGTTCGCCTACTACCGCGGCCGCGTCGATGAGGCCCGCCACACCATTGCTAAGCTGGCCGGCGTCGATCCCAACTCGCGCACCGTCAACGACCAGCTCGCCCAGATCCGCGTCAAGGTCGAGGAGGAGAAGAACCTCCGCAAGGCAAGATGGTACGAGATCTTCACCGGCCCGAGAATGCTCTACCGCACGTTACTGGGTGTCGTCCTCCAGGCCGGACAGCAGCTCACCGGTGCCAACTTCTTCTTCTATTACGGCACTACTGTGTTCGCGTCCACTGGTCTTAGCGACTCCTACGTCACCCAGATCATCCTTGGTACCGTCAATGTCGTATGCACCTTCGCTGGTCTCTATGTCGTCCAGAAGGTTGGCCGGAGAAAGGCGCTCATCTGTGGTGCCTTGTGGATCATGGTCTGCTTCTTGTATGTTGAAACTGCTACACTCTTCGAGGTTGATCTAGCGACTTGTTTACTAACCCTGGCCATTAGCATCTACACCTTTGTCGGCATGTACGTATTAGACCCGGTAGACCCCTCCAGAACCCCCCAGGCTGGATCGGTCCTCATCGTCTTCTCCTGTCTCGCCATTGCCGCATTTGCAACGACCTGGGGCCCGCTCGTCTGGGCTGTCGTTGCCGAACTCTACCCCGCCCGGTACCGCGCCCAGTGCATGGCCCTGGCTACGGCTAGCAATTGGTTCTGGAACTTTATGATCTCCTTCTTGTAAGTTAAATGGCGATGCCCCGAAACCTAAAAACATTCCGCTAACTCAATCTTCTCAGCACTCGATTTATCACCGACGCTATAAGCTACTGGTACGGTCTCGTGTTCGCAGGCTGCTGTGCCGTCCTTGTCGTCGTCGTCTACTTCTTCATGATGGAGACCAAGGACCGCAGTCTCGAGGAGATCGACACCATGTACGTGCTACACGTCAACCCGATAACATCCGGCTCGTGGGACGGCTCCAAGGCCCCCGCCGACGGTGCCGCTTCCGAGAGCGGCGAGGAGGCCGCCGCCCATCACGTATGATTATGATGGCAGCTGCAAACGAACAAAAGAAGCTGTCTTGTTATGATGTGCCGAGTCGAAACCAATTTGTATGATCAATAAGTATAGTCTTTTTAAACCTAATTATGAAGCTTCCCCCTGCGGAACAGGGGAGAAGGCAGTTACTTCCAACGCAGTTCAGTCTTATTAGCAATGATAATGTACGAATATGAAATCCCGCCCAATGTCTCATCTCTTATCGTTTTGGTGAACGTGATGGGAGTTCACAGTCCTTGTTGTTATTTAAACTCGGGCTGGCTTTGCACCCGCTGCGAACTCCGCTAGCAATGGTGTCTCGACTCAACTCTTGTTATTTCCTCTTGAGCCGGACACCTGGCATAATCATCCAACTTAACAACCTAATTGGAAGCAGTCATGGCCTATACTCAACTCCTGGAAGGCCACATTGCTTTCGCTTCCATGCCGTCCAGTGCCGTATCCAGGCCATAAGTCGCCACACAATGCTCTCAGAACAAGCAATGAACACTTATATGTAGTATGCTGATTATCTCTTACGCAGATAGTTCACATTCTGCTAGTAAGAAAGCTGATCTTGACCAGAATCCTCAAAAGTACCCGTCAAACGCTTCGAACAGAAATTGTGCACGGGTAACACGTATGCGTCGTCTTTAGTGTCCCCCTTTCTCCCAGCTCCCGACGTTGCGCCCCCTTTTTGGCCCTTTTCTATTGAAGACCAGCCGCTGTGAGTGGGGGAGTACTTCCTAACTGAAAGACTAGACCAAATCCGTTGGCTCAGCTTTCCGACGCGCACAAAGGCAGACCAGCATACTGGGAGACACTGCAATATATTATCCTGAATCAGCTAGTTTCTCTCTCCAGGTAATGTAGTGACGATTGTAGACAGCTCCAAGTCATGTTATACGGTAGGAGCGAATGATCTCCCTGGTTCACAAAGAGACATGCCCGCAAACACATCAGATAACTCTAGAAGAAGCTCGGGGATCTGCTTACCGCGCAAACAACGCCAGTACCTACATGCACTGTCGTCCAAACTTGGGCTCGAGTAATCGACGGCTCGCGGCTACCGGGCACGTAACCAAGTACGGCTTTAGTAATGCCCGAGGCGATCACCCTTATATTGCCGGAGTCAGTCCGATCGAAGTCACAGTCTATGTGTCGTAACCAAGCACTTACAGGACCCCAAATAGGAACAAAGCCGCCACGGCGATCTTCTTAGCCCTGTTGAACTGCAGCAGAAAGACAACCCGGATCGGCATAACGATGATCAGCACGTCGATGAAGGCCTCGCAGATTCCGGCCGCGAACCAGAAGATGTTGAAGTTGATGCAGTACCGCGGGTCCGCCTGGCTGTTGATCCAGGCCCACTCGAGCGGGACACAGTTCAGCAGGTCGGCCAGCGTGCACGCGACCCCGAAGCTCACCACGAGCGCGGCCAGGATGACGATCTGCAGCCGGAACGCGGCGCTGGCTGAGAACAGCCGGTTGTACATGGACAGGATCGACAGCTTCGTCGTCGCCGTGATGGTGAAGTACAGCACCGACGTCGTAAACAACAGCTTGGTGTACTGCACGTCGTCAGCCGTGTACTCATGGGACTCAGTCGAGGCCGTCTCGGACCCATCTGGGTAGACGGTAGATGCTGGTTAACAGGGGGTGAGTTAGCTACTGTCAATACTTAGAAGATACAATACATAACGACGGCCTGTTTACGGTCGCTCGAAGAAAGATAGAAAGAAAAGAGACAACGAGGAACAGTTAAGAAGATGTCGGCGAACCATAAATAGATATTACGTCAATCCCGATCATCCCCAGCAGTGCTATCAGGATCAGCCAGTCGTCCATCTTGAGAGCGGCTTTCTGGGTATGTCGCGAGTAGAAGCGCAACGCGACTGAGGCGATGGCTATGCCAGCCATAACGCCACCCACGATCGTCTCTTCCTCATTCTGATCCATCCTGTCGGGGGTTTCGGGTTTGGCAACTGGGTGGTAATCTGCCGGTCAAAGAGTCGCCCGGAGAAATCGAGTGTCCCATCGGATAGCACGCAACAAAGACGCAAACAAAGACATATTATCTATGATTGCTACTGTTAGGTCGGTAAATATACATTCTTTATTACTATAGCCACCTATGAAATGGCTGTAACCATACATATGGACCATCTTCGCGAAGCGTGTTTGGGAAGGCCTGAGGTGGGAATCAAATATGGTCACTGTTAACTGTCTCTTCAGTCTCTTCAGCCTCTTCAAGCTTCAAGGATGATATTTGCTTCATTCTCTGGATCTCCTCCCAAGATATGAGCTCCAATACCGTGATCAACTTAACTGGGTGAAAAAAGGCCGGGGGGGGGGGGGGGGTTAGTGGGGAGTGGAAGTGTAATGTTCTCGCAAGGTCCCCATCACTGTTGTTAGAGTGTCTAATCTGCTTGTCTGCTTTCCCCTAACCAAAAGAAGATGGGGGTTATTACTTCGGATATGGTGATCTCTGTAGAAAGATCAGCTTATCCCCTTGGTAAGACCATTTGCCAGTCATGTACGAATAGGGTTGGCTTCACTGTAGCGGACCAGAAGCTTGTCAACTGATGTATTCAATCTGTGTGTGTCCTCAAGGGACTCTATTTGTTCACCAGGTCTTTCCCAGGGACTCGATTGACTAACTAGTCAATATCGTAGCAGGTCGCCTTTGGATCTTGAGAAAAGCCTCTCGGAATCATAGACTACTTGCAGTGTTTAGTCGGGATCCTCTAGGATATGATTATGCGCAGCAAAATCCCTTGGGACATGGCTTGTGAATCACCAACATCGACTACTCGTTACCCTGACGCCAATTATAGGTCAAGTATCGGATGGCTAAGCGAGAATGATTGGATGTGCAACCCCGTGAGGAATGCTATGTTTGCTAACGTCTATAACTCGCGTACCGTCTCCAAACTTATAGGTGCGCGTCTTTGCTCAGCGTCATGTTACACTCCAACATTCCAACGATGACTCCTTGTCCATCTTGAGTCTATCTCCCCGAGGACTTCGCATATAAGTATTCTTAGGGTTCCTATGAATACTCCCAGTTCTGATATCAGTAGAGCGAAACCTCCCTGTTCATTTCACTGCATCATTATGTCGAGATTTCATGAAGTCCCACGTTATCGGAGGTGGGTTGACGAAAACAGAAACGAAGCGACGAATTATCCATTCGACGACGGCACTCACCTCAGTAGGCTTTCGTCACCCCAGTCGTACATTTATGACAATAAGCACCTTCTACCTTATTGCGAAGACGTCGATGATAGCAGCTATGCTTTGACTAAGATGCAACCCCAATACCTACTAGATGAGCAGGCCCCTGTTGGAGAGTTGCAATTCCCACCATCGCGATCACCCGCGCCTGAGACCAGCAGCGAACCCCCGTTACCTCCCGAGTGGAAGATCCACGAGGTCATTGAGAACGTACTTCGGCAGTACCTTTACGACATCCCAGCAGAAAGCGAACATGAAGAACGCCTCGCATTGACGGAAAAGGGGGTGGCATACACGATATGGACATACGCCCAGAAGCTGGCAATGATACCTGACAGTGAGCCTGCAACGATTTTCGACTCTCTTTTCCCATGTATCGCTTTCTCCCCACACTCTCTAACTGGCGAGAACGTCCCTACTTATAAGAGCTGACCGTGATGTTTTGATACATAGAGCATGGCAAATACGTGCCATTGGACGTCACGTTCGTTGATATTTTCCGTCAATTCATCCGCGAGGTTGTGTATCATTATGTGTACCCGACGTCTAAGACTGTCGACGTCAACCGGCTGAGAGACAGGGCAAGGGCCGTGGTGAAGGCCGTATGCCCCATGTATGACATGAAAACAGCGAGGGGCACACTCGAGATTATCGAATGTGCACCGGTTGAGGCGTTGGTAGCTTGTGCGGTGAAACGTCATTATTCAACATAAAACCATCGTCACATATGAACATCGCATTGCTGACATCTATCTAGGCGAGCGTGATCTAGCCAAACGTCGATTGGTTACGGATGAGGAACAGCTCCAGATGTTGGAATGGTTTCAGTGTGGTTGGATACACCTCGGGACGCGGCCGAACATGAAGCAGCTTGAGCCGGATTATGGTACAGACAGGCGGTAAATAAGACGTGTCGGGTACGAGAAGGGAAGACATGACAGGCACAAAGATCGAGGAGCAATGGATGGACATTAAGAGGAAGGTTCAATATGAGATGGAGAATCCGGCGTATTTTCACTCCAAGGTATCGTTGCAGAGCTGGTTGGAGTTTTGAATGGGAGCTTGTTCTTGAAGTAGCTTTTGAGATGACGATCTTGATCTGGCAGTTGACAGCATGGGAAGCCTTATACACCATAGGACACGGGGATGGTGGGGGGCGCTTGATGGGATACACCAGATGTTCCCAAGCGGGGGTCTGTCGCCCATTAGCTTGGTGGCCATCGTCCTCGTAAACAGTTCTAGTTCTGTCAGTTTTTGTGTAGGATCAGAGTGCCAGGGCAACCTTTCGTATTAACAACAGTCTGAAACCTGACCTTCCAGGATTTCCCGGAAGCCCAGAAGCCGTACGGACCTCTATTTATACCCCTCACGAGCCCCTGTAGGGGTCACGTGACGCCAACCCTGACAGAGCCCCCCTTCTTCTAGGGTTTTGTCCCCAAAACCAAAGGCGCCGGCATGGTTCACGATATCCATCAACTTCCTTGCAACGATCCAGCCGCTTAATCGGTACGGTACGCCCTCTTTTCCATCCATCAACAGCTCCATCCATCCATCAACTTCCTCGCAACGATCCAGCCGCTTAATCGGTACGCCCTCTTTTCCATTCATCAACAGCTTCATCCATCCATCAACAGCTTCATCCATCCATCCATCAACTTCCTCGCAACGATCCAGCCGCTTAATCGGTACGCCCTCTTTTCCATCCATTAACAGCTTTATCCATCCATTAACTTTATCATAACGATCCAGCCGCTTAATCGATACGTCCTCTTTCCCATCCATCAATTCTACGCAGCGGTCCCGATACGTCCTTTCCACTCCAGAACAGCCCCCCTTCTTCTAGGGTTTTGTCCCAAAACCAAAAACGCCGGCATGATTTACGATATCCATCAGCTTCATCGCAACGATCCAGCCGCTTAATCGGTTCCTTTTATCAACTCCATCCATTAATTCCAACCATTAATCCCATCCATCAACTCCATTCATTTGCTTCATCCAGCAACTTTATCCATCAGCTTTATTTATTAACTTCATCCATCAGCTTTATTTATCAATTCCACGCAGCGGTTCCGATATATCCTTTCTATTCCAGAACAGCCCCTTTTCTTTTAGGGTTTTGTCCCAAAACCAAAAACGCCGGCAGCTCATCTTTATATCCGCATTCGTAACGGCATAATAACGCACTTGCAACGCTTATTTAACGCAACGGCATAACAACTCGTTCGCATTAATTACGACGAGAACTTATCTGGCCATTCTACCTTCTTAGATGCCACGATTACGATTACAATCCTGGCCGTCCTACATTTTCGGACGCCACTTATCCATCGCAACGGCATAGCAACGCGCTTGCAACGGTTACGACTCGCTCGCGACGATCACGATTCGACCCGGCCATCTTACATTCTCGGATGCCACTCCATTACAGCGGCATAGCAGCGCGCTCGCAACGGTCACGATTCGACCCGGCCGTCCTACATTCTCGGACGCCACTCATCCATTACAGCGGCATAACGGCGCGCTCGCAACGGTCACGATCATAACAGCTCCTGGCCATCCTACATTCTCGGATGCCATTCCAGCGCAACGGCATGGCAGCTCGTTCGCCTCAATTACGAGAAATAATCTGGCCATCTTACATTTTCGGATGCCACTTCAACGCAGCGGCATAGAAGCGCGCTTGCAACGACCACGATTACGGCCTGGCCGTCCTACGTTTTCGGACGCCATTTATCCATCGCAGCGGCATGGCAGCCCGTTCGCAATAATCACGATTCGACCCGGCCATCTTACATTCTCGGACGCCACAACTTCATCACTGCAGCGGCATGGCAGCCCGCTTGCAACGGCGTAGCGGATTGCTAAACATCACGAACTAGCCCATCGCAGCGATCCAGCAGCGCACTTACAACGGCCACGATCCGATCTGGCCATCTTACCTTCTCGGATGCCACGATCGGTCTAACCGAGTAACGGCTCGAAGGCATTCACTCAATAGCGCCTTATTCGCAAACGTTTCGTATACCGCTAAGGCCATCGACGTAAAAAGCAATACATTCGCAGCAATCCCGTTCCGAACTTTCAAAGCGACGGTACAGCAGCTTGCTCGCAACGATTCCGCTTCAAACTTCCAAAGCAACGATATAGCAACTTATTCGCAACGGCTTCGCTTCGAACTTTCAAAGCAATCGTATAGCGCCAATTTCAATCACTCGACAAAAGAATTTAGCTCGCAGCAACTCGTACCATCAACGATAACTCTAATTACTCGATAAAGGAATCTGGCTCGCAACAACTCGTATAACGACGGCGTCACGAACGTTCAGCTTGGCAGCAGCGAAGGTTAAGCGCCCTTCCCACCAAGAAGAAATCACTGAAATGGCCACGTCAGCAGTCGGTCGGAGCGGGGTAATACGTACAGCAGTAGCGACGACGAGAACACGCAGCGAAGTAGCGGCGACGACGATAACTTCAAACGTAACCAACTAATTGCCCTGACGCCCTGACGGTCTGACCTTTAATGGAAAGGTTTCAGTCTGTCAGTTTTTGTGTAGGATCAGAGTGCCAGGGCAACCTTTCGTATTAACAACAGTCTGAAACCTGACCTTCCAGGATTTCCCGGAAGCCCAGAAGCCGTACGGACCTCTATTTATACCCCTCACGAGCCCCTGTAGGGGTCACGTGACGCCAACCCTGACAAGTTCATAACTCAGTATTTCTGTGTTAAGGCTACGGCATTATGAGCTGACCATATAGAACGTGTAGCTTGAAAAAGCCATCATAGAAGCATGTCATCTCTTGATCATCTCCTGCAAGTTTGGCTCAGGGGCGTGGGTCTTATCTGCAGGACAGTTAACCTATCGCAGGAAGTGGCACAGCAACGTAACGATCAAAACTAGTTAGTCGATTTCCATGCCGCCAATATAAGCCCACGTAAATTCTGCGTAGATATACGTGTAAAGCGATGGGCCAACCTCATTTTCACTTTACCACCAACCTCATTCAATAGTTAGGACTCTCACTCGTCCCTTCAATCAGAACAATGAGTCCAAACCTTACACCCCTCCTCCGGGTAGCCCCTCTGCTAGCCTCTACTTCCTATGTGACGTACACCGTCGCAGAGGACTTGTACCTCCGCCCTTGGGGTAATTTGCGATCCGACTTAAGGGCGGAGGCCAACCGCCTCATCCCCGCGTACAAAGACCGCTGGTTTCCACCATCAGTCGCCATGGTTCTCACGCTGTACCCCCTCGGCATCGCCACGGCCATCGCGAACCTAGTCGTTGAGGGGAGCCGGCTGGATATCTCGGGAGCCTCGGGCGCCAACCAACGCTTAGCCGGGTGCCTATACGCCGCCGGTGCCGTGCTTGGCGCCCTGCACTTTGCCTTCGGGCCCCGTGATATTTCTATTGTGAAGCGCATTAGCGAGAAGGACAAGGACAACGAGGCTTCCATGGTGGATTGGGTGCGCATGAACCTTGTCAGGGGACTTGTGGCTGATTTTCCGTCGTGGATGTGCTATTTCGCGGGATTCATGGTTGCGATGTCGTAAAGGGGTGCTAGGAATCCTCGTATTCTTAGGATTATTCAATGCGTAATTGGGTGCTTTTGACGGGCTCATATGAGGCGAAGTCGACAGGCCAGCTTTGACGTGTTTAAGGTGTCTGAACGCATATAACCTAAGAAAAACAGATTTCGTTAGGGATGCCAGGAAAAGGGTCTTATACGATAGCCCTATGGCCCTCATATCTGCTTATCCTTGATGCAACTTGATCAATAGGGCCGTCACGTCTTGTCGGTCCTTAGTCGTTAGCATGTAAGTTTAGAGGGAAAGCATTCTACATTAGCTACCATAGACCAGGATGAATATCATATGTATATTAGAGTAACCACAAACATTGGACCTCTTGAACTACTGATCCATGCCTCTATATGAACTCAACGCCAAGCTGTGACTCCCATGACCCCTCATATTGCCCCACCCCCTTTTGACAACGCCTACTATCAACACGAAGTGTAACATAACACAGGCAGTCTCCAGGAAACCCCTTATCCAATAGAGTGTCCCAAGACGCCCAATCCAACGATTTTCCTTCTGGTGTTGGCCATCGTATACAGTAATAACCAATCATGTCGAGGAAACGATGCTGCTTTGCTGTTTCAGTGAGCTACCATGGGTGATGTCTTATTGCCATTGCCCAGTTGCATTACCCATAGCACCCCCATTCATTGCCTGCACGTTCTCTCTCTCCAAAAGATTGGCCCTGTATACTAGCCACTGAACCGTATAATCAGTGCATCTTATGGTGAACAGAAACTGTTGAAGTCTCTCAGGGGCAGTGGGAGCACTCAAGGCGGCACGCGTGCCGGCGATAACCCTTCTGAACTCGTCCAGGTCGGCATCGACTGCGAACGCCACAAGACGCGCGCAGATCCGGGGCCAGACAAGCAGGAACTCCGTTTCGCCTTCCAGCCTCAGGTTGCCCTCAGACTTTCGGAATTCGATTGTGGGTTTTATTCCCATCGTGAGATGTTGAAATGTGACTGAATGTCTGTATCCAACATTGACCGCCTCGTAGAACTCTTGTACGCTTGCTGCCCTCCATATCTTCCGTATGGCCTCCTGCCTCAATTCGTCGACTGGCATAACGCCCTGGGGAAAGCAGCTATTGAACCACTCAGTCGGAACCTCTCCCGACAGGTAGAAATGAGTGTTGGGAGACGAAAGCACCCGAGCCTGTTCCGCCATGGGGAGACAATTGCGATTGTTGTGACGCGCGGGGCGGAACAGCACGTCCAACATCCACTCACCACCTAGAAATAGCACACAGAAGAGCTTCTGGCAGGTAAGGACTGAGAACCCCTGGTCTCCATTACCTACGTGCACGTGGAGACCACACTCATCGTTAAAGCCCGTGTATGCGGAATCCCGAAGGGCTTTGCCAACGCGATCGAGCTGTCGGTAGGTAGCGGACCTATTGTACATGATTGGTGTTTTGACCTCCAATCCCAACCAAGGTAGAGTGTTGCCCTGAAGGACTGGCGTCAACGCAGAGTCTGTCGTGACGATCCAGGTCTGGTATCTGGTCTCGTTCATGGTGCGCCCAGCTTGTGCCTCGATCATATTCGACACTTCCACTTGATTTTGCAAATTGAGTTGGTCAAGTATCGACTTGACGAACGTGGCTGCCTGCGCGAATCTCTGAGCTGGGACTGTTGCAGATCTAGCCGTCAGATCAGTTACCTCTTCCGCCGGCATTTCGATGGCGTTACTGTGGACATAGAACTCGAACTCGATGCCAACAGTCAGATCAGTGAGAGACGGGTAGTCTCGAAGGGCCGGAGGCTGCGAAGAGCTCGACATTGTCGCAACACCTGAGAATTTTTAATCAACGAGTTGGTCATGGGCCAAACGGTCTTCTTCGGCATATCTTGGACCATCCTCAAGAATTTACAACCAAAGCAAAGGGGCTTTGATAGACTATTTATAGCCACGTTAGGATTTTCGATGCACTTGTTCTGTGATACTCAAATTCATCCCATGAGTGATTGCACGGGGATTCCACAGCTACTCAGAATACAGGCAAATAGTGTAACGTCGCCTACGACGCGGGCCATTTCGAGTGTATGACCGCCGTTGTCAGTGAATGGTTGCGCGACCATTGCCTCACCTGCGTAGAGACCCGAAGATTCTACGGGAATATCATTGAATCATTATGTTGTCCATGATGCCATGCTAGGTAAATCCGTAAGCGAAGCAATCATTGATTTATTGTATCCCCAGCCGTATTTGCTATGAATAAACCCTACTTACCTCATCTTTGTGACCAATCTCCCCCAAACCACACCCGTTTTCGACTATCTTCCCGTTGTTGTCAAAGCTATTTTTGGTATCCATGGTGCTGCATCATCCGCTGGTGACTTGGTGCATCTTAAAACGTCGAAGTCACTCTTACGGCTACATGGCGTAACACTACAATGCCACTTGGGAATCTTAGCTTCCGACTTGTGCTGCTATACCCCTTCTTACAATTTATGGCTTCGTTGAGTATCCGAATCAAAGGCCGTTGAGATAAAGGTAATGCCAGTTTGTTAAATGAATCAGAGTCTCACATTCACCGAGAGCTCGAGCACCCCAGAGTATATTATGCCCAATCATTTGTTTGGAAAGAAAAAAAAGATAAAGATGGATTCTGTCAACTTATCATTGCCATCAAACTACACTGGGAAACCCCTTTGCAGCGGCTCCTGACAGCTGTGCTACCATACAATGCGTATAATCAATGTCGCAATGAAAGAAGACCAAAACGAATCCGCATTAAGACACTTCAGATATAGCTAAAAGTGAATGCCTCTTGAAGTACCTTTCCCTTGCAAAGCGTCAGTGGATAACGTGAAGGGGGCTATATAGATCTACTTAGGTCTAATTATCCACTAACACTAGGAGGCGGCTATGGCTATGATAAGGGTCGTGCCCCTCCCCCTTGTAGCCCATAGAGGCTAGTGATTGGTGTAGTATTTTACCTTGTTCTTACTTAGTAGCTGATTTGTCCGTTTGGAGCAATGTATCATTCGATATAGCACACTACTCTTAAAAGGAGTCAATCTATTTCAGGGGTTTCGTCTGCAAGAGCACCTGGAGATTGGGTCGTCCGAACGGCTTGTATTACAACTTACTTCAAGGTGCAAATAGCGCTAGAAGTACTTCAAAGGCCCCATAACTCAAATGTTATGTATTACTACCACGAAGTTTTGGTGAATGATTATGATGCGATTATATGTTGGGGGCTGCGGTTGACACGGATCGGGCAAATAGCAAGGGCTGGTAGGGAAACAGATAAGATAAGCACTGGCGGTGTTATAGGGATACCCAGCCCCTTTTCAGGCCGATTTCTGGCTCCACTCGTTAACAAGAACAGACCCGCGACCTACGTACTTAATAGTCAAGTCGATATATATCGGAATCCACTAGGAAGGTTTTCCTACGTATGCACAGGCAACCCGTTTATTTATCATAGAGTACTTCGTACGGTGAAGAGAAGAGCCCCGGAGCGGCCGCTTCCAGGTTTCGGGAATGTCGCAATTCGACCTCTCGAATAACCAATAAGCACTAGGGAGTTGTTGGTCTAGCCTACTTCCAGGATCAGCATCCGACTCGGCTCCTTGACCGCCGAGGCTCGGCGGCCGAGCATAGGTACACACGCTCGACTACCAACACGCAAGGCAGCATTTTATTCCAGCTGGTACCTAATTTAGGCAAATATCAAAAGTTGACAACTTCCAAATCTTGACGCGTCGAATGTTACGATATTCTGGCCTGCATCATGAGAAGCTATGAACCAATTTGCTCTCGCCGCCAATGATTGGGGGTCTAGTGCCCCTTATCTTCATTCGTTTCTAGGTCTAAAGGGCGATATCAGAATAACCAGGTGCGTCTTTACATATCCTGGACAGCCAGTCGCCATGGCGCAAGTCTAACACAGCGCAGTTCCTCCAGCGTGCAATGGGTTCATGAGCTCGCTAAGTCTGCCGCAGTTGGATACCTGCAGCTTACTATCGTGGTGGCATCTTTCCTCCTTGTCCTCAGACATCTGGTTCGCCGCTCTTACTCCAAGGTATCCGTTCCGGAAGGCAACGCGTCTGCCATATCGTTGCCGTTTGAACTAGCCGGCCAGCTGCTGCGAGCCGCCTCCCTGGCTCTTCTGATCGTAGTATCTGCGACAGATGGGGGCAAGTGGACCAATGTCGTCGCGTTAGGGTATGCCTTCGTTCTTGGCCTCTCGCGACTGCTAAACGATGTCGAGTGGCGACACGTAGCTTTGCACCATGTCAACTTCGTGCTTGCGGGTTCTCTGCTCGTCCTTATGGTAGAGGACGTGCTCCCCTTCATCGATGCCAGCTATACAAGAAGCCTCAGCCCAGTACTGATAGCTGCCATATCGACACTAGCTGCGTCCGTCTTTGTTGCCCTCATCACGCGAAGAGAATGGATCCCTCCTCCGCTAGACCTCGATGTCTCAGAAAAGACTCCGGCTCAAGAGCCTTCACCCGAAGAGACTTGCAGCTGGGTGGAGTACTACGTCACGTACGAATGGCTCACGCCGCTCATTCTCAGGGGTACACGACGCCAAGTGACGTTCGAAGAGCTCCCGAAGCTCCCGTGGTACGATGAGCCGAAACTTCTTCTTTCGAAAATCCTCAGGGCACGGGAGAGAAGCAAGTCTACGCTCTGGACACTGGTGAGATTTGCCCCTACAGAGGTTCTTACCATGGGCTGTTGGTCCGCAATAAGCTCTGTCTTTGAACAAATTACACCATTCTCCATGTATATGTTGCTCGGCTATCTATCGGATCCAGAAGGCTCCACCATCCGGTCCTGGGTGTGGCTGATACTGATGTTTTTCGGACCTTTGTTCCGGTCCGTGAGCTTTCAGCAGTATATTTTTACGTCCACTCGCTTCGTCGTACGGGTCAAGGCGGCTTTAACGCAGGAACTGTACTACAAGGCTATGAATTCGATGGAACTGGACGATGAAGTATTTGCCGAAATTGCGTCCACAGGTAAAGATATGGCGAGCAAGCAGCAAGGAGCGACATCAACGGGGCGCTTGGCAAACCTCATGGGGGCTGACGTTGATGCCATCACGAGAGGAAGAGACGTCGTGATTTGTGCTTGCGGGATCCCAATCGGGTCAGCTTTCGCGTTGATAGCGCTGTATAAGTTGATGGGCTGGCCAGCTCTTGTTGGGGTTGCCACAATGATATTGCTATCACCCCTCCCCTTCTTGATAGCTCGCAACATGGTTGGAATCCAACGTGACATGAAGGGAATCCAGGACTCTCGAATCTCGGCCATCTCGGAGTATCTCGGTTCAATCCGAGCAATCAAGTACTTCGCCTGGGAGGACGCTATCATCAAACGAATCAACGAGATTCGCTATGAGGAACAAAGGAAAATATGGGGCTTAAATATCCTGTAAGTTGCGTATACCTCGACGAGGACGGCTAATCATACTGACACAGGAGTTTTCAGTTTCATCATGTTGGGTCAGATTACTGACGCAATCCCTAATCTTTCTCTGGTTTTCATATTTACTTTGCACGTATTGGTCAACAAACAACCCTTAAGGGCGGATGTTGCCTTCACATCCATCACCCTAGTCAGGACACTGCGCCGAAACCTACAAATGGCCTCAACAATGTCGAGAAGCATTACAGCTGCAAGCGTCTCCCTCAAACGTCTCGATCGTTACTTCAATAACGTCACTCCCTTGAGTCCTCACCCCGTTGGACCTCTCCAGATAAAAAACGCCACGTTTCGACGTAACAAGAAGGCATCCTTCGCGTTGACAGATGTCTCTATCGACTTCGTCGAGGGTGGGCTGAACGTTATCATGGGTCAGAGCGGTAGCGGAAAATCAACTCTACTCATGTCTATACTGGGTGAAACGATTCTAGAAGAAGGCTCCATCACTTGCCCCAGAGATATTGCCTATGCATCCCAAAGCACGTGGTTACAGAGCGAGACGATTCGCGACAATATTCTCTTCAACAGCCCCTTCGAGCCGGTGAGATACGACCGAGTCATCAATGCCTGCGGTTTGCCTATTGATTTCAATGAGTTTCCGGAACGGGACGAAACCGAAGTAGGAGAGAACGGCGCTTCGCTGTCCGGAGGGCAGAAGTCTCGTGTGGCTCTCGCGCGGGCCCTTTACTCAAAGGCTTCTGTCATCCTCCTTGATGACGTATTCTCGGCCCTAGATTCCAAGACCTCAGCACTATTATGGAGGGAAGCCTTCTGTGGTGATTTGCTCAAGGGGAGGACTGTGGTGCTTGTTACCCAGCTGCCGTGGATTGGTCCACAAGCAGACCTCACCGTTCTGTTGGAGAATGGCTCGGTCAAGGATATACAGCAGAACATCGGCGTGGTGCGGAGATCCGTGGAACCCAACCAGGTGCTCGTTGATGAAGGCAATGTTGACGCGACGGCTGAAATAGCCACTACACAGGCAATCGAGACCAATGGAACGAAGGCCAACGGAACAGATTCGAATACAAACGGCAAGACCAAAACAACTGAGGATAAGAAACAAGATGAAGTGACGCAGGAAGCTCTTAGAACAGGACAAATGAGCCGCCTCCAGAGTGAGTATGTCCCAGTTCCTAGTAAGAATCGTAGGTGCTGATGAGGTGACTACCAGTCTTCCAATATATGCGACTCTACGGCAACCCTTTCTATGCCATACTTGCCATCGGGATGAGCCTTTTCTGTACTGCTTCGTTAATCGGTACCGGCTTATGGGTCGCTGTCTGGGTTGACGCTTACGGGAAGGATGACGCCTACGACATCGCCTTCTACCTCGGTATATATGCGGCATGGAGCTTTGCCGACATCTTGTTTAGTGGGATGGCCTATCTCGCGTACGAGAACGGGGGTTGGTATGCTGCCCGTACTCTGCACACGATATTTATCAAGGCTGTAATGGGCGTTTCCCTCTCCTGGTACAAGACGACACCTGTGGGTCGGGTTATCAACCGATTCTCTCGGGATATGGAATCGGTCGATACACAGATAGCCAGCAGTAAGCCTCCTTTTCCTTCCTTTCTTACCCCCCACCCCCTCCTTCCATTTATTCTGTCTTTTACCGCATACCCCTATTCTCCTGCCACGTTCCCCAACCATGTATCAGCATTAATGCAAGCTCATAGTGCTTCGAGATACCGTCGAATTGTTCATCCGTCTCTGCTTTCAAGTCCTGGCAGTCGGCTCCGTGCTTCCTGTATTCATGCTGCCTGCTGCCGTGTGCTGCGGCGCCGGGATTATCGCAGGTGAAATGTACACGAGAACGGCCGTGGCGGTGAAGCGTCTCGTTGCGTCGTCACAGTCCCCCCTATACGCTCAGTTCTCCGACAGCCTGGCTGGTCTGCCCGTGATCCGCGCTCGTGCGGGTATGCCACGGATCTTCGGCGACCAGCTTGCGGACAAGCTACGCGTGTTCTCGAGAGCTCTCGAGGCACAGTTCAACGCCAACCGCTGGGTGAGTTTGAAGGTCGACATGATGACCACCTTCATCACCGTGACGGCGGGCGCCATTGCCGTATCGAAGGCGGGCACGGTTGCCGCCGGTCTTGTCGGGTTCTCGTTGACCAATGCAACGGTAAAGATTGCCCCAAATCCCAAAGCTGTTCGACCGATGCCGGTGGCTAACGGTTACCTAGACACTCAGTCAATTGATCATCATGTTTGTGAGATGCAGTAATGCGCTGGAAGTCGAGCTACAGAGTGTGCGTTTACTCTCATACAAGTATCCTCGATAAGAAAATGCTGACACCCAAACCAAGTTCCACCGCGTCCGAGAATACTCTGCCATAGAGCCAGAGGAGAAGCCGGATGATTATGAAACAATCGACGCTACTGCCCGTGAACCAGTTCCACCTAAGAATTGGCCGGCTAGTGGTGAAGTTGAGTTTCGGAACGTGACCATCAAGTACGATCTGGATGGCCCGGAGATCCTGAAGGACATCAACCTCAAATTCGCCGCCGGTGAGAGAGTCGCTGTTGTGGGACGAACAGGATCGGGCAAGAGTACTGTAAGTGTAGTTGTCTCGGCCCTTAGAAGTAATGCAACATTAACATTGACACTTTTCCAGCTGGTCCTATCCCTGCTACGCTTCACCAACATAGTCTCAGGCCAGATCCTCTTCGATGGGGTAGACATCACGACGTTCCCCCGCAGGAAGCTTCGAGAAGCGCTCACCATCATCCCGCAAGAGGCGGTGCTATTCAACGGAGACCTGAGGTCCAACCTCGACCCGACGGGCGAAATCCCTACAGAGACGATCGAAAAGGCACTGCAGTACTGCAGCGGGATTGCGTCATTCCAGTATCACCAAAATCAAGAATGCGCGCAGAATGGGCACGGTGAACTCGACGAGCATCATGACAACGACGCCGATGGCGCGCAAAATGACATAGGCATAAACCTCTCGAGTCCGGTCAAACCCAAGGGCGAGAACTTCTCTCACGGCCAGCGGCAGGTGCTGTCGCTCTGTAGGGCTTTGGTGCGCAAGAGCAAGCTGATGTTGTTGGATGAGGCAACTGCGAGCGTATGTACCAACCTTGTTGCATGAGCTCGTTGCTCAGAATCTGTTCTTCGGACGCTTCGAATGTAAAACAGTTGCTAACTCATCGTGTTGCAGATGGATTATGAAACCGACCAAGGCATCCAAGAAGTCCTAAGACAGGAGCTGAACGAACACGGGCGAGACAGAACGCTCGTCACCATCGCTCATCGGCTGAAGACCATCATCGACTATGATAAGGTCGTAGTCATGGGCGCAGGCTCAGTTCTAGAGTACGTGTGCCCCTTTCCATTGCATTAGCTGGGAAGGTCATTAGCTTACCAGGCATTTAGGGTTGGAAGTCCGAAAGAGCTGTACGAGGCCAAGGGCCAATTCTACGACATGATGAAGCATAGTGGGGAGATTGAGGATCTGGAGAGGCTCCTCAACAGTAAAGTGTAAGACGCAGTGGGCAATTTTTTGTATAGAAAAAGATATAGACGGGGATATGAACAGGGATACAACGGTCATTTCCGTATATATGAACAAATGGCAATATCACAAATTCAAATACAAATGGACTAAAGAAATATCATCGGGATTCAAGGGCGAGTCATTTCTTGTAGATAAAATTCCCAGGGAGTTCTACAATGTGGGTAATCAGTTAGTCTTATATGAATGCAGAACCCTTCATAGAATCCCCTATTGAAACAAAAACCATAAACAAAGCCCAACAACACTAGAATAAATGGAATCTCTGGACGGTCTATTCTAGCATAGTCATACATAACTGGAAGTACTCGCTATGATGGTGACTTCCCCGTACATCTCTGGCTACTATCATACTATCTAGGCCTCATTCTATAGCCAGGGGGTGAATATGGCTTCCTTAAGGTTATATGTAGACGTTAGTAATAACAGGACATCGATGATAATACAGTGTCACCATAGATGGAAAATAGCTGTAAACGAGTGACTGGTCAATTGAGCTAGAGTGACTAGGGAGTGACGTACAAGATTAAGAAACCCCATAATCTGCCATTAGGAACTCCATGAAACATTGTAGGAGAAAAAGTGGTAAACAATCACAAAGGGGAATGCCACCACGTATTCGAAAAGAGATAGAGGAAAGCAAAGGCGTCCAAATCTGCAGGACAGAAATCTCAGCAAGTCACCAAAGAAGGAAAAGTCCTACTCAAGATAGAACCCAAGCAGAAATAAAGACCGCAACCAAATGCTTCCCTAGTTGGTTTCCAAACACCATCAAACCCTAGATATCGACGCTCTCGGAACCATCCCAAACTGATTTATGTTTACAATAAATGTGAGCATAGAGACCGGAATACGACTTATACACCTTTGTGCAGCCAACAGCTTCACATGCATGCCGAGCTTCATGAGTTTGGCGACTTTTTGCCACATACTGCGCAGCCTCCGAGTGTTTCTCCGAAACATGCTTCTTCAGGTCTTTCTCGCGCATGTAACCTCTTGCTTCGACCCTGTCGCACCCTGCCACTTTGCAAGGGAAAGGCGTCTCCTTGTGAGCTTCTCTCATATGCTTTCCGTAGTCAGCTCGATTCTTGAAGGGCCGATCCTTAACCTGCTCAAGAAATGGAAGAGACAGAAAGGTTTCGTCCCGGTGAGATTCACAACCTTGTCGAGGACATACTAAAAACTCGCGGGTCTTCATCACCTTGTTGCTTGGGCATGTTTCGTTGATCTCCTCTGACTCCAACTTGTGATAGCCGCGCAAATGTTGTACAAGATGGTCCCTTCTGCGGAAACCACTTTTGCCACGGTGACGCTTGCAAAGTTTGCAGGGGAATTTTGGCATGTCCCTGCTGAAGGAATCTATATGCCGGTACAAGACATCGACACGAGCGAACACCTCGCCACAGATGCAGGAAAACTGACTGTGTTGACAAGTATTGCCGTGGGCCTGTAATGCAGTCTGGTTTCGGAATGATTTCTTGCACTCAGAACAGGTATGGGGGACAGCACCAATCACTTGTTGATGGTCTGCAACATGTAAATGAGATTCATGGGCTGCAAGAGATGTCCGGGAAGTAAAAGCACGACCGCAACCAGGTGAGTTGCAGACGAACGTTGCATGAACTTCAGTCCTAGCATGGTCGTCCAGCCACCAGCGGGTATTGAACGTTCTGTTGCAGATGCGGCACGGGTATCCAGGGGTTTGTTCGGCCCTGGTGGCACTGTCCACCACCAGATTCATGGAACATTCATCGAAAAGGGGGACAGATTCGTCAAGTGATGTTAGCGTATGACCAGAGAGCCTGGGTTGCATTAGTTCAGGGAACTTCAATGGTGAAGGGTTGGATATCTTACGATACGTTCGCCCAATTGGATTTGTGCTCCCGGTTCAAACATGTACTATAACGTTACAACACCCTTTTTATTAGCAACTGGTAAAAAAAAAAAAATGGTGTCCTACGGCTCCGGTATGACTGCATTAGCGCCAGGCAGGTCTAACTGGGTTCTATGGCCAATGGGGACAACGCCTCTGGTGCTGGCCATCTCAAGATTGGAGTTGACGTCGCCATGACCGGCGGAAGCCATAGCATCAGGTAGGTCAAGCTGGGATCCAAGGCCTATGGGAGGCATGTCTTCGGCAATGCTGAAGTCCAAGTTCCCATAGTTGGTCATGTCATCATCGAAGTCGAAGTCTCCATCACCAATAGGATCCATGTCATCGAAGATTCCAGGGTGGAAGGGCTCCAGAGCATTGGCGTCGTAGCGCTCGAGGTCGAAGTAGTTTTCGAGGCTTGGGAAGTAGTCTGACATCTTGTCAAGGACGAGTGGGGTCGGAGGTATGGTTTCCTGTCAACAAAGTTGATTGGCTGAGCTGGGTTCTTGTGCTGAGTTTGGTGTGCGGAAGATAGCGGGTGGTGTTGGCAGCACTATGATGCCTGGGGTGGGAGGAGCCCCGTATTTCTCTTCATCTTGAAAGCAGAATGCGTCAGATTCTGGGAGTACTTCCAAAGGTACTTAGAGGAATAGGGTGGAAGTGGTTCTGTGAATTATGCAGCCAATGTTGCATTGTCACAGAATTTCATAGGATGAGGAGCTCCACATTGTTGCCCGACTTGTGTGGGAGTGAAGCAGACTGCGAGCTAATTTTCTACGCCAAGTAGACGCCAAGCAGACAAGAAGGATAGAAGATGAAGGCCCCAAGTGAACCCATGAATCTAAGTAAAGCCGTAGCTCGATGTTATGGTAGGTAAACCTCTAATGAGGGAGGCTAGGATATTCAAAGTTAGGAGACACAAGTATATCAACTACTTGAAATAGCAGGTGTTAGACAACGTACTGAACAACTATATCAAATTTGCAATCGTGAGGGCTCACACGATATCAAACTACCATGATGCCAAATAATCGTAGCGTCCTTATAAGGAAATCAACTGGAAGACTGTGATAAGGGTCATCACCCAACCCCTTACCTACTTCTCAAGTGACGACACTATAACAGAGCCATTCCAAAAGCTTGCCACAGCAGCAGCAACGCGGCTCGGCCTGGGCTAAGTAGGTACTCATCTTGCTAAAACACCTACACAACAATCTAGCGCTTATTAACCGATCCGGTTGATTGCTCGATTCATGCTATACCATGCCATACCATACCTCATATATCTATCTCCATCTTCTATGTACAAAGTGCAAACCAACCAACCAACCAATGAGCCCATCCAAACCCCAGCAGCCCAGCGTACCCTAACCCAGGCACGCACACGTAAGGACAATGCCCATTGACGTCCGCCTCTCTCCTCCCAAATGGCCTGGGCAGCTAGCTAACTCCCCCACCCCACTATATCAGCGCCCCTTTATTCCGCGCCACTCCTCGGCACAGCAGCGACGCGTACCCTCGCGCCGTCGGCGTCCCTCGACTCGGGCACGACCTCGAAGCCCATGGATCGCTTGCCCTTCCTTCGGGCGCCGCCCGTCACGCTGTCGCCGTAGCGCTCGTCGAAGCGGCGGATGGCCGTTAGCGTCGCCATGTCCTCGCTGACGCTGGCGGCGATCTCCTTGAGAGCGGCGTCGAAGTGGCGGGGCTGGAGGACGCGTTTCTTAAATTGCTTCTGCTGCTGCTGTTTCGTTTTGCTTTCATTGGTGGTGGCGGTGCTAGCGCCAGAGGCAGCGGCGGTGGTAGTGCCGGGGGTGGTGGGATCGAAGGAGAACGACCCGGTAACGGGATCGACGGCGAGCTCCTCCTTGACGGCGGCCATGGCAGCCGCGACACAGACGTTCTTGAGGTCGGAGCCGGAGTAGAGCGGGGTGCGGCGGGCGAGGTCGGCGAGGTCGACAGTCGGGGCCAGAGCCTCATCGCGGAGGTGGATGCGCAGGATGGCGGCGCGGTCGGGTTCGCGTGGCAGGTCGATGAGCAGCTTGCGGGGCAGGCGGCGCAGGACGGCCTCGTCGAGGTCGAAGGGCCTGTTGGTGGCGACCATGATGAAGGTCTTCTTGTGGGAGCCATCGCTGCCATCATCGACGTCGACGCCGTCCCACTCGCGCAGGAACTGCGTGATGACCTCGCGGGTGCCGGCACGATCGCGGGACCCGCCGCGCGCGCCCAGCAGCGAGTCCGCCTCGTCGATGAAGATGACGAGCGGCTCCTTCTTGCGCGCGAGCCGGAACAGCGCCCGCACCAGCTTCTCGCTTTCGCCCACGTACATGTTGTTGATGCTGGCGGCGCTGACCTCGATCATGTGGGCGCCAGACTCCTTAGCCACGGCCTTGGCGAGGAGGGTCTTGCCGGTGCCGGGGGGCCCGTACAGCAGGCAGCCCGGGATGCGCTCCGTCGCGAGCACACCGTACGAGAAGGCCTCGGGCTGGATCAGCGAGAGCGTCGTCAGCATCCGGATCGACTCGATGGTCTCCTTGGGCGCGTGGATGCTGGCGAACGTCGTCCGGATGTCCTTCGCGTTCACAAGGCCCGACAGCAGCTGCTCTTCGTGGTCCGCTTCCTTGTCCTTTCTGCTAGCGCCCGGCCCGCTGGAGCGGAATCCCATGGATCTTCTCGAGTGGTCCTCGGAGCTTGTGTCGTGTGGGGCTCTTAATCTCTTGATACCCTCAATGTTACTGATCCCTGTGATGGCCTGTTTCAAGGCATTCGTGTTAAATACGTCCGACCCGCACATGCCTATCATGAATGTGGCTATTCTGTATACTTCGGTGATCGATAGAATACGTTTTTTCCATGCTTCCGGCACGTCCTTTCTGATGGACCCAGCATGGAAGAAGGTGCTCGCTAACCCTAACCCTGCAGCTCGGGACGTAGTGACATCCTCCGAGTTGCCCTTCAGCATGGATAAGAGCACATCTGTGATATTCCTTTCGTTTTCCTCTATGTAGCCAAGCTCCTCTATCCTCTCGATGGCTTTTTTCACAGGCCTATCCAGGTCATTGATTTCCGGGAGATTGATTAGTCGCTCAGTTAACCCTACTTCTCTGAGGCCGTCTAGATAGGCTTGATAGGCTTTAGGGACACCCTTAGAGGAGCAGGTGCCTACCAAAGCTATCTTTCGACCATCTACCCACAGGCCATCAACGACTTTCCGAATCTTGCCGATGATGCTGGAACCGGCCTCCAGGTCCAAATTTATAGCGTGAAAGTCGTCTATGTGAACGATAAGAGGCCGTTGTTCTGATCCTTCGGAATCAGCAGCATGTACCAGCTCTTCTAGGACTGAGTTGATCTTCAAGTCTTCCCAGAGCTCGCCTGGCTTGGATTTGCTTGTGCCGTTCAAGAATTCGTCCATCGTCATGACACTGGTCTTGCTGTCTTTCCGGAGCCTATCTTGACGAATTATTTGTGTGTAAGGAACTACCGAGCCATCCTCATCATGACTTTCGGAGTCGTTGCTTGGATAAGCCCGCCCGTTGTGTTGCGCCGCACGGTATGCTAGTTGGGACACGGGATTCTGGGTGAGAATCACATTTTGACCCACGTAGGTCCCGATGATGTGAGCTAGATCATGGGCTCTCAGATGCAGCACATCGGCGTCCACCTTGGCAGCTAGGCGCCGAACAACAGCCTGCGCTGCAATGAACCCTTTGCAAAAGCCTACGTTAATGACAGTGGCGGGTCGTTGTATATCGGATGCCTTTAAGTTTTTCGGCGCCTGTAAAGCAAATACTGCTCTGAGTGAAGTCGCTATTTCCTCGAAGAATGCAGGATGTGTACCTTTTAGAGCCGTTCTTTTGATATCAAGGTCCCAAATCGGTTCTACGACAGCTCGAATATCACTTTTGGTTTCTTCAGACCTGACGCCTTCAATGCCAGGCAGGAGCGCGGGGTTTGACAGATGCCGCGAGATAGACAACGGGGGAGGATGGGACTCGATAAATTCTGCGAGAGCATCTCGGCCTTGAAGCTCATATGTGAGACCGGCTACACGCCAATACGACAAGGCTACGTGCGCATTCGCATCGCGAGCGTTCTTGTCTCTCAGTTCCGGGCCGTCGTAAAACAAATACGCGGCGCCGTCCAGGTAGTCCAGAGTTTTTGGTGACCATTCCGGATGTATTATGAGCTCTTTGAGCATGTTCGCAACCTTCTCGTGCACACGTAGTTGGAGGTCCTCAATCCTACTAACAGCCGTGGTCCTGAAATCGCTGGGAAGCTGAACAGGCGGGAGCCCTTCAGAACGGCGGCTCCGTAGGGTCCGCGACTTCGGAGGGCCGTTCCCTACTCGTTTCTTCCGGCCCTGACCTTCTCCATTTGGAGAAGCGTTGGTCTCCCCGAAAAGGTTCTCGTCGGCATTCTGTGCGTCTGTAAAATCCCCCTTCTCCTTCTCTGTTTCGGTAGGTGCGTTCTTGTCGCTCTCGGGTTTAATCTCGGTCTCGGTATTAGGTTCGGTTTCGGTTCCGGTTCCGGTCCCGTTCTTGTCAGCGTCGCTCTTGTCAGAATTGTCTGGCCGCGGGACGTTCTTGTCATCTTCCGTGCTACCGCCCGGGGAACCGGCGGACCGGAGAGCAGGGAGAATGTGGAAGTGGCGGCGGGAGAGGGTCGGCGTTGTGCTCCTTATGCTCGCTATGCGGCGCCTCGGGGCGTGGGCGTGCAATCGGGCTGTTGCGCGAAAGGCACGGAGCCATTGGGTATGCATTCGGGGAGTTGGCGCTCGACGTGAGCAGGCGAATGCATGCCTTCAGGTTTATTCCTGATGCTCTTGTGCCTTGTGCCTTGTGCCTTGTGCCTTGTTCCTTGTGCCTGATGCCTTTTGCCTTTTGCGACGAGGCTGAAGGTTTTGGTTTAACCTTGAACCTTGAACCTTTAACCTTTATCCTTTATTTTTCTGTCCCTCCGTTTTTAGAAGAAGAGACGTCACAACTGTGGATCCTTCCAAAGTTTAAAGTCCGACGTCGAGTCCACAGCTGGAGCCTCGCGTGGCCCGAGCGTCATGCCGAGGCTTTACCGAGCTGCCCCTGCCCCTGCCCCTGCCCCCTTAAGTATTTCTCGTCTGAGGAATCTGGCACCCCCTTCTGATGATGCAACTCAGTAGCAAGCGGATATGGTAGGGTCCATCCGAGTTAACGTGTAGTCTAGATTGCATGTAGTATTTTGAGCATTTTTATTTATGTTTTTACACGTTCGCGTACATGTTCTTGCCACGGAGACTCCCTCTCGGGGTCAGAGGGGCTATATAGGGGCTGATAGGGGTATTAGACGTCCAGGATCGTGTATGCAAACCGCAATACAAGTCATAATCCGACCAGCACCTCCAACACCAGACGCCATGCTCACTCAGTAACACATAAAGGTACCAATCAATCGCCCCTTTAGAACCAGGCATCCACCTCCCCAGCCCACTTACTCTCCCACATACTCGGTCCTCTCCCCCCCACTCTCGCCCTTACCCCAGCCGCCCTAAAGCTGTTCTGCCTGTCCCACTCGTCCTCTCCCGCATCCGCCTCTATCTGCCCACCACCACCACCACCACCAAAGGACCCATCCCACGCGTCGAGCTGGTCCCGTAACCGGCTAACGAGCGTCTGCGCATCCCATTGCGGGATCGGCGTGCCGAGCCCAGACTGCGTAGCGGCCGGACCAGAGGCCGAAGCCGAAACCGAGCCCGAGGCTGAGGGTACAAGCCCACGAGGAGCGGGACCCTTGACGGTGAGAGCGGTTCCGCCCCCATGGGTCGTGATGGTGGCCCAGCCGTGGCCCATCTCGCGGAGCATGTGAGCCGAGAAGCTGTCGATATTTTCATTGCTACTACTACTCCGGTCTAGACCGAGGTCGGACTGGCGCGGTTGGGAGGGAATACCTTCGAAGAGGCGGGCGGGGTCGAGGGTAAACGGATACGCGCTGCTGCTGTCAACCTCTGTTGCGGGTTCATCAAGGAGACCGGCTATGTACGACCCGGCGGCGCGGGCAAAGGCCGCGAGCGAGCCGGCGATACGCGTGATGGCTTCCGCAGCCCGCGACGTGGCATCGTTGATCAGGTAGGCGCTAAGCGAGGGCCCGATGAGGTTGGCGAGCCGGAACATCTGCACGACGGTGTGGAGGTGCTCGGTATGCAGGTCGCGGATATCTAGATTGCCCAGGTGGCGCACTCCGATGTCTACGGAGCGGAGTAGAGCTAGGGCGCCGTCCATGTCCGCCTCGCCGATTTCCCTGTGGACGGCGGGTCCGGTGGTCAGCCACCGCTCCAGCGCGCCCACGTACGTCTCGATCAGGACCCAGCCCTCGGGCTTGCGGACGGCCGTGCGGATGATAGCCGGGAACATCTTGCCAAGCATGAAAGCAAGGACGTGTGGGTGCTGCATACCCTGTGCGAGGATTGCCTGCTCGTCCGCCAGCTTCCCGTTCGCGAGGGCCGTGGTGAAGTTCGGCCATAGCAGGTAGAACAGGCTAGAGGCTGCGTGCGCGTTGCCTTCTTCGAGCTTAAGGCCGCACGCTAGAATCCCCGCTGTTTGCAGGCGCGGGTCTTGCCTCGAGGGTGAGTATTCGGGGCTGATCTGGTAAAAGTAGGGATCCACCGGACAAATGTCCTGTGCCCTAATGATGGCGACAATGGAGCGGACGAAATCAATGTAGTTGGCGTGTTCGGGTGGACTCGATACCATCAGTTTTAGATCCTGTTTGATCTGATCCATCACAGCCCTCAACGTCTTGGCGAACTGTGGCTGTAGTTGCTGTCTTTGACTCGGCTCTGCGAAACGTAGTGACTTACGCATCCTTGAGATTGCGTCTATATGGCATTAGTGACGGTTTGCAGTGGACATAGAATAGTTACTCACGGCTGAATAAGTCCCGATTGGAGTTGTAATCCGGACCTTTCCCAACTTCAATGAATGCATCTGTCAGATACGGATCGTCGCGGTGCTTCAGCGCTTCAGCAAGTCGATTTTCATAAGCTAGGTATTGGAAAGGCTTCGTGATCGCCCCCAGGAAAAGCTCAATAGTCGTAGCACCGACGTCCTGTACGAATGTCAGCAGTGTTCAGTTTACGGCTTCATAAAGGTGCTCACCATGAAGTCAACCACCTCTTTCTTGATCATAGTGGCTAGGAACAGTGGCAAGAATTTCCGTGCCGGGGTGGCAACCCCTCTTGGTAGGCCCTCGAAGATACATAGTTTCCCGGAAGAGAAGAAGGTGCGCACACCCTGATCTTGTTAGCTTGTGAAACGAAAGCGACGATCACGGCGTACTCACTGCAAGCTTGGCATGTATCAGGCGCGCCGCTACTCGAGCGGCGACTGACACAGTCTCTTCCAGACAAACGATGCGATCCAGGGCTGACCCACGAACGCTCTGCGCGAAGTCCATTCTTATGACATTTCGAGCCATGGACAGAAACGGCGCGGCCACTTTACGTTCAAGCAACTAAAGAAGCATAAGTAGACTGGTACACGGAGACTGAATACCACTCATGACTTACCAGGATAGCGTCTTCCCCATGCCAAGCGTCATCGACACTGCCTTGCCTACTTGGTCGGCCTGAGAAATCGTCGATGCGTCTAGTATAGTAGTCTATTATATCGACAGCAACTCGTAAACTATTCCAATCAAGCTCGGCCGATGCGGACGAACGTATGAAGATCTGATCAAGTTGGTCTGCGAGTGGTTAGTACGGTTATCTGGGTTATATGGGGTGACTACCCACAATGGCTTAGGATAAAGGAGGTAGCAGCGAGTGTGGGCGAGTGCCGCATGACATCAACTACAGCCTTCATCGAGAAATGAAGCACATCCATCGAAGCCTTCTTGTTCGCCTTGACTACCGAGTTCATCAAGTCCTGACTAATGCTCCTGGAGCTGTCTTTGGACAACCTCAGGAACTGTTGTTGGATATCAGACTCTGCTGATGAGTACTGGTCTAAGACTTGCTGGAACACACTTCGTTGCCATTCCGCAAAAGGTTTGTATGCGGATATATCTTCGCCCGATGAGACGATGAATCGTGCTAACTGGTTCCAGGCTCGCAGGTTGACTAGACACGCTTCCTTATGAGAGCTTCCAGGTACAACAAGCTTCTCGATGAGTTGGGTAGATGGGCGGAGATCAGGCGGTGCTGCCCAGAAAAGAGTGCATAAGAGATCATGGTGATTTCGAAGAGCAGCCAGCTCGGTCTCATGCATATCCTTCTCTTTGACATAATGTCGGTCATGATTTGGCAATACTCGAGCAATTAAATTTCGAACGTCTTTGATCAACCCAAACTTGCGTAACCGCTTGATGGACAGCGCTAGAAGCTTCAAGAAGATATGAAAGCAACGATCCTCCGGTAGGATAGCAAGTGAGGGAGAAGCTGCAAGATCCTCCAAAAATTGGGGTGATCGGTACGCCTCCTCATTCCGTAGATGAGATAGGTCTTGGGATGCAAAAAAGTCGAAGATAGTTCCTATTATCCCGTTACATTTCCGCCATCCCCAATGCTCTACCAAGTAGTGACAACGAGCCACGACACCTCGACAATAGTCATTGAAAGTCGGTGATTGACGAGGATTGCTCTTATATAGTTGAAAGATGCGGCTCAACAACTGTTGCGGCAGCCACCAGCCTTCGAGAGGCATCGTATGGCGTAATCCAGGAATGAGGACACCGGCGCTGTCGAATTCACCCAGGGGGAGTAGAGTGAAAAGTCCCTGCCATGCGCGTTCGAGAGCGTGTGCATCAACAATTGACATTGCGTTGGTTCCCAGCATCATGGGTGATACGATGTCCCAGAATCCAGACCTCGGAATTCGCGCTCCTTCAAGAACTCGCATGAGCACAACCCAACAGATGGCGGATGCCTGGTCCTCGCGAATACCTCGCTCACGGTACGACATTCGTTGTAGATCATCATAAAGGGATCGAATGTCTGCAAACTCGGCCTGTAGAAGTCTCTTACTTGCGTGTTTGGCGGTGTCCTTCAGTAGTTCTTCGAGTTTGAAAGACTCTGTAAACATGTCGAACTTCTGACAGATGCGCAAGACTTGGAACACGGTGAGGATGCAACAACTCAGAACCTGCATCAGAGGTTGTGATGAGCTGTCGGAACTGCTAGGCAATGCTCCCAAGCGCTGCGAATAGCTTTGCAAAACCTCCAAGGCCCGGTGCACAAAAGCATTCTGACTAGGCTGATCTGGAAAACTTAGTGAATCTTGACAATACTCTAGGATAAAGAGAGCTGCCCGCACAACACTTCCGGAAGATCCTTCCGAAGTGGCTGAGCTAAGTTGGTCCACAATCCAGTCACAGACAATGCCCAGTTCAGACGAAGTCTGGCCATCCCACGAGCCCCATTGTAGATTCTTCTCATCCAGGACAAATATCGCTCGCCTACGGCTATGGTTCAAATTGTCAAGTGAGCTGTCTAACGCCTTTGCGAGCCGACCGCTCCCAACTAATGTGCTTTCGTGGAAGAACACCCCCGAATCTAGAGGAAATACTTCGAAGTGTTGTGTGTAGTGCGTGCCGAAAGGTCCCAGTCCAAGCAACTTGTCACTGGTCTCGGAGACAGTTACGATATCGGTACCAGGGCTCCGCTCACGAGGAAGAGGATCATTCGCATGGGCGTACTGCGGCGCAGATGTGTCCAGGTGTCGAGGCTTTGTTCGTTTCCTAGACTTAAGCCTCTTATTGGTGGCGGGTTCAGGAACTTCGAGGGGTTCCGGGGTTTCCCCAAAAGACATATCATACTGGGTTGATTGTGTATTGCTGACAGTGGCGTTGTTTTCCATAACTCTCTCAAGACGAATATTTCCTGGAACAGGGAGTGGTCTTCGAGATTTTCGATATAAGGCATCCAGGGCCTTCTTCCGAGCGGTAAATGCATTCCGACCAACACTTTCCCCAATGGCTTCGAGTTGTGCGGGCCTTGAAGTTGATTCCAAATTTCGGCGTCGGTTAGGTGCTTTCCGCTTAGAAAGGGGTCCGACGATATCGGTAGGGTCGCTTAGTTCCGATACCATATCAGCTTCGACATTGACGAAATTGTCCATACTAGCCTGTTTAGTCGAGTGTGCAGGTCGTGAGAACCGACTCGAAGGTATAACTTTGTGCACCCGCGGTTTCTGAGTTTGGGGGCGCGCTGGGGCAGCGGAGTTATGCGAGACAGATTGCAATGGGACTGGGTGGTCAGCATGGCGCGGCATATCGATCCCGTCCACAGATACCCTAGGTTGGATCTTCCCCCTTTTCCAGTCTCTAAGAACTTCTGTCGCTTCAAGATGATCTTTTCGGGTGCCAAGAGAAATACGTTTCGTCGATGGGCTAGTTCTGCCCTTGTCGGGCCTCCGCCGAGCAGCCCGAGCAGCTAAGCGTATAAATGCAGGAGCGTCAGGTTCGGCAACATCCAGGATGCTGAGCCTCGGTGGGGTACGAGGTCTCGCTGAAGTTGAAGGGCCTTCTTTGGTATGTCTCGTCGCGCCAGAACTGTGTTTCTTCCTGTCCTTACTATGACTTACAGAACTTACACTCTTGGTCCGACCAAGAAGTCCTGTGATTCGCTGCTGCCGCGTTCGCTGGGTGGACTGCCCCTTGAAAGTTGACTGCTGACCTTTCCTCTTCTTTTTAGGTCTACCTTGTCCATCATTACCAAGGCTGGGTCTCTTGCTTCCGGGAAGCATTCGGTCTATATGGTCTTCTTCAACCACAGATCCTGCGTCATCCTCGAAGATAGGAAATGTAGTAGAATTATTAGGGGTGTCATCATGTTCGTTAAGTCGTAAATTCGTGAAATCATCATCATTGTCGGAGTCATCGAAAAAGAAAGGGGTGTCCATAGTAGGCTTCGGGGAGACTTGTCGACGCTGAGCCACACCCTTTCTATGAGACTTTTCTGGGGATTTATCCAAGCTCCGGCGTTGTTGGTGACTTGGCCCCTTCGGTGTTGACCGCGGAGCTTGTTGGTCAATTCGAAGCCAGGAGGCAGGGAGAACACCTCTGATCCTCCGTGAGTTTTGCAATAATACGTCCGTCTCGTCCTCGGAAGTGCTACTAGAAACCTCGTCTCCCTCTGAATCGTCATTTTGGTCATCTGGTATAGTGAGATCAACGACGCGAGGGGTTCGAGTAGCTGGAGATGGACTTTGATTACGTGACGAGATCACACTACTGGGTTTCGGGGTAAGAGTTGTCGTAGCCCTAGGGTCCCTCGTATTTGGTCTTGGCGTGGTTGAGAATAGAGCAGGACTCGTTTGGGGGGGTGATGGGGGTATGTCAAAAATGTCAAAAGTCCGTCGCAGTGGCGATGCTACGGTGGGATTTGTAGACTGGCGATTTTTGGGGACCTTTTTCTTCGCAGACATTTTGGGTGAAGCATGTCTTTTGTTGGTGTTCCTTGATGTGCTCAAACTCTTCCACTTGGCAATATCGGTAGGATCGGGAAATTCTTCCTCGTCCTGAGAGCTTCGAAGCAGATCTTCTGGCCGACTGTTCCTATGTGGAGGCGAAGATGCCCTTCTTACTGGTGATAGTGCCAATTCATCGGGTTCGTCGAAAGGATCAGGTTCGTTGAGAGCCTGACTTTCCCCGGACTCTTCGACAGCCGGCTCCTTAGCAGTTGACTGGCTATCATCCTCATAGTCCTGCTCCTGAGAATCTTCCTCCTCTCGTCTTCTCCTGGCCGCTTCTTCAATTTGCAGCCTTATTGGTCGTACACCATGCGACTTCAAGGCTTTACTATACTGAGCACTCTCCAGCAAGTAGGGATGTTCTTGTATGGGCTTCCGTGGTCGCAGTGAACGGCTATATCGAACGGCTTCTTGAGTTGATCCTAGATTTCCATCTAGGGCATCCACGAATTCGGTTGCTATATTTGCAGTGGCAGTTGGGACAGGACCTTCATGTTCACCAGCAACGGTCCCTTCGTCTTCTCCAGCGATCGGCTCGCTTGGCTGTTGGGGCGGCTGGTGATCAACAACGGTACCCACAACTTCTTCCGGTGGTAGTACAGGCGGTGATGACTGGGGACCAGGTGGCGTAGAGGGCGGCGGCGGCGGCTCCCAAGCGGAACCGGAGGCCGGTACATTGTTCACTTGATCGGGTGGTGATGATGGCGGTATATCCCAGATGTCTCTTTGCTGCAATCGATTGACCGGAGGGGTGGCATTGTGACTGTGGAGCTCATCCCTAGCACCATCTCCAGCATCGTCGTCGTTGCCGTTGTCGTCGAGCGTCGGATTTGGTTGTGGGAGCTCTTGAATCAATTCCTGGCTATCGAGTTCGCTTTCTTCGTCCGAATCGGGAACCTCTCCAAGCTCCTTCCATTTCGCCATTGAGCTTGCAATGCATGTCTTTCCGAAGTTACCGGTCTTGAAAGGGCATCTTCAAGTTTTGTGGCAACTTCTTTGATCTGTATCAGTAATAGTTAAAGCTGTGGCGTTTCGCCCTGCTGTGAGACGCGTCGGAACTGATAGCTTATAGCTTAGACGCGTTTAGTACCTAGGGTCCCATTAACTATTAAGTGCCTAGCCCACTACGTTCTAAGGGCTGCCAGGGCGTCGCGTCCGGGTGTCAATGTCATACATAGTACATACATACATACATACACGTACCTTGATAACTCGACATGTGCTGGCTCCTTGCATTTGTCTGTCTTGAACTTGTTGATAGCATGCAGCTATTAAGGTTAACACCATTAGCGCATGCACCTTGAAAACACTCACGGTTCATCATGGATGTTCACCTTTCACCTTTGACAGTCTGTCTGCATTCGAGGCTGTATAAGACCTTCTCTTCTCCGGTCAACCACCACCATGAGTTCATTTAGCCGCACTGTGATTCCCCTCGGCCTTGCGGTAGCATTCGGAATCTGGAACGGTACGCACCCTATACGTGCTTTTCCATAGACTTTGAGGTTACTAATCTGTGGTTTGCAATAAGGATACTATGCATTCAGTCCAATACTGAAGGAGCATCAAGAGGAGCTCAAGAAGCCAAGAATCACGGATGAAGAGGGGGTGTCAGTCCCTCAGCCGGGACAGCCAAGACAGTCACAGCAGAACCCAAGCATCCAGTCTGGAAACACGTAGCTTTCATGCCATGACCATGGAACTGTTTGCGCTGGACCGCAGCCTTGTGAAAATCAACTTAAAGATATAACTGCACAAACGACAGAGCAGGAAGATATATCAGGGTTCAGCACTAGGTCGAGCCACATCAACACATTGGATGTCGAGAAGCCTGCCTCGACAGGTTATTACACCAAGACCCTTCCGGGGACAAGGAGAAAGGGGCAATCTAGTCTCAAATATTATACTTTGGACAGTACGCTAGACTACCCACATCTCTTGCAGCTCCATCAGGCTATTAGTTTGTGATATCACAGACCCTGCAACCTGCAGTTGAGGATTGAAGCGTTTAGGGCGTGGAAAGTGCTCGGGCAGGGCCATGTACCAAAAGCTCGTCGTCAATCTCATATTTCTAGAGACAAGACAGCGGATGTAGCAGTGTATCCATACGGTTCAATTCGGAAATTCTTGTGAAAAAGATGACGAAGATCTTCCCAAGGGTTGAATCCCCAAGCAGGGAATTATCGACATTGAACGGAGGGGGTGAGTAGGCTATCATGAAAGGCAGGCATCATATAACCAACCGTTGGCCGTTAGCTATGTTGCCCAAGTGCCACGGCTTTGTCGTAACATAGATGGGGAAATTACCAAAATGTTCACTATCGAATAGAATATCAGACTACTGAACAAATGTTTATATCTTCACAGCAATTACAGGTATGATAACAGATAATCAGATGACGTTCTCATTGTTCCATTAATCTGACAGCTGGGATTATGACATTGACTGCAGGTGATGGACAAGACCACTGAGGGGACACAGCCAATGAGGTCATCGTATCCAGTTTTTGCATCTGAGCAGTCTCGATTTGGCTTTGGGTTAAGCTCTAAATCACGTGCACAGTGGAGCTTCGTCCCATCTTATCTGGGCTATCTGGACCAGCCAGAATCGATTGATTTGATTGTGGATTGGATTGTGGACGAGCGGGAAAGAACAAGCTCCATAAAATTACCTATCGACCTGACTCGGACCCAAGGATCCCCCTCCCCAGCTGCCCCCCATCCACTGCAGTCTGCAGTCTGCAGCCACCTGGGCACGCTGCCACTCCCGTCTGCCGCTCTGCCTGTCTGCCACCTGCACCCACTATCCATACCTAAGGAATCCACCCGGGACCACCCCATCATACGACACGATAAAAAAACACTCGCAGCGATACAGCAGACACCAGACAGACCCGTACCCGAACAGAACCCGAACCTCAGCCGTTTGGTCTCAAGTAAAATCAGACCCAATCCACCACTAACGTCCAACCTTGGAACTAACGTCAACTACCACTACCACCATCACCAACGCCTGTCCCCGTCCCTCAGGTTGCGAGCAGCCTCAATTGGTCCAATCTCCACTCCCTTTCCCCTTCCCTTTCCCTTTTCCACCTTCCGTCAACACGACGCACCTACCAAAATATCCGGCACCATGATGCGCACCCCGGTTACGTCGCTCCTGCGCTCGAGCATCCGAGCTGCCTCTGCCCGGGCTCCGGTCTCTGTCTCCGTCGTCCCGAGAGCTGCCGCCTCCACCCACGCCATCTCCAACCCGACCCTGGCCAACATTGAGAAGCGATGGGAGGGTATGCCCAACCAAGAGCAAGCCGAGCTCTGGATGGCGCTGCGAGACCGCATGAAGGAGAACTGGGCTGAGCTCACCTTGCAGGAGAAGAAGGCTGGTAGGTGGAGTGATTTCATTCTTTCGGCTTCAATGGGCTTCGGCCACGGTGGCATTGGGTCCGTACAACAGTATCTTGAGGGTGTTTGTCAACCGGGTTCAACCTGGCTCACGTACGCCATTCGAGGTTCGCCATTTGAGGTCTACGGAATTCCTATCTTCATGGGGTCTTCAATGGCAATCTTGGAGGTTCCAAGCCGGAAAGCTCAAACCTAGCCCGGTCGAGGGGGCCCCCATTTATTATCCCGCAGACCTGGGTGGCGCTGAAGTCCAATGCTATCACATCAAATAGAAAGATCTTGTAACAAAATCTTCAAGACCTGGCTAACGTTGCAAACAGCCTACTGGATCGCCTTCGGTTCTCACGGTCCCCGTGCCCTGGACCCCCCCGATGAGGGACGCAAGGTTATTCTCTACACAGCGGTCGGCATCCTGACCAGCTTCGCCATCTTCGCTACAATGCGCGCCTTCGCCGGCCCCGCCCCCAGCACTATGAACCGGGAATACCAGGAGGCATCCAACGAGTACCTCAAGGTAAGAAGAAGCCACGATCTTCCTTCCGCTCGCGTTACCCTGAAACCAGAGGTGCATGTAACTAACGCACCACTCTCAAACAACAGGCCCAAAACGCAGAGCCGCTCACCGGTCTCTCATCCGAGGTATACAAGGGCCCGGGCATGGTTCAGTCTCCTCCCAAGAACTAAGGTTGCTGCTGTCGTTGCCATGGCCACTGTCGCTTCCACCTCCATACTAATATAAAACTGATACCTTGCACCTTGAATGTCCATAAAACCAATGAATAAACCTCGATTCTTTCCTTTGTCGTTAGACCGGCTGAAGAAAAGGCATGTGCCTAGGGGTGTACCGATAGTTCGAAGCGTGAGAATCAGACAGCTTCATGAGGCTTTTTAAAAAGAAAGGGGAGAATAGTATGCCATGGCAAGTAGCCCAGTCTATGCTCGCCTATATGCACGCAAGACAAACTGGACTCAGTACCTAGTAGATGGGGTCCTCGGAGCAGCGTCCAGTGGCCAATCCGATGATGATGATGATAAATGGCCAATCATGTTGGAGGGGTCTCGTGATGAAATTAGCCACTGAAACGCCTGGCTACCGCACGCCTCGTTCGTAGCGGACCAGACGGATCGGTTGGTTGGCCGGCTGGCTTTTGTAAATACTGCAGTATAAAAAGGAGGTCCATATCCCGTCGAGTTGTTGACCCTTGCTCTCCCCCTTTTGCCTTGGCTACATACCTACTACTACTAGGTGTGTAGGTACATGCAGGTAGGTGCTTGGGTGCTTAACTGCATGCCTATATCTACTACCATGTGCTAGAGTGAACAGGGCTATATCCTTGGTAACACGATGTGTAACAATGTATATATTGCGGCTGTCCAGAACTCAAGTGTCACTTGACTACCTACTGGTATACTTCTGGGTAGGAAGAGAGCTGCCAAATCAACCGAGGGTAGGTAGCATCCTACCTGCCCTGCTTTGTGGTAAGTATGTGACGTGGTGATAATTGGACATAGGAATCTGCTATATCCAAGGGACAGTTCCAGTCCGGTTGAGTCCAGTCCCAGCAATCAGGAAGTCAGTGCTCTTCATGTCCCGCCAATCCCCTCAACATTTATCGATGTGCCAATGCTCTGATTCTCGCATTGGGGCTTGAGAGAATGAATGAATGATAGGTATGGGTGAGTGACCTGTATAAAAAGTGCCAATAATAATAAAAGATATATGATGATAATGAGTAAGTACGAACTAGGCTGAGCTGCTGAATCCAAAACCAACTCACTATACCTACTTATATATAAATAGACGCCCCGTGCCCATATCAACCAAGCCAACAAAGTCAGCCCCTGATTGTTCCAACTTACCCAAACCAAAACCAACCCAGACCAAACCCAGCTCGCCGATGCGATGATGAGAAAGACGCTGAACGCCGGAATTGAACCAAATCCCACCATACCGTCATCATATATACACAATGCTCATCCCCATACCTCCGTTCTTGATCGGCTCACTATTCGCTGTCGCGCCAGATGTCTGTCTGTCCGCCCCCCCTCTCTTCTCAAAACGCAGCCTGCCCAGCACCGCGGTAATCGCCACCACCGCTCAAGATCTCCCTGCCCTCCCCGCCTCCCTTCTCCCTCTCATGCTCCGACAGCGACAGATCCTCGCCGTCCTCGCCATCCTCCTCCCTGACCCTCCTCTCGACCTCCGCCGCCCCGCCGCGTCCCCAGTACCCGACCTTCTCCCTGCCCTCGACGGCCGCCTCCGTGACCAGGACGTGGGGCGTGGGGGCGTCGAACACGGCCTCGGCCAGGACGCGCTCGACCTCCATGCGGAGGGCGCGGGCGCCCGTCTTGGACTGGGCGGCGCGGCGCGCGATGGCCGCCAGCGCCTTGCGCGTGAACCGCAGGCGCGACGGGTATGTCTCGAACAGGGCCGTGTACTGCGCCAGGAGCGAGTTGCGCGGCTCCGTGAGCACGCGGAGGAGGTCCGAGTGCGACAGCGGGGCGAGCGCCGTGATGGTGTGGATGCGGCCGATGAGCTCGGGGATGAAGCCGAAGGCTTGGAGGTCGGTTGGGGTGGCGAGGTCGAGGGGCGTGGTGGTGGTTTTGTTGGTGTTCGGGGTGGATGTAGATGATGGAGAAGGAGAAGGAGAGGAGGCGCCGTAAGGGCCTGTGGAAGTGGGAGTGGGGGTGGAGGTGGAATGCGAAATCGGATCCGGGTGGATGGCGGGAGAATGGTGCGGGAGGTGGGCAAACAGCTCGGGCGGCAGATCGGGATCGTTGCTGCCGTGGGCCGAAGAGCCGCGGCTGCGTATCTCGGATCCGAAGCCCATAGTAGGTTTCGCGACGCGGTTCAATATTGTCTTGTCAAGCCCGACGAACGCGCCGCACATGACGAACAGGATGTTGCTGGTGTCGATCGTGTACTGGTCCACCTTGGCGCCCCCTCCTCCTCCCATGCCCCCTAAGCCTCCTGTCCCTGGCGGCGGAGACGGGGGCGGCTGTTGGGGCGCTGATGTGGAGGATGACCCCGTGTAGTTCGTCGTGATAGGACTTGCGGAGCGGGATGAGGAGGGAGATGAGGAGGAGCGCGTGTCCTTAACGTTGACCGTGACCTTGGTGCCCTCGATGAGCTTCAGAAGGGCTTGCTGCACGCCCTCGCCGCCCACATCCCGGCCGTTCATGGTCTCCCGCTTGGCGATCTTGTCGAACTCGTCGAGGACAACGATGCCGTGCTCGGCCGCCCTGACGTCGTAGTTGGCCTCGATCAGGAGTCGCTCAATGCATGTCTCGACGTCCTGTCCGATATAGCCCGCTTGCGTGAAGGAGTTGCAGTCGCTGATCGTGAAGGGTACGTTTATCGTCTTGCTGAGCGTTCTAAGAGATGCCAATCCGTTAAGTCAGCTTCGTGATAAATAAGGTAGGTGGGTGATCAAGTTGCGGAGCTGCTTACTCGAGGATGTACGTCTTGCCCACGCCCGTTGGACCTATTAACAGCAGATTACTCTTGTCTATCTTGATTGGAACCGGGCGGCTCTCGTCGTCGGGTCTATAGAAATCCACCTCGTCGCTTTGGTGCCATGACTGATGCATATGCTGTATATCTTCGTAATGGCCGGGGAAATCGTCTTCAGCTACGCCGTCAGCGTCTTCTTGACGTTACGAAGACCGAGTAGATTGATGGTAAAGGAGTACACCTTGTATTTACTCACCATCCAGGGGGTGTGCGTCCCTCTCCCTCGCGTGCCTCTCGCGCGCAAGGGCCTGCCGCAGCAGCTTCTCCTCCCTCTTGCGCTCCTGCTCTTCCTGGTACTGGCGCCGACGCAGGCCCTGGTAGTGGTTGAACAAGACGGAGGATATTATCTTCTTGGCGCGGTCCTGACCGACGACGTATTCGTCGACGCGTCGCTTGAGATCGCGGGGATAGAACTGCGGCACGCCGAAGGAGGCCTTGGAGAACATGGGCCCGCGGCCTTCTTCGTTAGCGGGATCGTAGCTGCTCGTGAAGCCTGAGTTGAAGTCGCTTGTCCGTCGCGGCGCGGTTCGTAGTGTCACGGTCGATGCAAAGGTCCGACGGTAGCATCCCCGTCCTGTGAGGTTCAGACTGAGGTTCAGGCATGGCGTAGTCCGCCGTCTTGCGCGCATCAACCACATGTCGGAAAGCTTAGGGACTGGACTGGGCCGTTGTACGATACGAGGTTGTTACGGTCTTACTCTCTGTGTCCCTATCCCCCAACACCCCAAGCGGCTGATTAAGCGCAATACAAAGGAGTTGTTGGATAGGTCGAGATGCAACCGGCTAGCATGGAAAGGCACTCCTGAAGACAACAGCACTTATAACGACGGTACGGATCAGAGATGTGGTTGATGATACAATAATGGTTATAGGTACGGAGATATTAGATATGGACATAGACTTTCGATGCTGCAATAGCCGAAGGTTGTACGATGTAACGAAGCAGTACAGCACAATCCCTATGTCGGTAAGTATAACAGCGTTTGTTACCTGAGCCGAGCGTCAGCTTAGACGAAGGTCACATAGCGTGTCTGCATGTCCGCGTGTCAGCGTGTCTCCTTAAACGGATCTCCTGAATCGGAGCTCCTGGAGTAACTACCAGTAACTACATACATACCTGCTACCTACTACGTAGTAGGTAAATGGGTAGCTGTACTTCCTGGCCCGGATTCTCCGTATCCCTAGGAATTACTGCTATAGGTAATTCACTTAGGATAATTAAAGGTTCCGGACTCTGTTATTATATTCTTTAGAACTAATTATAAGTATGCGTTCGAATTATAATTATCTATAAGCATTATCCGCCTCCTCTTAGAAACCGAGGAATTTCCGAATTCCTGGATCCACAATATCCCCCTTTTTTCCAATAATCGTTTCCGATTATTCTTAATAATTTCCTTTCCTTTTAGACCTAAGCCGTATTATAAAATTTAATCTCCTATTTAGTTTGACGATTATAGGGGCTGGAAATATAAGAATAAAGAATATAGGAATTATAAGAACTATTAAAAACAACAGTAACTGGACGGCAACTACTAGGCAACAGCTGGGCTATTGCTGGGCAGCAACTGGGCTTGGGCTAGGCATCGGCTATTAAAAAGGGGCTGTAATTGGTTTTTATGTATTAGAAGTATTTCTTTAAAGCGGCATGGCAGCCTGTTTTTAAGTGCTTATATAAAGCGTTATTATTATAGAAATTTGTATAGCAATAACGGCAGGCCCTGGAAATCGTAAACGTATTGCCATGTTTTTGGGGTGGTGCTTTTCCTGTATAATAAACGCCCCTTTCGGTGCCATTTAAGCTATTGTTATTTAACCCATTCCCTTTTTCCGAATTGTTTTTTTTCTGGCTTTTGCTACTTTTGCCGTTGGACTTTTTCTTTTGCGAGGGGCAGCCCTTTTCGTAAAGGTAACGGAATAACTCGTTGCCGGAACTGTATTACGTACGGCAGTTGCAGCAAGTACGAAAGTTCGAAAAGGGTAATTTAAAGGAGGATATTATCGGTTTGGATAAAAGTATTAGAAAGGGTATTCGAAGGGTCGGGCTCGAATTATCTGATATTCGAAAGATAAGGCTCGAATTGTTTAATATTTAAAAGATAAGGCTCGAATTGTTTGGTTATAGCTATTAAGAAATAACGATAATTTTTATTAACAGTTTAAGAATACGGTTCATTTTATTTTAAATAACGTAAGCGCCGTTTTTGTTATTATTATACCAATTTTAATAAAATAGGCGAAATTCGTAAAGCTTCCGAAGCAGGTTTTTGGCTAAATGAATAGCGAATAAATCCGTAATATCTTAACGAGCCGTTAGTAATGGATTTTAATGAATTACTGGTAATAGATCTTAATAAACTACCGGTAAACGATAAGGGTCTTTCGGAAATAGCGGCCATTAGTTACGCCTTTTTTAATGGTCCATTTTCGATGGACTGGCTAAATACGATGGTATTTAAGTAATAACCTAAAGGGTTTAATATATGGTAATACCTTCCGGAAAATGATAAAGATATCGAAATAATGCCTTCCGGTTAATGTATATTATTAATGGATATATAATGGCGCCTTTAAAGCTGGTATATAGTAATAATATCCTTTAATTAATAACGGGTATCGAGCTGGTGCCTTTTGGCTGGTTCGAATAATAATGCCCTCCGGCTGGCGGCTTTCCGCTAATGGCTTCTGGCTGGCACGAAAGATTTCGCAATAAAGCCGTTGAACTGTTGCTTTCGAAAGCTGAATGGCCTTCAAAAGCTGGATACCTTCTGGCTGAATGCCTTCTGGCTGGCGCGAAAGATTTCACGATGGTGCCGTCGGGCTGGTTTTGCTGGTACCCAAGGGCTGGTACCCGAAGGCCTACGGGGTTCTTTCCGGTTGCACAATAATAGAAAAGAATAGGGAAAAAAAAAAGAAAACAAAAGTGTATTATTAGCGTTAGCCTATACAAAAAGCTTTTTATACTTCCTGGCTCGGATTTTCCGTATTTCTAAGAATTACTGCTATAAGTAATTCACTTAGGATAATTAAAGGTTTCGGACTCTGTTATTATATTCTCTAGAACTAATTATAAGTGTGCGTTCGAATTATAATTATCTATAGGCATTGTCCGCCCCCTCTCAGAAACCGAGGAATTTCCGAATTCCTGGATCCACATAGCAGGGTAGGTAGGCACCAGTATGTACATATAAAACATACCAAAGCCAGCCACACCATGTCGGACACCCACACTGTGGCGGCAGGCGGGGTAGGTCTTGGACTGCTGGCGGGGTTGAACCGCTAACAGCCGCTAATCCCCAGTGTCCAGTGTCTCACAGGGATGGTCCATACCGTCCATGCCCATTGCCCAGATGCTTCAGTTCTCGTCCACGTTCCAACTGTGACGCTCTGCTGTTCCGCAGCCGCTGTTGGGTGGCAGGTTGCAACAACCCATCCTTGCCATCCAACTGGCCGTATTATGTGGCAGAAGATATTGTTTCATGCATGGAACAATATTCCGGATTCCCTGCTTTAATTGAATGCTGTCATGCAGTAGTTATTTCTAACGAAGTTTTTCGTTGAATATTTTTGCCCAATCCCTACAGGCATCAAAGATACTACTAGGTAAGTATGTATGCTGTTATCCTGGCAGCCTGGGTAGCCTGGCAGCCTGGACGCCTGGACGCCTGGACGCCTGGGCATCAAAAGGCCAGAACCTCTGCGTACATATGTAATGGGGAACAACATCCATGGATCCAATGTCCCGCCTGCCCGCTCGAAGCAAATAATCAGATCTAACCGGTTCGGGTGAGATTATCTAGCGATTAGCGCTGGGATCGGGGTGAACTGTAAAGATAGCTCTCCTGGTCTAGCTTCATCGAACCACCCGAGCGGTTGCCCCTCGACGTCATCAGCTGCAGGTGTCTGGAGCTCAGTGATCTGGGCTGTCACGGCTGTCCGGGGTAGGGACCTATGATGAGGCACACGGTGATCTGCCCAATCTCGAAGTACATGGTAGGTGAAGTATCATACATGTTGGGTATCTATGTAGAAAGCAGGCGGGAGGGGTCGAGGGCTCCTGAAGGAAGAAAGACACAAAATCCAGAGAAAATTTTAACTGTTATTTATGCGAAGGGGCTGCTATTTAAACGAAGGAAGTATCTCTGCTGTTCTCTTCCATGATCGTGATACCAGACATACACATACCTACATACTATACATACCTACTACTTAAGTACTCCTTCGCAGTGGAAGGGGAATGTGAATAAACGTGTGAAATTAGAAGTCACAATCTCCAATCTCCAATTTAGCTACCCCCAACGCTACCAGCTGCTACACACGGGCTGCTACACACGGGCAGGTACCACTACCAGCTCACTACCAGCTACCGGTTACCTCATAACCCCTCGTACCTTAGCAGCTAAGCTCCAGGATCGCTTAGCGGGGTACTGGTACTTGCTACTCTATACAGCGCCACACGCTTGACTTACAAGTTTCTTGGTACTCCCTTCCCTTACATATTTACCTATGACCTTACGCATCCTCTCCCGGTTATTTTCTTCCTTGAAAATATCCAAACGGAAGAAAATGGCAGCCGTCGCGGATAACTCAGCTAACACCCTCGTGCCCAACGGCACTGGCGCCGGCACCGCCAACGGTGGTCCTGCCCCTGGCATCCCCAATGACGGAACTGGTACGACCATATCGCTCTCCTGGTTCCAGCACGGTTACGAGTGCCTGTGATGCTAACAAGACCACAGGCGTTGTCGAGTTGGACCCGTGGCTATCACCCTTCAAGGACTCCCTGAAACGGAGGTTTGCGAAAGCTCAGGACTGGATTAAGACGATCGATGAGACCGGAGGTGGCATTGAGAAGTTTTCGAGGGTTCGTGCTTGTAACTGTGGTTATGCTTGGTTATAATCCTATTACTAACCTCTGCGTGCGTGTCTAATAGGGCACTGAGACATACGGCCTCAATGTTGACAGCGACAACAACATCACATATCGAGAATGGGCACCCAACGCTACCCAGGCTTTTCTCATTGGCGACTTCAGTGAGTACAGCCCATGCCCCTGAAAGAGAATCGAGATAGCTGACCACAAGCTAGACGGCTGGGACAGGAACTCGCATCCTATGAAGAGGAACGAATTCGGTGTCTGGGAAATAGTCCTCCCTGCCAAGGACGGACAGCCAGCTATCCCTCATAATTCAAAGATCAAGGTACATCGCCGTTCTCTTGGAATTGACCCTTCTTTTGTCTATCCTGACTGGCTAATCCGTGGGCTATAGATTTCTATGACTGTCCCCAGCGGAGAACGAATCGACCGTCTACCAGCCTGGATCAAGTACGTCACGCAGGACCTCACCGTCTCTCCCGCCTACGATGCCCGGTTCTGGAACCCTCCCCAGTCAGAGAAATACACGTTCAAGCATGCCAGACCGAAGAAGCCCGAGGGAATTCGGGTATACGAGGCTCATGTCGGAATATCCTCCCCAGAACTGCGGGTGGCTACGTATAAGGAGTTCACCAAGAACATGCTACCGCGGATAAAGAATCTGGGTTACAATGTGATCCAGCTCATGGCTGTCATGGAGCACGCCTACTATGCCAGTTTCGGATATCAAGTGAACAACTTCTTCGCCGCGAGCAGCCGGTATGGTACCCCCGAGGATCTGAAAGAGCTGATCGACACGGCACACAGCATGGGCCTTGTCGTCTTGCTCGACGTTGTCCACAGCCACGCTTCGAAGAACGTCCTGGATGGGCTGAACGAGTTCGATGGATCAGACCACCAATACTTCCACGGTGGTGCGAAGGGTAGACATGAGTTATGGGATAGCCGGCTGTTCAACTATGGCCATTATGAGGTCATGCGGTTCCTGCTTAGTAACTTGAGATTCTGGATGGACGAGTATCAGTTTGACGGCTTTAGATTCGACGGTGTCACCAGCATGCTTTACAACCACCATGGCATTGGAACGTGAGTCTCAGCTCGTTTGGTCCTGCTTTCCGATCCGTACTAATCGGTCTAGGGGCTTCTCTGGTGGATACCATGAATACTTCGGCGAAGGCGTAGACGAGGAGGCTGTGGCTTATCTCATGGTTGCGAACGAAATGCTTCACAAGATCTACCCAGAGACGATTACGGTTGCAGAAGATGTATCTGGCATGCCGGCTCTCTGCCTGCCACTATCGCTGGGCGGTGTTGGCTTCGACTATCGGCTTGCGATGGCTATTCCGGATATGTGGATCAAGATTCTCAAGGAACTTAAGGACGAAGATTGGGATATGGCCAACATCTGCTGGACGCTGACAAACAGGCGTCATGGGGAGAAGACCATCGCCTACTGCGAGAGTCACGACCAAGCGTAAGCACCACCCCCTTCTCACCCCTACACGACCAATACACGTAATTGACAACCTCACCAAAAGTCTCGTCGGTGACAAGACCTTGATGATGCACCTCTGTGACGCCGAGCTGTACACCAACATGTCGACGCTGACGCCACTGACGCCCGTCATCGACCGGGGCATGGCGCTGCACAAGATGATTCGGCTGCTGACGCACGGGCTGGGCGGCGAGGGGTACTTGAACTTCGAGGGCAACGAGTTCGGGCACCCGGAATGGCTGGACTTCCCGCGCGAGGGCAACCAGAACTCGTTCTGGTACGCGCGGCGGCAGCTCAACCTGACGGAAGACCCACTGCTGCGGTACGGCCTGCTCAACGCCTTCGACGGGGCCATGAACGCGGCCGAGGCCCGCCTCGGCTGGCTCCGCAGCCCCCAGGCCCACATCAGCCTCAAGAACGAGAGTGACAAGGTCATTGTCTTCGAGCGCGCCGGCGCGGTCTTCATCTTCAACTTCCACCCCACCAACAGCTACGCCGACTACCGCATTGGGGTGGAGGGCGCCGGCGTCTACACCATCGCCCTCGATAGCGATGCGAAGGAATTCGGCGGGCATGGCCGGAATGATCCTGCTACGCGCTTCTTTACGACTCCGCTGGAGTGGAATGGGAGGAAGAACTGGACGCATGTGTATATCCCGAACCGTAGTGCCTTGGTGAGTTCCTCCCCCTCTTCCTCTCTCTCTCTCTCTCTCTCTCTCTTACTCGCACACACACGTACACACACGTGCTCTCCGTCTCTGTCGCCTTCACTGCCACCCTGTATCCCGTAGGAGTTGGATGAAACCTAGCTAACCAATGACGAATGAATAGGTCTTGGCTCCTGATAATGCCTAGATGGTTGGATCGCTGGGTCATGGTCATGGCGACGGGTTGATAAAGCTGCCCCTTTTATTCTGCCGTTGCAGTTGCAATTGCCGTTGTTATTGATGAGCGTTTAAAGCGTGATAGGCACCATGGTAGAGGGCTTACTTAGACTAGGGGTGAAGTGAGTGCGAAGATATCGAAATGGAGGAAGGGGAAAGGGTGGGGGGGTGGGATGAAGGATACTCCGATATAGTAGAACCCCGAACATGCAATGCAATAGATGCCATTTGGAAACAGGCTACATATTGACCACTAGGTACATTATTGGTCTGCGTCACAGTCGGCTTTGTAATGCTGCGCCTGCTTCTCACAGCCCCATTGAGATGTGACGAGGGCATCTCGAGTGAGTTGTCTATTAACTTACTAGGTAGGCAGATGCCCACAACGTCAATATACCTAACCTACCTTGCCTATACATTATATTATGCCCAGGTGCAAGCCTTCTATCTGTCTATCTACTGCGTTATGCTCCCTCCTGTCTACATATGCTATTGTGTCTAGGTCTAATTAGAATCCGACCTCAAGCCACTCATTCACTCGCTCGCTCAGCCATTCCATCACTACTCAATCAACCACTCCTCCACCTCAACCCCCATACTCCTCCCCAGCGCCCGAATGACCTCCCACCCAACATTGACCCTCCACTTCCCCCCACGATCCATATCCGCGCCCCCGCTGCCTACCCCGGGCCCTCCTGCTCCTCCCGCCCCCCCTCCTGCACTACCTCCGCCGACGCGCACCAGCAGCCGCAGACTAGCCAGCGTCGCGATCGCCATGCCCACATCGCCGTCGACAACTGTCTTTTCCGCCTTTCCACCCCCATACCTCCGGTTGTTATTGTCTTCGTCATCACTACTGTTACCATCGTCGTCATCAACCCACTCCCCCCGCGTCGCCACGTATATGGCCACCATGCGCTCGAGCACGAACGCGCCCGGCCCCAGCAGCTTGCGCGCGATGCGGCGGTGCTGGTGCTTCGTGCCGGCGCGGTTGCTGGCTCCGCCCCTGCCACCTCCACCTCCTCCACCACCGCCGCCGCCTCGGCTGCCGGGACCGCCGCCCTTCCGCCCCCGCCGCCCCCGCCGCCGCTGGTGGTGCCACGTCGAGAATAGCGTCTGGTCGTGGCGCGGCGCGTTGTGGCTCGCGAGGTAGGCGGCGATCAACAGGAGCCGCGCCGTGAGCGGGAGCAGGGCGGCGAGGTCCGCGCCCGCGCTTATCGCTGATGCGCCTGTGCCTGTTCCTGCGCCTGTCGCTGTTCCTCCGGTGCTGCTGGTATTGGTATATCTTGCCGGTGTGCCTGCCGTAGTCTTCACCGCAGTCGCAGCCGCAGCCGCAGTCGTACTTATAGTAGCAGCGGCCACCCTGCGGGCAGCACAAAGCCCAAGCCCCCCAATCCCCGGCTGCAGCACGCTCTCGTCCTGGAACAGCACGCGTGCGGCGACCAGCAGGCGGCTGAACTCGCGCGCGCGGTGGGTGCCCGCGGCCACGGGGGCGGTGAAGCGGGGCCAGAGGGCGCGGCAGGCGCGCAGGAGACCGGGCAGCGTCCGCGGGCCCGCCGTGCGGATCAGGGCGTCGTGCACGGCGGCCGCGAAGCGCGACCAGAGGTCCGCTGTTTCTTGGGGGGTGGTGTTGGGGAGGCTTGGGAGGGTGGTGGTCGTGGTGGTGTTCGCGGTTGGGGCTGGGGGGTCGGATTCGGAGTCGGAGTCGGAGTCTCGGAAGGCAACGAGGCGCGTGGCGATCTCAAGGAACTCGGCTTTCGTGTACGGAGGGAAGTGTAGCGTTGGGACGCCGCCGCTGCTGCCGCCAGGGAGACGGAGGGGCGGACTGCTGGGGGATGTGAGGATGAATATCGTGGTTAGGTTCGGGATCTAGAGACCAAGGGCTTATATTAGTTCACTGCCGGAATATATACGTTTGTGTCTTTTGTGTGCTTGAGACAGTATCCTGCCCTGTGTGGCGCAAGTGTATTTGGTGGGCGTGGGTTTGGAGACGTACGAGCTCGGATAGCCTCGCCAGAGCAGGGAGGAGCGTGGGCGGTGCTTCGCGCTGACGGTCGATGCCGTCAAACACCAGCACGAATCTCCTTCTTCTGCCATCGTTGCTACCACCTTCATTGTCCCTGTCTGCTACCACTTGACGGTCCTTTTTGTTGCCGTGGTTGCCGCTATGTCTCTCTAATATGCGACTCAGCTCGACAGTCAGCGCGGCGAGCGTCTCACACCGCCCAGGTACGGACAGTGGTGTCGTGCCGTCCCCATCATAGGCACCGGCGGCATCGGCGACGGCGGCGACGGCGCGCTCGAATAGATGGCGCGCCGTGACGCACTCGGCGGATCGGACGATGGCGTAGTCGAGAACAGCGGCCGCGCTGGATGGGTCTTCGTCGGCATTGGGCTGGGCGTGCTCGTGCAGCGCGGCAAGGAGGCGGGCGGTGACGGCGCTCTTGCCGGTGGCTTCGGCGCCGTGGATGACTAGGTTCCGGGTGGGCGCGGCTCGGGGGTGCACTAAGGTCGCGAGGGTCCGGATCTGCGGCTCGCGACAGGGGAAGGATTGGACAAGAGTGGAAAGGAGCTCGGAGGGGAGCTCGAAGAACGATCCCGGAGTCGGAGTCGGGGTCGTGGTGGTTGCCATGATGGGTGGCTGACTGTATCGTACTATACGTGGTGCTATGCGCTGATCATGTTTGTGACACTGATACGAAGTATAGATAGGTAGCTATGCCGTCGATTCATCAATTCATCGGTTGGTATAGGTACAAATTATAGACAGTTTAGACAGGGGAAGTCGGGGGGAAGAAGACGAAGACAGGACTGAAGACGACAATGCAATGCAACTATAGTCATGTGCAACGGGTTTCCTAGAGGGAGCCGTGGTAAAGAATGGTGAAGTTCCAAGGTTGCAATTGGGCGCGTCTTTCCAGGTTGCGTGTCATCCCAGCCAAGCCACAATGCTGCGGCAAGCTGCAGCAGCTTGACCAGCCCTACGGAGGCCCTAGAGCGCTAGAACCTATAATACATACATAGTACTATAGCAGCCTAGTGGATATCGAGAGAGCTTTTATACCTACGAAGTACTGCACTGCCCGATTTCATGCGCGGTGGAAGCTGCCGTTCACTAACTACCTAGGATTGATTGTACGTACGAAGTGTGAGGTAGGCCGTGCACTTACCGGTAGGTATGTAGATAAGACCCCGAACTACATATACTAAATATTGTCCAGGCCCCATCGATTGGCATCGTATTTCATCTCGTGTTATTCTCTGTGATCTACATAGTAAACTGAGGCATTGTCTATCACAGCTATCCACCAGCTATACGAATTACGCAGCCATACGCTCATTATATAGGTGTATGGTGTATGACTAAGTATATATTCTTTACCTGTTATCTATACCGCTATATATACCTAACACCCACTAATAGCATGCCCCCTTTTTTGCTTTTGCCTGCTTCCGCTCCACTAAGATAAGGCGGAATCGGAGTGTCACGAACCGCCCCTTTTCTTGTGTTACCCGTTAAGACTCAAAGGAGACGGAATGGACTACATCGATCGTATCGATCTAGATGTCGGCGCATTTCATCCCGCCGCTATCGACACCGCTCGGCATGAGCCTAACTTAGTCTCAACGCCGCATAGCAGCGATGTTCACGTGGATCATGCCAATGCCAATGCCAATGCCAATGCCAGTGTCAGTGCGGCTGCAGATGGGGATGGGGATGGGAGTGCGAATGCAAACATCGAGAAACCGTATCATTCCAAGCGCCCTCACAAGAAATCCCGCGCAGGGTGCACCAACTGTAAGAAGCGCAAGGTGAAGTGTAACGAAGAGAGGCCAGCATGCCAAGCTTGTACTCTTCGCCAGGAGACCTGCGTCTATCCAACCACGCTCACCAGCAGGAAAGCTCCATGGAAAGCAGCAACAGCAGGAGCTTCGCCGGCGAAAACCTCTGCCTCCTCCTCGCCGAGCCTGTCTTGGTCCTCGTCGCCAAGCACAACGAGTGATCGTGATCCCTTCCAGAGCGGCATGGTCTCGGAGCCTCTCTACTGTCCCGCCCCGATGGCCGACGCTATCGACATGAAGATGCTGTGGTTCTGGACCGCCGCGACCTACGGCTCCTTTTCCATCGAGAGCGGCCGCTCGGCCCACATCGACCAGGTGCTGAAGTTCCGCGTCGTCGAGCACGCCTTCCGCTCCCCGTTCCTCATGGACTGCCTGATGGCCCTGTCCGCCCTGAAGATGCAGTCTCTGAACCTCGAGCTCCCGCGCCACCGGGTCCTCGCTTACAAGGCTCGAGCTTTCGCCGGCTACCGGCAGGCCATCGAAGCGGCGAACCCCGACGACTTCCCGGCGCTACTGGCCTGCTCCCTGCTGATGACTGCGCTGAGCAGCCAGGCGTTCCGCGACGGCGATCTCAAGCCCCTGTACGTCCTCGACTGGGCGCAGGTCTGGAAGGGCATCGGCCTCATCGTCGAGATCATCTCGCCTGAGTCGATCCGCGAGTCCGGCTTGGCCGTGATATTCTACCGGCCCCCCGTCAACATCGAGAAGTCGTCGCGCCACATCCCCAACAACCTGCTCTTCATGGTGATGTCGATCGGGCTCGGCGACGCCGACTACGCCCACCAGCAGACCTACTACGAGACGCTGCAGTACCTCGGCTCGCTCTACCTCGAGCTCAACCACGGCTTCGGCCCCATGCTCGACCTGCGCACCATCACCTGGTTCACCTTTATCCCGCGCGACTTCATCCCGCTCGCCAAGATGCACCACCCCCGCGCCCTCGTCATCCTGGCGTACTACCTCTGCTTCGCCAAGATCAACCAGACCGTGTGGTGGATGCAGGGCATCGCCGACCCGGAAATCGACCACGTCTGCGAGATCATGGACGCCGCGTGGGGCGGCGCCTGGGATCACCTGCTGCGCATCCCGCGGCGGGTGCGCCGCGCCGAGGGCCGCCTCGAGATAGCCCGTATCCTCACCGAGAACGGCGATTGGGCCCCCGAGGAGGAGGACTTGTACGAGCGCCACCTCAGCGGCGCCGTCAAGTACGATCTTGTCAGCCCGCTGCCCGTGCAGGATATCATATCATGCAGGCCCAACGGTACGAACAACGAGCCGCCTCAACAATCACCACCACCGCCGCCGCCGCCGCCGCCCGAACTTGGTCACGGAGATACGACGGCTCAGGGTTTGCTTCTGGAAAAGATGATGCAAGTCGACCCAACCATCTCTCTGGAAGCTCCTCCGAGGGTGACGGTCTTTTTTGACTTAATGGATAGTCCTGAGTCGTCAGCGAGCCGGGCGGCGCAATCGTATGTGTCCACAGCATCGCCTGATGTCTGATTCATGCACCACCGACACCGTCATATCACTAAGCACTTCAAACCACATGTGATCTTCAGATTGGACAGGAATGTCTTTTAGTTGACATTGCGCAAACCCATTACTTATATACATTTTCAGGGGATCATGCACATCTCCGCTTCGCAGCCATCTGAACCTCAAACCTTCTTTCCATCCAACCATCAACCCATCTCAATCCCTCGAGCCCCCTCTCTTCCTTCTCCCCTCACAACCCAAACCACAGCTCACTAGCCGTCAAGTTCGACGGCACGCTATGCCCCACCGACTGCGCGAAAATGCCCTGCACATTCTCGCCATAATCGCTCGTGACGTACCCCGCCTGCGGATAATTCTGCGTCTCGGCGGTCGGCGCATCGGCATCGACGCCGAAGACGTCGGTCCACTGCTTGATCTCCTCCTGGTAGTTCTGGGGCGCGATGGTGGTGTCGGCGCCGCCGTGCCAGATCTGCATGCGCGGCCGCGGCCCGTCGGCCGCGTAGTCCGGGTACATGGCGCGGGCCTCGGCGCCCCAGGCCTCGGCGGACGCGACGGACTGGCCCCCGCTGCAGGAGTTGTTCCACTGGGCGACGCCGGCGCCGCGGAAGCACCCCGCGGCGACGCCGCTGTAGGCCGACACGGCCGCGATGCGGTCCGGGTAGGTCGCCGCGAGCACGTTGGCCATCATGGCGCCGCTCGACCCGCCCGTCACGTACACGCGCGCCGGGTCGGCGCCGTACTCGGTCAGCGCGAAGGCGATCATGTTGCCGATGGCGGTGCTGTCGCCGCCGCCGTCGCGCGTCAGCGACGCCGTCGACGACACGTCCCAGCACGTCCCGCTGTTGGGCGACGACGGCCACACCGTCACGTACCCCTTCCCGTCCGACCCCTGCTTCCACGGGATCGCCGCGTTCTGGAAGTACGCCTGCGCCGACGACTGGCAGGAGTGCAGCACCACTACCAGGGGCGGGTTCTCTACCACGTTGTCGGGTACGTAGACCCACCTGTTTTTTGTTTGCTTGTTAGCATTCGCTAAGTAGGTACTGTCATGAGTAGGTGGTAGTGGGGTCAGAGAATGGTCTCCATTTCTTGGCTCGTGGGATCTTGTATATATGTGTCTGTGTCTGTGGTTGCTAGGGCTCTGCTCTACGTACATCTGCGCCTGCGACGTCGCGTCGTTGTTGTAGTTGGGCACCTGCGTCAGCTGGGCCCCGAGGGCGAAGGGGGCCGTCGCGGCGGCCATGAGGCCGGCAAGCAGTGTCGTGGACAACATCGTCCTTTCCGGTTCCTCGATGGGATAAACTTATGATAAATCGGGCGCTACCTGTAATTATATAGCACGCTTTACATACCGGTTGTGTTTGCCAGCTACGGTAGAAGATAGAGAGCACTACGATACGGCCGCTGCTGTGGAAAGCCAAGATTTATATATAAATACTTTCTGCAATCTGAGCAAGCGCCATCAGAAAGAGGCCTGTTCCTCCCCATCCCCGCACCATTTAATACCGGATGGTGCAGATCATCTACATTTCCTCTCATCCGCAGGTTATTACCAGATGATTTCTACATTGGGATGTATAAGAGCGGTTGGTCCTGAGTTTTCCTCTTGGGCCGGGTGAATACAAATGCTCTTAGGGGCCGATCTAGGTAATACGTCATTGCCTCAGATAAATGATAGGCACAAAAGATACCTGACCATATTTACGTGCCATGGTCTATATTAGTGTAATAAGTGGTAAGGAAACGAGTGCAATGCCAGTGACGCTCGATAAATACCCGATTTCGAATCTCCCGGCTTCGCGGCTAAAGTGGCAGTCCGTGTCGATCGCCCTAAAGCGACCACAAAGTCGCTTCCATGATTGGCCGGGTTAGCTGAAGACCAGACGTATGTAGACCGGTAGGTAGTAACCGGTTTTCATTCAGATCTATTTCCTGTTCTGGCTCTCCTGACTTCGAGCGAAGAGCCGGATTCGTCGCGTCGTTGAACAATAGGGGGTGGGAGAGAGATTCACTACTACTGGTCATTGGAAAATGAGTTCTTGGTTCTGGTTAGCAGCAGTTTGGTGGGGCATTTCCGTATGAATGTATCGTGACTCTTAACATAGCTAGTTCATATTATTTGGGAAGGAGAAAGAGCATAGCAAGAACCAGGACTCGGTGTGTGATTACATATTCGCAGTTAACCAATAAGCAATCTCTGCGTTACAACAGCCTCTACTTTGTGCCTGACCAACCGTGCGAGGCGCGCCACCATGACGGCATGACCACTCCCATACCGAGTTAAAGAGATTTCGTCGATTGGGTATGATAAACCCTACAGTAAATGGTCGCCTAGCCGGATGAGTGCTGAGGGTCATGACAGCCTGGAACAGGTATTGGAAGAGAGGAATCGCAAATCATAAGAGTGAAAGCCTCCTATATGCCTAGATAAATTTGTTCTTAGTTTGACCAGAGACACAATATGAAATCACTTCGCAAGAGTTAAATCCCAGGAGGCCGTTCACTAAAAGCACACTCACCCTTTGAGCATCATTAGACCTTACAGACCCGCGCTTTCTTGACGACTAATAATTAAATTGGACATATATACAATTCCCAATGCTTTCGCCAAAGTACGAGGCTTGCGTCGATATGGAAGAGAAACTGCATGTTCCACAATTATCGAGGACATATGAATCACCCCTTGAAGACGTCAGTGGAAATTGTCATTGAATCCGCATAGCCCCGGTAGTATTAGCTGCATGCTCCCCAATAACATACAAGGATCTTGGTAAATAGCATCGAGGGACAAGTAGAGCGGAGGATCTCAAGCTGCAGACTCACGCGTCCCGGCAGCCATAACCATACTTTCAACTGATCATCGACCAACTGGATGACCTTACATGGCGGCATGAGAAATACACTGGAGTGATATCCAGGAATAATACTTCCGAATAACAATGTCTCGTGCCTCGCACAGGTCTCTGATATCTCCTTAGAAGGTGGTTACCTCTCCCTCCTTTCCCTTTCTCTTTTTCTTTTTACTGTCCTACCTACGTTCTACATCTAACTCCTTCTTGACAAGTCGCCTGCTAATGCTCCTTTATATGAAACAGTCTATATAGAAGTTTCGACGAAGACAAGATAATAATGGCATGTCATGTGCTTTGGCCCGGAGTGATAGCATAATTATCAGGTAGGGGGAAGGAAGGAAACAGAGCAGTTTGCGCGTCTATAGAAGCTATATCGGAAGAACTGCTCTTTATATCGCCATAAAAGCCCCCACTAATACATTTTAGAGTCCATATATATTCCTTTAGCCCCTTAGTACATAATATCTAACATAACAATAGGGGGCTTCATGGTTTCCGATTGTTCGGTCTATCCGCAGAGCTCCGCGAGGAGGGTGGGCACAGGATGAAGAGACGTAGGGTGAAGCAATAGCCCAAGCCCAGGAAGCTTTAATCACAAGTCCTTGGTATCAGAGACACGGAGAACAATGAAAGATGGGTTCTTCAAGGTCTTGTCTTGGTCAATCACCCGATTAGATACCTCTTGGAGTCGGGATATATTATACGATCTAAATAAACTTCTCAGACAAGACCTGACTCCCGAAGTAGAGCTACACGTCTCTCACTCTCAATTTCGAACGCGAGAAGCTAGATGGATGATTGAAACACGGAAGGATTTCAACGGTATGTGCATACTAGATACTCCGTAGCTATATTGAATCTATTCATAAGTGATATGTCGGAATCTTAGCCGTATTCTAAACCCATGATCAACGGCGGCATTAACGTATACGGTACGTGCAAGGCTACAGCTACACTCGTCGATGATCTCAGGAATATTTGATAACGGGGCAACAAACTGCGAGCTTCACGGTGAGGCTGTACGCGGCCGCTGTAGCATTTTACGTGTGGAGTTAATTGCCGCCGGCGGACCCTTTCGCACGGGACTCTGTCCGATTTTGCACTACGCATTCACGTATTGCGATCCTTCCAGTCCGGCTGTCACTCGGCCACTCTACTTTGCCGTGGAATTGTTCGAAACCCACAAGACGCTCCAGTAAAGTGTGGGGGATGCTATGTTTAGGTATGGATGCTGGTATGTTTTAGGTAACTATTACTGAATATAGTAGCCATGACCATGATCTGCCGTCGTCGTAACTTGGAAAGGATTAGCGTTTCCGATACCCATGCAGGACCCTCCTACACTAGCAGAACTAGGCACTCCTGAAATATCGTGGAGAACGCCCCAGATCCCTCAGCAGAGGATTTTGTGGATGGGCGTGGACGGCAGGCTTTGGAGGTCAAAGGCTCGGACAGACAGAGCGAGGTAAAGCCGGAGATGGGTACCAAGAGTGCCGGAGGCGGGATACCAAGACTCAACGCCGCATACTAGTATTCCTGCGTGAGGTATTCTTGTCCACGCCGACAGCCTAATTCCGGGCGAGTCGTTAGCTTCGGTCCCGGATGGCTATGTCAACTGCACCAGCAACTGTGGATATACGTGCATAACAGGAGTGTTTCTCATTGTAAACTTTTGTCAACCGCATGAATGAGCAGGAGATGAAGTGTATGAAGAAAACGTCGGCCACAGTGTTTTCCTGCTAGCAACGGTAGAACGAAAGACTGGCGGACTTGCTAACGGCAAGACATGGCTAATAATAGTTCACTTCTGATGATCGCCCGAGCCGCAGTCGTCGGGTGATTCTACTTGCTTTGCCGCAAACTGAACAGTCAAGTAGAATGAAGATGATCAGAGCTAGGATGCAAGCCTTAACGCGGTTGATCTACACAGGAGATTTTCACCGCTTATCGTCTCTCTTAGACACCGAACAGACATGACAGTATTGCCAGCTCTGTCAAGCTGTGCTGGCTCGAATATCTATAAAGGCCTCCGGGCAGCCATGTTGCAGAACAGAAAAGTTTGTCTTACCATCCCGCACCAACACCATCCGGAGACAACATCAATCAGCCTTCCCATCCATCCAACCACAGGTTCGCCGACTCGAAGACCGAGACACCAACTACATTTTCAATCCCACCTCATTCATCATGCATATCTCCATCTTCGGACTCATCACCGCAGCCTCCGCGGTTGTCGGCGAATGCTACCTCGGCGGCGTAAACATGCCCAACCAAGACGTGGTGCGCGCCCAGGCCCACGATGTGTGCGACAAGAACTTCAGCAAGGTGGTCTACAATGATCAGACCAAGGAAGCGTACGCCTGCTATAACGTCGACGACCACACGATGATCACGTTCGCGGTTAAAAGGATCAGCGCCGGTGGTGATATGCAAATCTCCCCCGCTGATTGCTACGACGGGTTGCGGAAGGAGATTGGCGGCTGCCAGCATGGCGGCCACAGCAATTACACCAACTGGCTGTTTATGTTAGTAGCCCTTCCGTGGTCGATGTTCTTTTGTTTCCACGAGCTAACTGCGATATAGTGCGGACCCGAACGCCGGCCAGTGTGACGTTTCATAAGGATGGGGAGAACTATCTATTATAGAGTTGCTCCATGCGAGGAGGATGTCCCGGGTGTTGTCGGGTAGGAACGCGGAGGACTCGTCCCGAATTACCGGGCAGTAGCTCACTGTCCCTTTAGCCATCTTCTTCATTGTCAGAGGCAGAATCTCTGCCTCTCAGTTAGTTTAATGCATATTACGAATACCTTGAACAGCAGCAGCAATTAGTATCAGCCTCATTCGAGTTGTCGTGAAAAGTACAGTCTTGCCCCTATAGTTGTGCTCAGCAGCGAGCTGCCAGCCGCCGCTCATACCTTGACTCGGACTTCATAGTAACTGGATTTCCTTCTTCACCACCAGAGCCCATATGATGATCACGTAGATATTTCGTAGCAACTGTTCTTAGTGCCTCTACTTTACTGACTTCACTGCATCATGCGTCTGTGCTGCCGGAAGCCAAGTACTTGTCACGACCCGTGACCCTGAAAAAGAAAACTCGTTGATGTCAGACACAGCAAGGCCCTTTAACCATAGTGTAAAGGCTGAGAGTAAACAGTAATCTCCTACTTGGATAATTATATGCACACCCTATTCTACGGGGCTAATAGCAAGTTGTTGTCAGCAACTATCCTGACGCCAAAGCAAAGTTCGGCTTTGCCGAGTAGTCAAGCATGTAACTAAGAAAGCCAGACTGTTAGACGGGGCATCTATCCGTTCCGGACAGAACTAGTGATCTGACTTGGCGATTGTAACTGGTTTGAACAATGGTTCCTAGATTCCCGTTTCGGGTATCTATCACTCTCCCGCTGTCAGATCTCTGGCGCATCGATGCGCAATGAAATGATGTCATAGTGAAAACGGCTTCCAGATCAACAAGTGAATACTCGGCATGCTACTCAGCCGAGTTCATGCCATAGGCCTTCGCAAGGTTTCCCGCATTCGAAAGATATACCTACGTGGTCTCCGGTCCCCAGGAACGGGTGCCTGGAAAGCCCGAACCCCGTTCTCCGACCCCGGGAGTTCATTGCGGGCTCTGGGGCTCTGGGCGTTTAGGCAGGAAAAGCGTGCGGCGTAGTTCTTGGCCAAAAGCTGAAATGCCCCTACTACGTAGTACTGGCTACAATACGGGGCGGCGGGAGGCGGTCGCGGGATCGGCAAGCTACGCCGCAAGCCGGACCGGTTTTTCAAAATTAGAACCACTATGCGATGGGTTGGCTTGCCGCTTATATAGCACGCTCAGAGCGGACCGCAGCTACGACGATCACGATATTGATGACCTTGGCAAGCTCGGCTTCTATTGTCTTTTATTTGTTATTTATTCTTGATGTTGTGTTTACGCTCGATGCACAACTAGTATAATTTTCGGCGAAGGTGATGACTCTAGGACAGTAAAAGACACAAGTTGCGCATATATCTATGTCCTGACATGTCAATTCGACATTACCGCAGACTTCGCAAGTGCAATATTCTTGTCTTCGGTTGAAGTAGAATGAACTCGGAGACATTGCTCTGCCATTACTAGAATCATTGAGCTTGATTCGTGATCTTCAACCTATTTTTACTTGCGCTATTGACGAGCTACCAGATCCCCGAGCTACGGCTGTCCAAGCTGAGATTCTATATATAGTTATGCCGCGTATGACGTAGGTGGAAAGTAGTGCGTGGGGAACATGAATAGGAAGAAAACTACGTAACAAGATAGTAGCAATCCTCTCCTTAGATCGATAGTATGGTCCGGCATATGCTTTTCCGCTCGAATTATATGGAGAAGGGAATACACGATTACGTAGGTACTGGCACGCATATTGATCCATTTAGTTAATACGTGCAAGGAGTAATAACAGCGCATGAGCGAATTTGCGCAACAACCAGGTAGGTCCATGGCCCAAGTGACCATTCATTTATACATAGGAAATGTATGGCTGCCTTGGGGTTTCTTTCCATGTCGTTACATCTTGAGTTTATCACAATGATCAAGAGTCCTGCCAGGCTCTGACCAACGTCTTTTAGGTACATCACGCTTTTGCCGCTGATAGTCGAGAGATCTAGTAGAATACTAGACCGAACTGTCGAAAGGATATATTGGTGTTTTGGCAGTATTTGCTGGTGCCCAACTTATACCTGTTCTTAATGTGTTAGGATTGCTGGATGCCGAAGATAGGGGTCGCCACCATGAAACCACAAATGCATCTGAGCGACTGATAACCTATTCTAGATTGGCATGGTCAGAGGGGACAGGCACCACCTCGCCCTTCCACTTATCCGTCCACGCCTTGATGGCCTGGCCGCCGTATTTCCGCTGCATCTTGTAAGGCTCCTGAGCTGCAGCATCGGGGTTCGACACCGCCTCGTCACTGAACTGGTAAGGCACAGGAACCTGCAGCCCCCTTTGAAAGCCGGGCCGCTGTGCGAGCTTTTCGTGCCATGCCTTGACGTTAGGGTACGCGTTGATGTCAATGCCGGCCCATCTGGCAGAGTGCGCGAAGATGAAGACCGCGACATCCGCAACCGTCAACCGGTCTCCGGCAACAAATGGAGAGGCAGACAGCCGCTTATCCAGAACATGGTTGAGCCGTCGACATTCGGACGTGTAGCGCCAGACCCCGAGCGGCGCTGGTTCGGTGGCATACCGGCAGAAATAGACGGCCTGGCCCGTCATGGGCCCGTAGCCAGCGACCTGCCACGATAGCTACCAAGAGACTGATGGACGGGCACTGTAATGCGGAAAAAGGAAGCTGTATTGATGAAGGTTATTGAAGCTGAAGGAAATCAGCTTCTGCTGCTCTAGGCTAAATACTCTGCGCTAGGGTGCTAGTGCAATACACCCCCGTAGGCTAGAGCAGGGAGTGCAAAATGAAGCTATATACAGAATTACCCCTTTTCAAAGGCCAGTTTTCATATTTAGTATGCCCTTTGAGGGGTGAGGAGTAGGGGTATTTCTGATATACGCCCAGCTTCCATTCAGCTAGGTTGCTTTCGCCCCGCAGCTGCGGGACGGGAGGAAAAGTGTGTACTGGATAGGCTGCCATGGCGAAGGTGGCTTGATAAAAGAAGGTGAAAGAATGGAAGTGCAGGAATTGCAAAGTAAAGTAAAGGAATTAAAGGAATTGCAATTGCAAAGATGGAGGAATTGCAATTGCAAAGGAATTGGAAGGTGGATAGGTAAAAGGAATTTAAACAATTGCGGCTTGTATGCATACTAAGGCGCTAGCGGTAAAAATTTTCCTACAATTCGAATATTGCAGAAAAGAAGGAAGGCAGCTCGAATCCGGCTAGAAGGGGCAACTCGAATACGGCTGGAGGGCAATTCGAAATCCGAATGCTTCAACGAGGGAGCTCTCCTCGAAGGCTTGTTTGAACGGTTCAAACCTGACCGGCTTTGTACGACGAATTTCGAACCCGAATTCGAAGGATGAAGGAAGTCTGGTGATAATTGCTGAAGGGGGCTTATATGGCACCCCCGTTGCTTTGCAAAAAAAAACAACGGCTGCTGGTATAATGAATTTGATGAATTTGATGAATTGTTGAATTGCAACAGCCCGGGCAGTAGCTGCTTAACAGCAGCGCCTGCCCGGCCGCTCGGGCTTCGAAACGGAAAAATCCGACGATGGCATCAAAAGATGAAGAAAGGAGGTTGCGGGCGAAGCCTCTGGAAGCTCAGAGGGCTCATAACCTGATGGACGGGCACTGTAATGCGGAAAAAGGAAGCTGTATTGATGAAGGTTATTGAAGCTGAAGGAAATCAGCTTCTGCTGCTCTAGGCTAAATACTCTGCGCTAGGGTGCTAGTGCAATAGAGACGATGTCAACCGAGTGCCCCGGAAAGCCTTGGTTTGCCTTCGGAGACAGCACTTACCCAGGACAGCTGCGTCCAGTAGTCGGGCGTGCCGATGGGGTACGACAACTTGTGCTCTTTGTCGAATTCGCTAGCCATGTAGAGCAAGCAGGCGGCGCTTTCGAACACAGTGACGGACGTGCCATCCTCTTTCACGTGCACGAGGGCGGGCATACGGCCGTTCGGGTTGATGGACGCGTACCACTCGGCCTGGGGTTCGCCGGCAGCCATGTCCAGGCAGACATAGTTGTATGGGATGCTAATCAGTTAATAGCTAGAGGTATCAAAGAGGGTAGGGCACACGGGCAGATCTTCTGGGCTGGCATCCGCCGGACACGAAGATAGATAGTGTATGCACCTACCCAAGTTCCTCGGCGGCGATGGTCAGCTTGACTGGATTTACAGCCGCACAGCCGTAAATGTTCAGGCCGGGCTTAGGAGCTTTCTCGGGCGGGATGGCAGCCATTGTGCTTGAGTTGTGGGTGATACAGCAGGTGCGTGTTTCTTAACACTAGGTAGCTATGCTTGGATGTGATGATTGTTGAAAAGGAAGGGCATTCTGTTCATGGATATTTGATGTGCTGGGCAACTGGTTGTTCGAAACTCGTGTTGGCACCAGCTCCACCAACATTGATCGTGCTGCAGTAAGGGGGTTCCTCTCCGGATATAGGAGGTAGGCACTGGCTCTACCAACATTGGTCTAATACATAGGTAGTTGCAGTAAGGGGCTTCCTGCAGGTGGTTTCTGGAATCCCCCGCCGGAACGGTACAACCTGCATCCGCAAATCCTTCCTCAGGCCTGGCATAGGTACGGATATGAACATAGTATACTTGCGCCGCATTTCCACCTGGCTGTGCAGCCGAAGCCGGGGCTACTCCATGGACGCATTTGGCCTATATTAAGAGTATATCAGATGCCATGCCGCGCTGAGTCGCTGACGACCTCTGCAGGCAGTTCCCTTGAGTGCAACTGAGCGGAGTGCGGCTTTGTTGTATATAGTGATTGCTTGATTAACATGGACCTAATGGTAGTTACCCCTTTTTGTACTATAAAGCTTGAAGGTTCAGGTTTAACCGTTGAACGCCTGCAGCTGGAGGTTAAGCGCGACATTTCACTAAAACCACTGAGCAACAGTACCTAAACCAAGTATGAACCCCTGTGACTGCAACCCCAGACAACACTGAGCGCCTGGACTCCGACGGACCAACCCCAGAACTCCAGCGCCAGAACTCCAACTTGGCTAAGCCACACTAGCTATTCACAGCAATTGGGTTATGTAGTTAGTTGGCGCCTCAAAGACTACCTAGCCACGTGATCTCGCGTGTAACCCTGTGACGTCGGCGTCACATGCTTCAGCTTCAGCGATGCTTTGGGGTTTAGTGAAGTCCAATGGTTTAATTTCACTTGTCATCAGGTTACGCTGAACACAATCTTCCGTGACAGTATAACTGGATGAACCAGGCAACCCATTACCTACCTAGACTAGCCATCAGCCAGCCATTGATCACTCACCATCAAGGCTAAGATAATGCCACCGGGCAGGGGGCGCATGTCCGGTCGCCCGACTCACGGCGCTGCGCTGAGCTCTCGCGCGCACGACATCGAACCGAGGGAGGAGGAAAGCCACCGCAGCCGCATCGCCAAACTCGAGGCCGCCCTGCAGGAGCGCGACAGGCGCTGGCAGCACCGGATCGAGCGCCTAGAGGACAACCGGCAAGCGGACCAGCGCAAGCTGCAGGGCCGCATCGCCGGGCTCGAGCGCGAGGTCGCGCTTCTGCGCCGCAACGCCCACCTGCAGGTCTCCGCGGGGGAGCTGCGGTCGGGCGAGCGCTTCGCCGAGGCCGTCGCCCACCTCTCCGAGCGGGTCAGCACGCTCGACCGGGCCGCGGGCCAGTTCGCGACCGAGTTCGACGCGCTGCGGAAGGCCGTCGGCGCGCGCGCGCCGTCGTTGTCGTCGGGATTCCCCCAGTTCGCCCGCCTGCCCCGGAGCTGCGCGAGATGGTCTGGGCGCTCGCCATGCCGCGACGCGTGCACAGCCTGGCGCGCCACTTCCGCGGCTGGCTGTGGACGCAGGGCCCGCCGGCGCTCGCGCACGCGTGCCGCGAGTCGCGCCGCGTGGCCTGCCGCACCGGGCGGCCGACGGCGTTCCACGGGGTGTGGGACTCGGGAGAGTGGGATTGGTTCACGGGCGAGGTGATCGGCGGCGCTTGGGACCAGACCGCGACGTGGTTCGACGTGCGGCACGACGTCTTGCAGGTGCAGGCTACGTGCGACTGGAGCCCGAGCCGGGTCGGGGACCTGTGCCAGAGGGTGGAGAACGTGCTCCTATCGTGCAATGACGAGGACGGCAGCGTCGCCACCACCGCCATCTCGTGCCTGCCGTACCTGCTGCACCCGGCCTACTTCACGAACCTGAAGCTGGTCCAGCTCGAGATGCCCGGTGTTAGATCCCTGCTGGCGGGCCAGAATACCACGATCGGCGAGGCGGAGATCTTCGGGCAGAGGCTCGACGAGCCGTTCTACATCGACCTGGATGACGAGGGCTTGGTCCAGAGGCTGGCGGAGAACATCCGGAATAGGCCGGGGTGGTTCCGACCGACGGCGGACGACTGGCTGAGCAACATCCGCGCCGCCCGCGAGGGCTGGTACGTGTGGGTGGACGGGTTCCGGCTCGGGCCCCCCGCGGAAGGCTGGGCCGGCTTCCAGAACTGGCTGACGCACTACTGGCTCACCTCGCTGCAGAAGTGCACGCCTCTGAGCTCGAACGTGATCGTGAAGTCCTCGGGCTCGCGGAAACATGTTCGGTGGGATCACCCCTGGGTGCAAGCCGTCAAGAAGCACATCCCGGTCATTCAACGGGTGGCCAGAGTCGGAAGAGACTGCGATTAACTTCAGACATGAGCGATGAAAGGTTCCCTATCAGAATCGAGGGACAGATCTGGGCGTAGGCATCATCGACGGTAGAGGATTGCCGGCGTTTCGTCTAAGGGCCCAAAGATTCGCAGGAGGCTAACGGCCGTTGATTAGGGTGATTGAGGGTGTTATGACGAGGGTCCATGTATAATATAGCGAAGAGTCATTTTCTCGTCGCGAAGACCGGTATTCTCGGTGAGTTCTAGTATATAGCTAATTAATATAATCCACTTAGACCTGCCTTAGAGATTTGGCATTTGAAGTTCTGACTAAACTACCCTGACAAACAACACCTGCGAGCTTATGAGCTACTGAGTACAGTAAGGCATTGGTAGTAGAGGTCCAGGTCCAATGAAACAACACGGAGTCCCGACCTCCCATTGCATGATGGTAGGTTCCGAATATATCAGCCTTATTTCAGTCTCCACCATGCGTGAGTTAGAAGAGGGAAACATTCCGATTGGCTTACCCCGCAAACTGGTTCGACATAATCGCCAAGTTAAGCAGGCAACTAAGTAGGCAAGTAATGGAGCCGCATTTAAATCTGACGACAGAGCCTCCGGGACTGCTTGCTTGGGTGGTATTATTTGGACAAGAGGACAAAACGCCGCTCGTATATATCACCATGTATAATCCTGGTCCAGCACTTGACTACTTATCTAATTTGAAGGGTTGCATATGCGTCGTAGTATAATGGTATGGCTATATGACGGCATTGAGGCCGACTGGTCGAATTCCTGCAATGCTCTGCCAGGCATTTCTTTGATAGACGAACTCGTAAGGTCCAATGCAGTGACTTACTTGTGTTAGGCAGACCATGATTATGTAGGCATGTAGTTACGATGGCTTATGCCCGTGGGTAGTAGCTGAGAAGAAGACCACAGGTTAGTTGTTTCGTGCACGCGCCAATAACATCAAACGCATACGATAGGATTAGCAAGATCTTGATTCGATTGAACGGCAGGGGCTGGGATACCGGCCAAGATGATGGGTGATGTCTAGAAATAATTGTATTGGGTTAGCTATTACTGATGATTAAAGAAAGGGGAAGTGTTGGAAAAGAAGGGAATAGCAAAAAGATGAGGTAACACCTTGGGTTGAACCTAGGGCCTCCACGAATGTATTTAGGGAAACTAGGTGTGTGGTTGTGTGTGGTTATTCAATAGGTAGGCAGCGAAAACATACAACCCGTACCACTGCGCCAGCAGACCCGACGATGGCATGCATGTACCTCCGCATGCCATGGAGAGGTACCAGCTGTCGTGGCTCGCCTCTGCCCAGTCCGCCAAACTACCTAGTACCATCACCACCACCGCCGCCGCGAGTACCAAGCAACGAGAATATGCTGCTGTTGCTATCAGCATAGCAAAAGTATCGGAGAAAAACAGAAAAAAGTTGAGACGGATGGCAAAAAGAGCAACCCGCGGAAGTTGACTGGCCAAGCGTAAGCAATCCGCGAATTACGGGATACCCTTGAGGACATCGGTACAAGGGCACCCTACTCCCAAACCCCGAGGGATTTGTCACCCGGCTGGTGTCCTTAGACATGAGTCACGTCCTCTACCAGGCTCAGCATACACCGGACTTGCATGCTGCGGTACTCGCGTCGCTTGATTAGTAGGACGGCTGCTTATTTGGCCATATATACCCAAGGTCCGGTATCCCAGTGTTTAGCCGTGCTGTGCTGCTGCACTCTCCGTCCCATGGTTTCCTCCCTCCCCATGTGCCGTCCATGTCTGACTTGAAGCAACCGTTGGGCGGCCGTATTGCTGGATTAACCTGTTTAGTGCTGTCACTTTCAATCCATCCACGCCATACAGTATCTCAGTCGCCGAGGTGAGGTCTTCATATCATTAGCAACCTCATCACCACCTCAAGCAGCCATACCGCACTTAACGCCCCCACCCACTTAGATGGCTGCAGACCATCTACCATTCACATACCGCTGCACTCCTTCTCCCTGCAGATGCCCCTTCACTACTTCCACACTTACAGAAGCTCCGCGATACCTTCGATCACCACGACTTCGAATAGACTCGACCTAGGTAGTTTTACCTTATCGTCTTTTATCTTCAACATTGCTTCCACCAAGCAACGCCACCAAGTCATGCACGACCCGCGGAAGTACACCCAAATACCCGAAGGAACAATACAGGGGCCCGCATGTGGTAATCAACGTTCGGTTTCTGCAACCCGGGCATGCTGATAGGATGCATGACGGTCCATAGACCATTGTGGTCATCATAGCCAATTTGGAGTGACTGGCTAGGAGGTCGAACCCGAGCTTCGTCGCTGTCCTTCCCTCGCCTTCCAGTAATTGTCATTTCCTCTTGTGTTCCCAGGGGCACTGATTAGTAACCAGGCTGACAGCATTAGTTAGCCGCAGTCATTCGCGAACGCAATGATGGTTCCCCTGCCCTTTTTCAGGTAACTGATCATGCATTGGCGCCTGATTCCATCCTGGACGTCTAAGTAGGCACAATGCGTACTTGTGGCATACGAACGGCGGGAGGTCCGGGTTGTCAAGGTTGCTCCCTGCATCATAACCACAGCCCGCCCTTCTACTCGAACAAACTATATGTCCCGCAGATGGGCAGGATGGGACCGTTGTAGCATTTTTTGGCTGTCTGGTCCTGCAGGAAGTGCAAAGTAGGCGGGTCGTATTCCCCTCTGCTTAGTAATGTTATCCTGTAGTCTCGGTTAGCCAGGCATATGAACCTCTAGCAGCAGCGTCCCATCTTCCTAAAATAGTCAGGCCACTGGGCTCTGCTTCTCCATGGCCCATGACATTTTCGCATAGCTTGACCTCGCATCTCTGAGCACAACCCTTACATATGGACAGTACGTATCGAGGAGCACATCACAAAGCCCAGCTTGTCAAAGGGTCGCACCTGCACGACAAAGCACGGAGCAGGCATTGCGCGGAATAGGAAGCTCTTGGTCGAGCTGCCACCCAGTAATGATAACTACAAATGAAGTCTGTATGGGAGAGTATCATATAGAAGGTTCACCCTATACTTGCTCACGGCGGCGGTGTCGACCCTGTGTGACTAAGACGTACCCAGGCTGCCAGGTAGACAGGATGTATCATATCCATGGCTAGAATGATTGGTGTTCGCACTGGTAATGTGGAATCTGTATCATAGTAATGATTTGATTAAAACAGCGCAATGATAAGTGTAACAGCTGCAATGACGACAAGTAGCTACCTACATATATAAGTAAGTATCCATGGATGTAGGTATGGAAGTAGCAAGTAGCAAGGAGTTCGAAGTTCAGAATGATTCAAGAGGTCAAATGGTTCAAGGGGTTAAATGTTGGTGGGGTGTGGGGCATTACGTAGGTAGCTAGCTACAGTGTTAACCACTCCAGGGCACAGTGTCAATCGCGTTAACTGAAAAAGTTCGCGGCAAGCTCCAGCTGCAGCTGCAGGTCCAGCTCCAGGGCCATCACCTGTAGTTACCGACCGACCTCGACTAAACTAAGCCAGGAACTAGAATTTCGAATGCGATCCCAGCTTTCCAACAAACATAAGAAACAACATAACAACACAACCACGCAATTCAATTTACAACCGACTCGATCAGATACCCCGAATACGGCATTCGACGACCGACATTTCAGCAGGTCGCAATCCGCTATCGAGACCTAACCGAGGAAGACACCGCCGACCGTATCCGGGTCACCTCAGCTCGCCAAGATGGTGCAAATCAGCGAAGTCAAGGGCAACAACCGCGAAAACCGCACCGCCGCACACACCCACATCAAGGGATTAGGACTGAAAGCAGATGGAACAGCCGAGAAGCAGGCCGGAGGTTTCGTCGGCCAACAACATGCTCGAGAGGTAAGGCTGACATTCCTGGTTTTCCTGGCTTGGAAGAGGCGGCGCATTACAAGGCTGGCCGGCTACCTGGCTAGGGATGGTTAATGGCTGGCTTGATTTGCTATGTACTGACGTGTGCGACCGACTGCCTAGGCTGCCGGTGTAGTGGTCGACCTGATCAAGGCGCAGAAGATGGCGGGCCGGGGCGTGCTGCTGTCGGGCGGGCCGGGGACGGGAAAGACGGCGCTCGCGCTGGCGCTCAGCCACGAGCTGGGGACCAAGATCCCGTTCTGCCCGATCGTCGGCAGCGAGATCTACTCGACCGAGGTGAAGAAGACGGAGGTGCTGATGGAGAACTTCCGGCGGGCCATCGGCCTGAAGGTGCGCGAGACCAAGGAGGTGTACGAGGGCGAGGTGACGGAGCTCACGCCCGAGGAGGCCGAGAACCCGCTCGGCGGCTACGGCAAGACTATCAGCACGCTGCTGATCGGGCTCAAGAGCGCCAAGGGCCAGAAGAAGCTGCGCCTCGACCCCAGCATCTACGAGGCCATCCAGAAGGAGCGCGTCACCGTCGGCGACGTCGTCTACATCGAGGCCAACACGGGCGCCTGCAAGCGCGTCGGCCGGTCCGACGCCTACGCCACCGAGTTCGACCTCGAGGCCGAGGAGTACGTGCCCATCCCCAAGGGCGAGGTCCACAAGAAGAAGGAGATCGTCCAGGACGTCACGCTGCACGACCTCGACGTCGCCAACGCGAGGCCGCAGGGGGGCCAGGACATCATGAGCATGATGGGCCAGCTGATGAAGCCCAAGTTGACCGAGATCACCGACAAGCTGCGTGGCGAGATAAACAAGGTCGTCAGCAAGTACATCGACCAGGGTGTGGCCGAGCTTGTACCTGGCGTACTGTTCATTGACGAGGTAACCACCTATCCATACCATTGTCCCCTGTGCCCTTATCCCTCGATCCCTCGGTCCCACATTCTGTTTTCAAGAGTTGGGGCAGTGATTTATTTCGTCGGAATGAGGAAATATGAATATATTGGGAAAACCGAACTAAAGTAACTAACTGCTAACTTCGCACGACAGGCGCACATGCTCGACATCGAGTGCTTCACATACCTCAACCGGGCGCTGGAGACGGCAATTTCGCCGATCGTGGTGCTCGCGTCCAACCGGGGCATGTGCGCGATCCGCGGCACGGACGGCGTCGTGGCCGCGCACGGCATCCCCACGGACTTCCTGGCCCGGCTGCTCATCATCCCCACCACGCCGTACGACGCCGACGAGATCAAGCGCATCGTGCGCATCCGGTCGACCACCGAGGGCGTGTCGATCTCCGACGCCGCCATCGACAAGATCGCCGAGCACGGCGTGCGCATCAGCCTGCGGTACTGCCTGCAGTTGCTGACCCCTGCAAGGTATGTTGTGTCGTGTTATGTCATGTCACCCACGTCGTACTACGTTGTTGCACGCATAATACTATCGGGGTGGAACTACTGATACTAACACCAACAATAGCATTCTTGCCCGGGTCAACGGTCGCAGCCAGATCGACATCAAAGACGTAGAGGAGTGCGAGGAGCTCTTCCTCGATGCAAGACGGAGCGCGAATCTACTGAGCGGGGATTCAGGACGGGGCTTCATCTCGTGAAGGAAAAGGGAACAAGGAAAAACTAGCTGTGAATGAACCATCGTGATTTGCGATTTGCTGTTTTAGAGGAATGGGAAACGGAAGAAGCACTCGTCATAATCTCTATCTACCTACTTACCTAATTACAGAGTCCCACTTCCCCGGCCACCTCTACCTAGTGCAATCAGAACAACAAAATGTTTCGGGAGCTGTTGGGATGTAGTTAGTTGCGTACTGGACGGGGGAGAGCAGAACCAAAAGAAGGGTTCGGAGTTATGCGCGAATGTTGTTGGTTCGTCTGTCGGTTCGTTGGTCGTTGAATCTGAGACCATTTGATTGGTTGGCCCTATTCCATCTGCTGTGTGCTACTTACTGCTTTCGGGTGGTCAGGGGTGGTGAGCTGGTGATGGTGCTACCTGTAGGCTGTAGCGATGGCAGTGAGTACTAAGTAGGTAGGTAAGTAATTAGCGAAGACGATTGTGTTCCCCATCAACCAGAGACGTTTCTATTCGGGTGCTTGTTATGGCTAGAAAAAGTCAAGCAACTTGAATTCCACTCAGCCAACTACTATTAGGGAGGATGCTTACCAGTAGGTACATACTTAATTACGGAATGGGCTGTGAGACCCGAGACAATGTTACTTCTCCAACATCCACATTGTATGTTAGTCTACAATTGACATGATCACTACACAAAGTCGCGATGCCGATCTCAGTGAATGGATAAACCAGCATTGTTCGGTTAGTGAGTTCTGTATTCTGTGTAGGTCGGTGCTTAACCTTCTGTTCTTTGTTCTCTCTGAAGTACACACGTAACTACCGACGCCAGGGGGTTACTTGGGCGTCCCACGTTTGCCCATTCCAGCCAGATGAAGTTAGGACAGGAGATGTCTACATTCCGGTGCACACCTATTTCACCTTAGCAGTAGGTAGACAATACATACAACCTCTCAGGAATCCATATCTATATGGCTATTGAATTCGATATTCGTGCCCTAGCTGTTACTGTACCCAGAACATCTTTAGATGAAGGCCAGGGAAGTATTCGCAGTAGACACCTTGGTTGGTTCGTGTAAGTGTTCACCTAGAAATGAGCCGCATGATGTTGGTGATGAAAGGTAAGTAAGTAGGTAACCTTGTGTAATCCCTGCTTCCACGATCTCGGGACACCCTTCGTTTGGTCCGTCAGATGAGACTGAATAGTTTAATTATTCTGACATGTAGATATAGTTAGTTAGCCCCTGCCACGTGCCAATGGGAATCCTGTCTCACTCCTAGACCTACCTACTACACTCTATACTCATCACATCTCTCCATGCCTCTGCTCATATCTCATATGCCGCCCCCAGCCTATTCCGCAGCGACCCCGGCATCTCCCAAACCACCGTCTGTCCGTATTACACATGTATAAAGATACGCATGCACACCGACGCAGTGGTTACCGCCCTACCAACATCCAACAAGACGTATTATGCCAAAGAATGGATTGAGCGATGGGCATTATGGAGCACGTGGGGATTTCTGGGAACGGAAAAGGGCTTACTAGGGAAAACAAGGGGAAAAGGGAGAAAGGAACGCATAGACTGAAGAGGACCAACAAGCTCGCAAACGCCAAGTTTCCCAGAACAAAGAAATCCGCCACGCCCCTCCTTCCCCCAGCTCCCAGCTAGACACCTATCTGCTTACCAGGGACCTAGGTGACGTTTGGAAATCTGCAACAGCTACAGACGAACTGGGATGAGGATGTGGGGGAGGGGGAAGGGGTGAAGAGCACGAGCTAACTATTCGGTATATTCCCGAGACATACACACACATACACTTGCACTTACACACGCCACACGACCGCACATCCACCTATCCATCCACCTATCCACATATGCGTGCACCATGGGCTGGGCAAACCAGCCAGGCCTGAAGGCTGTTGATCTCCAAACGTAGATATGTGACCTCTTTTCGAACCTGTACTACCACTAACCCACCTCTTCCCAGTGGGGGATCCGTCCGTCTGCCCTGTTCTGTTCTGGTAAGGCTATGGGGTTCTACCAGTTGGTCCTGGCGTATGGTTGGTATGTAGTGATGGTATGTGGTGAAGGCATGTATGCAGGTAAGTTACATAGATCTGTATGCATGTCTGTACATATGTATACGTCTATATGCTTGCATGCTTGAAAGTCTGTTGGCTTCATATGTCTGGATATTTGTTTACTTGCCTACATAGCTAGCTACCTAGCTATATACTTACCTACCTGTCTCTACAGGTCTAGCTGGGCTTCCCCATTGCGTGCACGATGGACCCAACGGAGCTGCATTGGTATCAAGAAAGCTGGAAAGGGGGCATTTGGAGGTAAATATTACTAGGTAGGTTGGTAGGCGTACAACTAACTAGATACCTTAGGTGAAGGTTGGTTGGCACGTAGGCATCCGTCGGTATGCCAGTATATGCGTAGACCAAGCACCAGCGAGACTGTATAGAGAGATGTCAACGAAAGCCATGTATGTGTTGGAGCAGTTGGAGGGAAGACATCCCAAGCCACCCCTATCCATGCTCCTATCCCCGTGGATGTTTCTCTGTCTCACCACCGGGGCATAAGGGCATTCATTCGTTCGTTTGTTTCGCCCACCCATCGACCTGTCACCTCCTTCCGCCTCGTCAGTCGTCATCTGGTCCGTCAGTTAGACAGACAAACAGAGAAAACAAGGAAGAGACCAAAGAAAGACAGAAAGAGAGAAAGGGAGGCAAGAAATAAAGAAAGAGAAGAAAGAGAGACAGGAAGAAGGGGCAGAGGAGACGAGCTCAAAAACGCCGCTAGGGCGTCATTGTCTGCCCAGACGATGAATGGGCAGCATAGAAAGGGCCCGGCTCTCACAAAGAACAAGATAAAGCGAAACCTCTTCTTTCCCCAAAGAAGAAGGGGAACAATACCAATACCAAACAAGCCCTTGGTTTCCCCAGTGGCTCCTCTGTCTGTCTGTTGTCTCTCAAACCTTCATTCCCGCCCATTCACACACACACATACACTTACTACCTCATTGCCATTCACCAACATCGTCGATCATCAACCATCCCCATTCCTACCCATAGTAATCATAATCCTATTCTTCCTCTTGCCCCTTCCCTCCCCCATCCATGTCTCTCATCCCATACATACATACAGTCGTACGTACATACAAACACATATACAGAAGAGAACATAGAGACGTATGAGAGTATAGGAGAATAATACCCACAGCCACAAAACAAACCACAAAGTCGGAGCAGCACTTTGGGCTCTGCCCCCTATCATAGCCGTCGTCGTTGTTGTCCATCTCCAGTCGAGTTGCAAACCAAGCCCCTTGAAAGGCCCCGACTGAATATAATCGAACCGAGTTGAAGCCTCTCCCATAATCCATTCATTCACGAAGCCAGGCGGATACTAGTCAGCCAGGCTGATAGCTGCATAGAAAGCGATACCCCCTGAGCTGAACTGGGTGTGAATTCCTCTCATCAATTGATTGTATCACTAGAACAGCAAGCAGGGAAGCACCTCTTATCTGTATATCTGGTTGACAAAAACAGACCCCTTCCCTTTTCTTCCCAGCCTGTAATTTCGGCCTCTGATTGCCCATGATCCTCATCGCGGCCAACCACCGACCATGACCGAGGGTGCTAGCAGCAATGGAAATGGCAATGGCAATGGCAACGGCAATAGTAACGGCGAGCACCATGCCAATGGGGAGAGCACCAACACCCATAATTACCACGATGATGATCCATATACCCCGAACCGGGCAAGCACGAGCAGCAACGACAACGCTTCGTCCGTCCCGGCATCGTCCCCCCCACCATACACGGCCCAGAGCCGAGCTTTGGTGAACAACCGACCACCGCCACCGGATCTGCTGTCGACAAGCTCGCACGATTTCGCTCTTGTCACAGCAAACAGCCATGACCACCACCACCAATACCAGTCAGGCCCCAATGGCGATGACAGGACACGGAGTAGAGGGGAGAAGCAGCAGTCTACACCACAACCGCCACCGGCCCCGGCTCCCCTATCGGCCACTCTACCACCACCACCACCATATACCACAAGGCCGGCGACGACGACCGGAATAGCTGCACCGGCAGCAGCAGGGGATAACAGTAGAGGGGCCGTAACGGGGACGGGGAGAAGACCGACACCGATCCTGACACGCTCATCGTCCGCGTCGACGATCCGGACCATCGACGGGGCCAACAGCGGCAGTACGCCGCTGCTGCCGCCGCCACCCCCCTATTCCTCTACCTCCGGCCAGCGGCACCGGCAGGAGTACAACCCACCGCCGCCTTCCTACACGCCACAACCGCAGTCGCAGTCACTACACAACGGTCCATACCCGTACCACCCGTACCCATATGCCACCGCCCCACAGCCGCTACAACAACAGCAGTCACATCCACCTCCTCATCGACCGTTACCGATTTCAACCGGAAGGCCACCGTCATCGTCTAGCGGTAAGAAGAGAAAGCAACATGGCGAGGATGACGGAAAAGATGATGTCGACGACGACGACGATGATCTTGGTGGTGCTGGTGACAAGAAAGACCGCCATGAACACCACGACAAACGTCACGACGACGATGCCGATGCCGACGCTGACGCCGACGCCGACACGGCGCCGGCCCCCGTCAGAGGCCAGCGGCGGAAACGCGACACAGCCGCAGCAGAGGCAGGGAGAGGAGGGTCTCCCTCGCCGACGACCGAGATGCCGGAATCGGCGAAGCGGCGGCGGACGGAAGCGTACGACGAGCACGACAACAGCAATAACGGCGATGCGGTCTGGGCGCCTCCCCCTCACCCTGATGCGACGACGGGGACCGGGGCGGTAGTACCGGCGCCGTTGGGATCGGCGGGGAGCTTGAACCTGGGTGGGCCCGGGAAGGAGCTGATATGCCTGTGCACGAAGGCGCCGAAGGTGCCGAGGCCAAGAAATGGTGAGTTTACCTACCTACTTAGGTACCTGTTGAGTCTCTTCGAACTTCGATTTCCTACTGATTCTCGGTCTCATTTCGCTCGATATTTCCTTTACCCCTGAATTGCATTGGATTGATTCATTTCTCTGAACACTTGTTCGTCCGTCTCATATCAAAATATATACATACCCCTATTTCTCTCCCATTTGACGTTGTGCCGCGTCTCTCATTCGTAACTACTCACCCCCTTTCTTGGCTCGCATGGATCAAGGTAAATACTGGGAAGAAGGAGATAGGTGAAAAGGAGAGAAAAGTAAAAGAAAATAAAGGATAGAAAGAAAACGGGAACAGGGGTCCACGGGATAATGCGTGTGTACCTAGTACACAGCTCGCTCCGAGACTTATGGAAATCTCGGACGGGAGGATGGATAGTGGAGTGGGTCTTTGTGTCTCGGCCCAAAGAGGATGTATAATGAAAGGGGTTCGAGACCAAAGAGGAGAAGAAAAAGGGGAAGAGGATGCAAGACACATCTCGGGAAGGATGAACTGAGATCCTTGGTTCCCTGGCGAGCCTTGTATTCAGTTCCAACACTTACCAACCTACCTTTCCTTTCTTTCTCATTTTATTCTTTCATCTGCGAAGAGAACCTTGCTGCCCTTCCGTTTCTTTCTTCCATTTTGGTCATAGTCCTGCACTTGTAACCCCCCCTCCCATTCGCTATTGCCTGTCCAAGCTCACGTAAAGAACAAGCCACCTCGTGAGACTATCAGTTTGACTGACATTTGTGTTTCAATTCCAACAACGAACAGCCTTCATCCTCTACCGCCAGCACCACCAGGCCCAGGTGGCGGCGGAGCACCCGGGGCTCGCGAACCCCGAGATCTCGAAGCTGATCGGCGAGCGCTGGCGCGAGCAGGCCGAGGAAGTTAAGGCCAGCTGGAAGCGGCTTGCCGAGGAGGAGAAGGTCCGCCACCGTCACCAATTCCCGGACTACCGGTACCAGCCGCGGCGGGGCGGCAACAAGGCCTCCGCCGCCGCCGCCAATAATACCGGCGGTGCTAACGGCAACGGCGCCAATAGGCCGGTGTCGGCGAACGGCGAGGACCCCGGCCGCTGTCTCAAGTGCGGCGGGCGGTACATCGCGACCCCGCGCACGCCGTCGACGCCATTTGCGGCCGCGGCGGCTGCTGGGGCGATGACCCCCGTATCGGCGAGGTCGGGCGGTGGTGGCGGCAGTAGCGCTGGCCTGCCACCGCCTCCATATGGCCATCCGAATGGTAGTGCAAATCCGCTTCTCAACCCAACCAACGCCCGCATTGTCGAGGCGGCTGCGGCAGCCGGGGTAGACAGTTACCATCACCCGAATGGAATGCCGCCGTATTATCGCCGCGGCTCAACAGCCAGCATGTTGTCGACGGATGGGCAGGGCCGAAGGTACACGCAGCCGCACCTGCGGGATATCGAAGAAGAGTACGGAGCGGCGGGGCAGATGTCCCCGGCAATGGGCGGTGCTCCTAAGCGGCGCCGCTATAATGGTCCTGGCACTTACACACCTGCGTCGCCGCCTCCTGGTTATGTCCCGGCGGATCGGTTCTCGCGCCCATCTTTTAGTGGAAGTAACGGTCCACCTACTGGACCGCTGCCGAGAATGCACCAACAGTATCGACCGTCGAGCAGCGGGGGCATCCAGGCCCATCACCAATACTCTCCCCATCCACAACAATATCACCAGTATCCACAACAGCAAACCTACGGCCATCCACACATGCAGCCTCCTCCGCCTCAACGGACATCCGTATCATACCACCCACCTACGCCTAGCCGGGTGAATGCCGGGTTTGACGAGTCGCTCCGGTTACCGCCGTTACAGAGCCAGCTTCCAAACACGCCGCCTATGGCGAGCGCAGAAGCTATGAATGCAGCAGCGATGGGACCGGGACAAGTGATGTCGGCACCGGCAGAGTCGATGACGCCTCAGCAACAGGCTGTCGGTCTGGGTATCATGGGAGGTGGTCTGCTGACTTCTCGGTCACAACAGCACCACCATGCTTACCAAGCACAACAGCAACAACTACAGCAGCATCAACAACAGCAGCAGCATCAGCAACAACAGCAGTCACTCCAGTCGCCGCGAATGAGTCTGCGATGGTCATTCCTTGGAAAGTTGGATATACTGAGGGCGATCAGCCCGCCGTTGAGATCAACTGGCTCCGAGGCGAGAGGGCCTCTTATTGTAGTCGAGGGAACCGCACCATCCATGTTGAAGGAGGTGACCACTGTTATTAAGAAGGCGCTGTCTATTTCGGGTGAATGCGCTGTCAAGGTTTGGTCCGAGAACGAAGAGTCGAACCCAGCCGAAGAAGGAAAGGGAACAGATATAAGTAGTAGCAGCAACGAGAAGAGGAAGGAGACCGGGGATGATGCTGGAGAAGGGTTTATATCCCCGATAGCGAAATACATGGCCAGGATGCTGAAATGGCATAAGACGTCCGGCGAACTCGTCAAGTACATGACGACGCACCCGTCTAACACTGACACTTCTTCTACTGCTGCTACCTACAGTACGAGTAGTGCTGCCAAAGACAAGGATGCTGCGGGCCCTAAGGCGGAAAACGGAGGGGATTCGACTGCAGCAAATCCTCCTCCTCCATACACTCACTCTCACTCTCACTCTCACGCTCAAGCCCAAGCGCATCCGGACCAAAAGCTGCTCCCCGTCGCCGTCGTATCCGACGGGTACAGCCTAACAGCGTCAGACAAGTGGTCGGGCGCGCTGCCCATCAACGACGCGTACCGGGCCGACGACCACTGGCGGTGGGTGGCGACGCTGTGGCGCGGCATCGTGGGCGCCGACCTGACGGTCTACGTCAAGCAAGTGACTAGCACCGCAGCGACGGCCAACGACGACGAATCGCGGGGGCAGCAGCAGCAGCAGCAGAACACCACAACGGTCGAATTTGCCAACGCCGAGCACAGCGTTCTGGTGCTGCGCGTGATGGATGACGGGGAAGGGGGAGGAGGCATGGACGAGAAGCTCGAGCGGAGGCTCGGGTTCGAGATCATGGAGTGGGTGCGCAGCGGGGGGTTCAAGGCGGATGTTGCGGCTGGTGCTGGTGCTGGTGCTGGTTCTGGTGCCCCTGCTCCTGCCCCTGGTGCGATGGCAGCTGGGGGTGCGAGGCGGGCGGGCGTGGTATAGAACCCAATGGATATAAAAGGCTACTTTTCACACTGCCCACTTCATCCCTTGATGCGGGAGGGGATGGTGTGGACGGCTAGAATGGGGGAGAGGGAAAGAAAGATAAAAAGACGCAGGGGATGAAGACGTCTCATACTATCTCAAGGAATATTCAGTATGAGATGTGGAGGGATATGATCGAGAAAGTGAGTCGATGTGTTTATGACTGAATATTGAAGGGATCATGTAAAAGGGAAGCTGGATGAGAGATGTAAGGGCTGAACATAAGGGAGGGAGATGCACTTGCGTATGTACTTATGTAAGTAGTTTATAGTATCACTCTACCTCTTTCACTCCTCGGTTATGCCGTAGAAGTAGGAGTCACACTTGCTCGCCGTCACCGGTCTGATGAACATAAATGTTCATGGCCATTCCTGGCTCGCTGGCTTCCTTGCAACTGATGGCAAGGGGTTACTGCACAACGTTGTAATGCCGGGTTTGGGTCGAGTAAAGATTTAAGAGCTGTGATCAAAGCATTCCCAGCAATGACAAAGAATTAAGCAATGAGTCAGTCGAGGAAGTGTAACGCGAGTTTATTTACAAAGGCAAATGAATCGGTCCTCGACGCTCGTGTTGGAGGTTCAACTTGGTGGTGTTGGTTCATACAAATAATCTGGATGTCGGTGCATTTGGAGATTTGGGGATTTGGAGGGGGTTGACATTGTACGTTACCGTATCAATCACTGTGACAGGTGACAGCGACACTGTATCAGGGCACCACTGATCTAGAGCTGGCAATCTATGCCAAGCCCCAAGTCCCACGTTGAAACCCCCTGTCTCTCTGTACTGTATGTATGTACTGTATCTACTGAATGATACCAGCAGTGGCTGGATTTACAGGGGCAGCAGGGGTCAACCAGTGGACTATCCATTATACAACTGCCGCGTCCCTGTTTCTACCACCGCGTATCTTCACCACCTGCAGAAGCTCCCCCCGATTGCAAGCTTCGTTTATTCTTCCTACACGACTATCACGACATCAGTCATCACCACCTCACCACCTCACCACCATCGACCCTCCCAACATCCTCCGCAAATTCCCGACCCATTGCATGATGTACTGATCATCTCGGGAGGCTGCCCAATATGTCGGAGATCGCAGTTGGGCAGACTGTACTTTTGAATGATGGTCGCAATGCCACCGTTCGGTTCGTTGGTCTGACCCATTTCGCTCCCGGCGATTGGGTTGGAGTCGAGCTGGAGGATGACAGCGGCAAGAACGATGGCGCTGTTCAAGGCACGAGGTATTTCGACTGCGAGATGGGGAGGGGCATGTTTGTCAGACCGGCTGCTATGACGATATTACAAGCCGCACCGCCGCCCCAGCCTAGGGCAGCAGCGCCTCCTGTGCGAAGAGGCTCCAGACAAAGTGTTGGGCCGGGCAGTTCAGGGCGCCCAAGTTCTGTGTCCGATTCAAAACGGAGGAGCCTGAATGCCCCAAGTCCGAGTCCAGTCCCTCGACCTTCTAGTATAGCGAGGGCGCGTGTGCGTAAAATTCTACTACACTTATGAGACATGTGGTTTGGTTACCTGTGTCTGTTGCCTGCCTGTGATTTCCGTGACACTGACCATCGTGATCAAATAGTCTCCCACGAAATCTCCCACGAAGCAGCTCGGAACTGCTGCATCAAGCGCCGCCCCTTCACGAACTGGCACCCCATCACATGCTCGCGTCGCCTCTACGAGCGTTGGTGCGAGGTCTCGTCCGTCAATTAGCGGAAGCAGGACTGCAATGGGACCTCCGGCGCTACCTGCGTCAAGAGTCACCAGACAAGCATCGACATCCTCGGCGCCGACAAGAACATCCGGCGCAGCAAACCGACCGTTGAGTGGGAGGACATCTACAGTTGGAGCGGGCCGAGGGGCAGGCCGTCCAGTATCTAATAGAGTCCGATCAGGAGATTCCCTGTCAGGAACCGATAGTGGCAACAGATCCGGCTCGCCCTTTAAGAGCGACGGCGAGCAGTCGAGCCCTGTCCAGACCAGAACGCGAGCCCTCGAAAAGCTGACTGGGAAAGCACCAGCCTCCGCTAAAACAAAGACGCCAGTCTCCGCAGCGCCCTCCAAAGCGACTGCAAGCGCCGCCGGGGCTTCTCGACCTGCAGCTAGTAATGCCGTGAGCAGGGAGAACGAAGATCTCAAGGCGAAGCTAAAAGTACTTGAACGAAAGCGCTTAGAAGATCGAGAGAAGCTACAGGAAATGGAGCGGCTACAGGAGCAGCGAGACAAGTTTGAGCAGATCAACAAGAAGATCGAGAGCAAATTTCAGACTACGGCCCAGGAGAACGTCGTCCTACGGAAACAAGTGAAGGAGGCCGAAGATAGGCTGGAGCAGATCGAGACTATACAGGCAGAGCACGAAGCTGTTATGGAATTAGCCACTTTGGACCGCGAAATGGCCGAGGAGACAGCCGAAGTCCTGAAGGTTGAGCTTGAGGCTTTGAAGCAGAAGGCGGAAGAGCTAGAGCTTGAAAACGAGATTTTGCGGGAGGAAAACTCAGAGTTTTCTACGGGCATGTCACCAGAAGAACGAGCAAGCACCGGCTGGCTGCAGATGGAACGAAATAACGAACGACTACGCGAGGCATTGATTCGATTGCGAGATCTCACCTCGCAGCAGGAAGAAGACCTGAAGGGGCAGATCAAGGAGCTACAACAGGACCTGGAAGAATTTGACGGAGTTAAGGAACAGTATCAAATTGCGAAGGAGAAGCTACTTGAGGCTGAGACCCGCGCTGAGGACCTGCGCCAACAGCTCGACGACAATCTGGGAGCCGAGGCTATGATTGAGCAGCTCAGTTACGAGAAGCTAGCCCAATCTGAGCAGATCCAGGAACTGAAGGCAGTGATCGAGGATCTCGAAGCGCTGAAGGAAATCAACGACGAACTCGAAATCAACCACGTGCAAAATGAGAAGGAGATGCAAGAGGAGCTCGACTTCAAAGACAGCGTCATCGCTGAACAGATCCGCCGAGCTGCCCAGCAGGACGAGGCCGTGGAAGACATGGAGTACACTCTTTCCCGATTCAGAGAGCTAGTTACGAACCTCCAAACCGATCTGGAGGATATGCGTGCGTCCCACGCCGTGAACGAGGCCGAGTCTGAACAGCTCGAGAGCAAGTCCAGGGCTATGATGGATCTCAACCAGAAGCTGCAGATCTCTGCCGCCAAGACTCAGATCAAGACAATCGATCTGGAGCTGCAGCGCATGGATGCCCAGGAAGCGCAGCAGCATCTGCAAATTATCAAGCTATTCTTGCCCGAGAGCTACAACGCGGATCGGGACTCGGTTCTAGCCCTGCTGCGCTTTAGCCGGCTGGCCTTCAAGGCCAACCTGCTCCATGGATTCATCAAGGATCGTGTCAATGGACAAGCGCACCCGGGTCATGAGGACGATGTCTTTGCCGGTTGCGATGCCCTAGACAAGTTAACCTGGGTATCCGCTATGTGTGATCGCTTTGTCAATGCTATCAGTCATTGCTCTTTGGACGCGTTCGCCAAGTATGAAGGTGCATTATATGAGCTAGAGCCAGTCGAGAGGGCTCTGAATGCCTGGATCGATGGCCTGAGACGAGACGACCTCAAGGAGAAGCAATGCGCAAGTGAACTCCAGCGTACTATCGCGCTGATGACCCACTTGGGAGAAGTCCACATCTCGGATGGTCTAGAGAGTTTTGCCGATGAGGTTCAAATGAAGTCGGTGCTTATGCAGAGCCACCTGGAGTCTGCCGCCGCCGCTTTCGGTGTCATCAAAGACATGGTTCAAAGAGTCGTGCCGCCCAACGAGGAGGAAGAGGAAGCTGCCCAGCATTTTGCACGAAAGGCAGACGCTGTCATCAGCCAAACCCGGAGCGCGAAGGTAGTTGTTTCGAAGGCCGTGCGGTCTCTAGAGGATCTCAAGGCCAGATCCCTATCCTTAACCAACGAAACGGCCGAGATCTTCGAACAATGCGAGAATGCCAGCCAGGAGCTCTCGGAGATGGCCCGCAAGATCGGCCTCGACCTCCACGCGCTCGTGGGTGAGGAGGGCCGCGCCGAGCCCTACACCTACGCAGATATTCAAAACGCCGTGCACCGGTCGGTGCTGAACGGGTTCTCGGCGAGCGAGTCGGATCTTTTCACGACGTACCTGTCGAAGCTGCGTCTGCTGACGGGCCAGGTGACGGACCTGGCGGCCGTGTGCGGCGACCTGTCGCAGACGCAGGAGTTCGAGCGCAGCGCGGCGCCGTGGCTGCTGCGGGCGCAGGAAATCAAGGCGGTCAAGACGGCGCTGCCCGTCGACGCCGAGGAGGAGCTGCGGCAGCTGCGCGAGGCCTACCACCAGGCGCGCCGCGACGTCGCCACGCGCGACGAGAGCCTCAGCACCGCCGAGCTGCGCATCAACACCCTCGAGGCCCGCATGCGCGACGCCCAGGCCAAGGCCCAGCGCATGGCCGACCTCGAGGCCGAGCTCGAGCGCGCCGCCGCCCACGTCGACGACCTCCAGCGCAGCCTGCAGGAGCAGGAGCGCGAGGCCAAGGCCCTCGAGGAGGACCGCGACCGTTGGCAGAAGATCGCCGGCGACAACAAGGCCTTCGCCGCCGGCGGAGGGGACGGCAGGGGTGGTGCAGACGACGCGCAGCACCAGAACAAGGAACGCGCTGTCGCCACCGCCCGCGAGATGGACGCCCTCCGCGCCGATATCGCCGCCCTGCAAGCCGCGGTCCGCTACCTCCGCGAGGACAACCGGCGCGCCCGCGCCCCCGAGCAGGTCCGCCACGACTGGTTGGCGGAGCCGCTCGGACGACGACAACAGTACACCCCCACCACAACCACGACTACAACCGCGGCGGGTGACGGCGCCGACGCCACTACCACTACCACCGCCGCCACCACCACGGGTGACGAGCCCGTCGCCGAGCACCGCCGCAACCTCGTTCGCGCCGAGGCCCGCGATGCGCTCTCGGAGCTGCTCCGCCTCGCGTCGTCGGCCAAGGTGTACGACCTGCGCGACCTGCCGGCCGACCGGCTGGCGTGGCGCCCCGCCCGCGCCACACCACAGTGGCATGCCGCGCGCCAGGCCGAGGACTACGCCGCGTGGAAGGCGTGGTCCGAGGCCGTGGTGCAGAAGACCGGCGTGGTGCTGGGGAGCAGCGGTGGTGGTGGTGATGGGAGGACCAGAACGGCTGGCGAAGAGAGGAAGGCGAGGAATAAGGCGGCTGCGAGACTGCATATCCGGCTTCCTGGTCGCGATGGGAAGACGATCCAGATGGGAGGTGGAGGTGCTGGGGTGAATGTTGTGGGCTTGAGGGAGTGGGAGGGGTTGCAGGGACGGGTTGGGGTTGTGTGAGTAGGCTTGTTTGTGTGTCAAGAGGGGGTGGGGGGTGATTCACGAAGGGGTGTTGTGCCGTGATGTGTCGTGCTCTGATGCTGGCTAGCTGGCTGTTCTGTTCAGTCCCAATTCTGTGCAGGTAGTCTACAGCCCTGGAGCATGGCCTATCTGGATCGAACCGTTCGTTGTGTTGTAGGATTTGTGTTCTATCGCGGTTGTCTCTTTTTTTTTCATGAGCCAGGAGGAAGGGGGGAAGGACTGACGAGCGGACGAGCGGACGAGCGGCGCTGAAGAGCAACGAGAGCAAGCAAAGCACGAAAAGAGGAACGAGGAAAAGAGAAAAGAGAGATACCCTTTTGTATTCTATCGTTGTCAACCAATCTATCCATTCATCATATCATTATGTCACATCGCCTATTGGTGTTGTTTGGCAGTGTTTGTGATGAACACGACTTGCGAGACAGCTGTTCAACGCGCTACCTAATTGATGATATGGACAGGATCATACGCCATACGTAGGTTGCAACTATATCATGATCATGCCTATGTAAGTACGTATGACATACATGTGTCCATCATGTATATAGGTAGGCGATGAGTGAACCTCGTTAAATGCTGCAGGTTCCCATGGTGAGAACGGCGTAACTTATCATATTATATGTTCTGCCTAATCGGATGCTATATCGCCCTATAGACTGGGGCAGCGTCGGTTTCTTGGGCTGAGTAGCGTCCCATTACCTTTTGACTATTTATGGCGCGGTGGGAGGATATTGCAGAATTGGTTGCGTTCGATCTCCTAATTAGTCAAAAGCAGCCAGCTTGATCATATATCTAGCTGCTGGGCTAGCCACTCCCATCGAACTACATAGGTAGAACACTCCAAACGTCTAGAACACCACAGAACTGTCACCTAGTCACCATACATACGCATGATCGTGTATTCGCGTAGAGGTGTGTGTGTGTGTCTCCATCTAGAGCCTCCACCGTTTCGGTGGGCTCATCTCATTTAGCGGCTTTTTTTGGCTTCCTGTTTTTGGCTTTCTTAAATTCTTCTTGACAATGCTGTTTGTTGTAAAGAGTGGTTTTCCCCTCCTCACTTCTTCCCCTTCTTCCCTTTCCTGCCACCGCCTCCCTCCGCAGCACCACTTGGTCCCGCACCACCACCACCTCCCATACCACCAAACATGTTCATCATCTCGGCCATATTTCCCATCCCGCCCATACCCGGCGGCATCATGCCTCCCGCGCCCGCCCCCGGTGCCCCTCCTCCCGGCGGGCCCCCCATCTCCTTCATCATATCCTTAAAGGCGTTCTCGCTGACGCCGCCCCCCGTCATAGCCGCGCTGTACGCGGGCAGCAGCTCGCCCATCTTCCAGCCGCGCGGCACCGCGGGCCTCGGCCAGGGCTCGCCGTCGGCCGGCACGCCCAGCCCCGGGACGCGCACGCGGCGCAGCGCGTCGCAGTCTTCCGTCGTCGGGTGCTGCTGCAGGTGGCGCGCGATCAGCACGTACAGGTGGTGCTTGTTCTTGACGGTCGTCCCCATGCCGGCTCCGCCCTGCTGCAGCTTCTTGAGCGGCACCTTGACCCGGCCCGGGTTCGCCCAGTCGGCCGGGTGCGTCCGGTGCGCCTCGAACACGGGCTGCAGCCGCAGCTGCGCGCACGCCGTGGCGATCTCCCGCGCCAGCGGGTTCTTGACCGCCAGCGCCGCCGACACCCGCCGCCCCGTGCCCCGCGTCCGCGTCGCGTCGAAGTACACCGGGTAGATGCACTGGTAGTCTTTGATGTCGGAGGGCTGCACCTGCGGGGCCTGCAGCTGCGGTGGGAGGTGCGCGGGGTTGACGAGGGGCGGCGGTGGTGCGACGGCGCTGCTGGTGGTTGGTGCTGCTTTCGGTACCTGGCGCATGATGTCGGACTCGACGAAGTCGTCGATGTCGCCCTCGGAGGGGTCCGATAGGTCGCTGTCGGACACTTCTTCTATCTGTGCGTGTGACATTTTCGGTCTGCTCTGCTCTGGTGTGGTGTGGTGTGGTGTGGTGTGTGTTGGTGGGTTGGTAGGTGGGTAGGTTGGTGGTTTGTATGGGTCGGTGTAAGCCCGGAACCTGGAAATGGGAGGTTGAGGGAAGAAGCAGCTGGCAAGATGCAAGATTAGTACAAGCTAAGTATCAAATGCCACTGAGGCTCTGCGTTGTGGAAGATAAGGTTGGTGAGGATGAGATTCGGAAGCGAAAGCGTGGGGTAACTAAAAGTTAGGTGGGTTTTAGTTGATTGGTTAGTTAGAGCTTAGTGCGCTGACGTCGACGCCGGGCGGTGGTTGTGGAAGGCCTTGTGGGGGGGCCGTCGGGGCCACAGGGGCGGGCCATTGAGACCTGAAGTCAAATTCTCCCCCCTATTACCTTTTTCTCCATCGTTACAACCAGTTGGGCCTTGCTGCACTATATGCACTAAGTATACAGTTACGATGAACAGTACCTATACAGTATAATTTGGCCAATTAGTCGAACCCATTTTAACACAACTAGCATGCAGTTGCGTGAATTCTGTGGAATTCATTAAGCAATGTCCATGATTTGATATCCCCTGGAATATATACTCGGCGTTTGGCTCAGGTAGAGAGTGATGCATAAGATCTTAGGCATCGGTAGGTATATATACAGTCGCCCGCCTAGATAGGAGAGCTTGGGTTACCTAATTCCACGAATGGTCTTTACCAAGGGAGTGGCTTGGCGCACATTATACCATAGAGCTCTTCCGCCCCCTTACAGTACTTACATAGTAGAGATCGATTCTTGCCTTCCGTATGACAATATATCAACGTCCGAATGACGTTATATTTGATCTTCCGAATGCGCCATAATCTACAAATAGAGTGCCAATAGAAAGAGACAAGGCATGGATTAGTGATGTCCATTACGCGCCCGTTACTTTGCTGGGAGCAACCAACTGCATAAGACCTGGCTAGGATAATCAACGCAAGGTTGAAGGCCCACCATCTCTTTGCTTACCACCAACATCTTCGAAATCTGGCCAAAGCTAAGTCGCAACTTCGTAGGGTATAATGAAGGGAAACGACGGTACTCGGCTTCATATGGCACATATGTTCCTTATATAGTAACACTATACCATTATAACATGGCATTGCCATGTTAGTTTTGTCCGGATTTCGAAGACTTATGGACAAGATAACAATATGTTATATAGCAGCCACGACTTCGGGTACCCTCGACGCCTCGGTTTGTCTTCTGTTATGACTTGACAGGATAGCCTGCGATGAAAGGGACTAGCGTACGGCGCGTAACAAATCGGTTGCTTGCAATATTTAATCCACCTTTGCCTTATTCCTTACAACCCTCAACGCTCACCTTACTACCTTCCTAGGTAGTTACCACTTGAGCTCCCAGACATCTATGTCCCTTTCATCCCGTTTGCTTCGTCATGTTTCTATCAACTAGCGACCCCGTGGTCCTCCTCACAATCACGGGTGTTGTCACTCTAGCCTACCTGGCCGTCCGCAGGCTGTTTGGCCATGACCCTCGCGAGCCGCCGCTGGCTCCGCAGTCGATTCCCATCATTGGTCACCTAATAGGGCTGTCGCGGAGAAAGTTCGACTACTATGTTGACCTCAGGTATGCTTCCCCCTTAATTGCCACCTATATGACCAGTTATGTTTACCTCGATATTAGCCAGCAGACAGGCTCCCCTATCTTCACCATATTCCTACCGGGCCAAAAGATGTACGTAGTAACGAAGCCGGAGATCGTCCAGAAGGTACAGAAGCAGCACAAGATCCTAGCCTTCCCCCCTATCGAGGCCAAGTTTGCGTCCACGATTTGTGGAGCGAGTGCCAAGGCCCAGGCTATCTTGGCCCAGAATGTCAACGGCGACGAAGGCGACTTTGGCCTGTCCATGGAGTCCTATGCCACTATGCGGGCCGCGCTCAAGCCCGGATCGGACCTCGATGACATGAACCGCGCCATGATTCAGGAAATCGCAAAGTCTCTCGATCGGCTGCAGCCAGCTAGAGGAAAGTCGCGACATATCGACATTAACGCCTGGCTGAGGGAGGCTATCACGACAGCTACTACCCGTTCTGTGTACGGTCCGATGAACCCGTACGATGATAAGGCGATTGCCGATGCTTTCTGGTGAGTGGAACCCAGCGCCGGGGATCAGGGTTCATGTATAAGCGTTGGATATAACTTACTCGGGCATAACAGGGAGTTCGAAAGCGGCCTTATGTCTATTCTAGTTGGTATCTGTCCCTCAATCACAGCTCGTAAGTCCATTGCAGCTCGAGCCAGAGTTGCCAAGGCTTTCGAAACGTATTACAAAGCTGGGGGTGTCCAAAAGGCATCTGCCCTCGCCCAGAACCGGTACCAAACACAGACCAACCATAAGGTTCCGCTGGAGGACATCGCCTGCTACGAAGTTGGGGGTTCGATTGCCCTCTTGGTGAATACAGCACCTGGAGCTTTCTGGACTCTTCTTCTGCTCCACTCCCACCCAGGCCTTCTCGAAGATATCCGGACCGAGATTGACGCCTGTACCGATACAACCACTGAAAATGGGTCTACTACCAAAACTATTGATATCACAACCCTCAAGGAGAGCTGCCCCTTATTGCTGTCCGCCTACCAGGAAGTTCTCCGCTATTGTTCCATGGGAACATCTGTGCGCGAGGTCATGGAAGATACCTACCTCGACCAATGGCTGCTGAAGAAGGGCGCCATGCTACAAATGCCAAGCCGTATCATCCATCAGGATGCCAACCTCTGGGGTTCTAGCGTCGCGGAGTTCAACCCCCGCAGGTTCTTGCCCGAGGAGAAGAAGAACCGTCCCCGTGATTACTGTTTCCGGGCGTTCGGCGGTGGCAAAACCCTCTGCCCCGGCCGACACTTCGCGACTAACGAGGTCCTCGCCGTCGTGGCCGTGTTCATCGCGAGGTTGGACATGAGGCCTGCCAAGGGCGACTGGAAGCTCCCTACCACTGCGAACACTAATGTAGCTGCAGTGGTCATGGAGCCGGATGATGACATTGAGGTGGAGATTAAGACGCGGAAAGGATTCGAGGACGTCAAGTGGGTTATTGGCCTTCACAAGTCGGACAAGATCTTTGCCATGGTGACGGAAGATAGTGGGGAGACGGGCTAGGGATTAGTCACTGGTGTATATTGCTGTCACCTATTGCCCGCTCGTGAAATCATCCTTAAGAGTGTGGACCACGAAAGAGTATACTTAATTCCGTGGAGCCGTTTTTTTGTCTTGTAGTTTTCTTTCGGACCACACAGAGTACCGTGTCCACCTTTCTCATTCTTGAAGCGTAGATAACCACCGTTCTACATCAACGCGATGGTAAGAAGTGGGATGAGACTTGTCTTCTGTGATAACCTCGTCATTTTCCTCCTCTTCTTCTCGGAATACGTCGAACCACTCATGCTGCCATATCTCCTTCTCGCATTTTGCGTATCCGTCAAAGCGTAGCCAGCCTAATGTACCCCGTGTTGCATTCTCCGATATGCTCTCTCGCTCGCGGTCCATCCCTTCATATGCCACGAGACCTTCGTTATCCCTTGGTTGATGTAGTGGCCAGGGCGAAGGCGAATGAAGTTGCACCTTGTCGGTCGCCGGCTGGTTTACTTTGCCATTTGTGCAATCCCACACAAGCCCCTTATACTGGAGCCGGTGGCCTCGACAGTTGACATGGATCCTTGTATCTATGTCTGTATCCTCCACTGGGGTACTTCCAAAAGGGGCCCACTGGCGTATGGGGAACCTTTGATGATTCGCGGATTGGCAGAGGAAGAGTAGCCTGCATTCGTCGGCACGCGCGACACGATTATTTGCGGTATCACTACCGGATACCGGTAACTGCATGAATGTTTGTACTGTCCCTGACCACGCCGCGGAATGAAGGTCTATCCGCAAGATATCACGCCGAAAATCCTGCAGGAGCTTTTCGCCGAGGCCGAGCACAGTGGCACCAAGCCACAGGAAGGCGACCCTGGGTAGCCGATCCATCAGCATTCGGCCAAGGAGTAAAGGCGCATTTTTTGATAAGGGGCCTATAACGGCTATGATCCCCTGGGTCCAAGGCGCGACGGCGTTGCATTCAACGGTAGGCTCATAAAACACACTGAACAGCAAAGGCTGGATCCCCCCTGTATAACAACTGAGAGTAAGCAGCTTGTCGAGATTCTCGCTCTCGTTGTCGTCAATCCAATCCGGTTTCTGATTTCTACCAGATTGAACGCTTCGTCGGCTTGGCGAGTCTAAAGGCGATGTGCATTTAGGGGTGGGAAGCTGAAGCGAGCTGCTACTTCCCATTGAAGGGAGAAGAGACGCAGCCGCTAGTGCTGCCTGCGATTGATCGAAGACATGGTATCGCGTGCAGAACTTGCGCAGATAACCTATGGAGTCGGCAGACGATGATACGGAAGTCAGGTGACCCTTGGATGATGTGGCGGCTAGTCTATATTTCAACCGGAACCCTGAATGTCCTTGGAGGTTGTAAGACCATGGGCAGCTCAAAGTGATATCCCCTGAAGTGATGGTGGCCTTCCATCCCTGACCAGGGGCAAGTACGGCAGCCCACCTTGGGGTTTATATTAGCCCAAAAGCTTATCTTTTTCAAATGCGTATAGTTTTGCCCTTAGAAGAGGTCTGACCAAGTCCTATCACGAAACTGTGAACAAGCAAGGACTTACCACCGTACTTCATCTGGCGAGGCATCTCCGATATCCACATCTGTGAAGTTATCGTCAGTCGTCTCACTTACATCCGGCTTGTCGTCACTGTTATGCACAGCCTGACTCCCCGTATACGTCATGGAACAGTACTCCGGCATCAGTTCCACCCATCGTGCTGCGAAGACACATGCCCATGCCAAAATGAGAACAGCGAGATGGTTTATTTCGACGCTACCAAACCACGGTGTATAATCCGTGTCGCTCTCCGGATATCTAGGGATGGACAGCAGTGCCGGACACCTAGTTCCAACATCGATTTTGATTTCCTGTTCGAATGGTGGTGGTGGGTGACTGCAAGATGCTGCCGTCGACCCCCACGTAGACTTAGCCGTTGCAAAGATTCGACAGTAGTTCCCAGTAGTAGATTTGGAATTTTGGAGAGATAATCCACTCGGGAAAGATGGTTGATCAGCCAACAGTTCATGTGCTGACAAGTATGAGTCGGGAAGTCCTGGACTCTGGATAGCTTTGAGACGGTGATTAGACCATAGCGTGAAACTTTTTTCGTATCGAGTCCGAAATTCGTTGAAGCTGAGCCTTATTGGGTCTTCCATAGCACACGTTTTCGAATAGGAATAAGGTCCACCCCGGAGATGGAGTGACGAGAATGAAGGCTTGAAATTAGACCTTTAGGTAAAATCCTTATATTTGGGTGAAAAGGGGGCGCGGAGAAAAGGGGCAAGTTTGATCTGGCTTTGCGACTAGTCAGCAATTGGGAAACTGATTGATCGACGTGTCCAGTGAAAAACTCTACTTTCATGGGCTGGCCCATGCGTTAACTGGGGTAGCTGATCATCTGCAAGGAGTCGTGAGATGACCGATCACATACTTCCTTGGGCTATTATGTCAATAAAAGATGTGTTTTTGTCGCTTAATCATATCATCGTATATTGAAATCGTGATGCTTTATGTATATACAAGCTTCCACTCCCGGGCAAGAGACTATGTTACAGGAAGATAATTGCCCTTCACGTCCACGCCCAATGATCGCCTGGGCCATCAGCCGAATGTATGGAAGACACCGATTCCTCAGGCATCTGCTGGTGTATGCTGGGGGTAAGGTTGAGGGTTGTTTTGAGTTTAAGCACAAGTGCAGATCCGCTTCGACACCTTGAGGCACCCGGCGTTGGGGCAAGTGCAGCCTGCCTTGGTGTTGCAGATGTTAAGACCACATGTGCCGATGCCCGACTAATAGGTTTCTAGTTAGCATATGTCTGTGTATGGTATTGAATAGTAGTTGGAGGCCATCACTTACGCATGTTCGGGGAACGAGACCCTCTGGCACGGGACCGGCTGCGACGAGCGTGGCGGATGCCGCTACAAGAGCGATGACGTTGAAGATTGAGAACTGCATGATGGTTGTGAAGGGTGTTTGTTTGTCGTAACGGGACTTGAGAGGTACTTGAAGAAGTTGAGCGTTAACTAGTGAATATGAGGTTATGGCATATTAGATGGAATGGCGCAACACAGAGCGCGACGTCGACTTTTATACACGGAATCTAGAAATCGTAGAGATTGTCAAGGCCAAGATATGTGCGGCTGAGCTACCTGGCTAGTGGCAACTCCAGACCGCCGTGAACAACACCAGCTTCGGTGAAGACCCGCTGATAATCCCAGGTGTTCACGAACAGCTCACCTAGGCGATCATGATCGACATCTAGTGGGATTCCCTCAGCCTTAACGGGCAAGAGAAGATAGGAAGGATTTAAGATCAATGGATTTGGTATTCAGGGAATCATCATTCACGGAACTACTCAACGAGATCGATATTGTCTTTCTTTACTCATTGTGAGTCTATGTTGAGAGCGATGAAATACGGCGCAACGATAACAACACCAGGTTGTGTGAGTGAAACCAATTGAGCGGCTATTCAGCAAGGTGCCTATTATCATCGCTTCAGTCTAGCATATATGCGCGTACCTATATTAACGGCGATATTTCACCGTAGTGTCTTGCCTTACGCCTGACTATTGGAAACTGTGCCGCTTCCTTATTGCGATGATCGGCCGCCTATATATATCTAGTGACAGAACTCAGCCTATAGCCATCCACCAGTAGTGCTTCACATCAGGCTGGCTTCATGTATCCCCGGTTTTTCGGCTGAGCTAGCCTTAGTTCGGCGGATGCAGATCGCGAATGGTGATAAGGGCTGCCGTGGCCCCGGGTTCAAGCTTGACAATTACGGAATAGAATCCGTCGACTGCATGTCTGTCCCTCTTTCCGGGTCAATGTTACCTAACATTGCAGCTTAAAAATAGATACCCTTCCTCACTTTAGAGCTACTAAACGTTCTCGATGAATCTTCCAAGTGGCCAATTTCTATTCTATGTGACTTTCGAGGTCGAGATGTACAATCGGCCCGAAACATTCTTCACTCCACAAATTAAGGCACATATAGATATCCCGGATTCTTTATCATGTTTACTTGAACATGGATTTCACCTAACAACGAAGCTCGGTAATTGGTCAATTGAACCATCTTGAACTGTTTCACTTTGTCAAATGGCGGATAAAGGGTCACTCCTATGGTTGCAGAGTAAGAAGTCAGCAAGTAACTGCTTCTTGTCTTTAGCCCTCGCCACCGACTCTGGTAATAGTACTCCTGATAGCTCATTCTTCCCTCAAATTAGCGAAGCTTCCCTCGTCCCTCGTCGCCCGCTAAATTTGCTTAATGGATACGGTGAAAATCACTTACGTAATCTATATTTAGTAATACGTACGGAAGCAGGTATAAGGGCACGTCGGAAGCAGGTATAGGGGCAGGCAGGTATAGGGGTAAACAAATATGGGCAACGTTATCGAATAGGTATAGCGGTACGTACGGAAGCAGGTATAAGTAGCGCCGTCGAATAGGTATAAAGGGAGAAGGGTTGCGGAAGAAAAGAAGAAAAGAAATAAAAAAAGCGTAACGCGTAAAGAAAAGAAGGAAAAACAACTGCAGCACTGGCCAGTTTTATATATACATCGCAACCGAATAATAGCGCCAGATTGTAACCATCCAAAAGCATCAATTCTGGACGGTTTGAAATGTTGCAAAATGAATGTACGGGCTAATCTATACGTTAATTTGTATAAAATGCAAGATATTAACGATTTCTTATTATCGTAACGATTTTATTCGAATCTAAAGCTATTGGGAATCGTTAGAATGCTACTTCGGAACCACTTTTTCATAATTCTGACCAATGTGATTTTTTGCCAGATTTAGCGCGTTGCTAGCGTCGATTTTGAACCCGTATTATTGATTTCAATAAGCTTACTTTATTTTTTTATTTCTTAGAAATACATGTATTTCACGAAATAAAAAAATAAAGCTTCGCTTTATAAAGTGGTTAGTATTACCTAATGGCTTGACCTGGTCAAGATAAAGAGAGGCATTGCCCCTAAATGCAATGATAGCAGATTTACCTCTTCGACATAGTCTTTCTTAACATACTATGATACAGCATTGCAACCACAGACTTTCCTTATCTCATGCCGCGAAGTCTTGCTAACTCTTGATCCTCTCTGGCTCTACTGTTGATTCCAGTTTGGTTCAAGTAGGTGTGTCCTAGGTACTTTATCAGTTCCAACGCCACCGCAAGATACCTATGGCTATGAGAGTCACCTTCATACTGTCCATGCTCCAGCATCCCTTATCAGGGGATAATGTACTAGGGGCTAATGAGATCCATATGGATCATATATGCAATAGTGGTGTCTTCTATGGTCATATTAAAAGCCATTTCCTCCCCTTTGGCTTTCAAAGGATCGAGGATCCTTCTGTTCCTGTTACGGTGGTAACCTGGAGGATGGATAGAATGACTAATTACTTAGTCATCTCTGGGACAATAGTAATTCGCTTCCCATTATTCCTTTCGTATATAAGCAGCTGGCTTCCGCCGCTGCAGCTTTCCTTTCTTTTATTTCCCTCTTTCTCTATCTTATTATTTCACGCTAATTACTAATAATTAGCAGCATGCGCGTTTCTCCTGCCAGTGCCATCACAATTCCTTCCTTATCCCTACCTACCAGCTATCCTATCACTCCGGGTGGCCAAACACATATCATCTCTTTAGAGTCATCTGCCTAGTAGAGGTGTTGAGTAACCCGTTGATGCAGAAGTGGTGAACCTCGATGTGACCTAGCTCACACTCAGCCGTAACTGAGCTTGCTTTCCATAAAGAGAATACGGCACTGGGAGTAGTGTTGGTGAACCAAGCTCGAAACGATTCCCTCCGGCAAGGAAATCTGGATATCTTCGATGACTGCTCTAGTTCTGCTTTATATAGGCCCAGAATCATCGGTCGGACTACTCCTTGCTTCTTGAAGGAAGCGGTGAGGGGTGAATGGTACCACCAAGGCATATCAGAGGCGATAATGACCTGTGTTGAGTCGTACGGTTCTGGCGTGGTCGAGCTAGCATTATCTCGCGAACTACATTGATCCGCATCCGCTTCTCCCTCCAGCATGTGCTTCAGTGGCACTGTCTGGTGTTTTTTGACAGGACATTTCAAGATCTTTATACTGGCACTTCTCTTGAAAGAACTCTACTATTCCGGTGAGTTCTCGACCTGGCGGTAGGTCTATCATCCATATGATAGTCGGCGGATTATGATGGTATGACAGAGTTGTTTCGGTCTCTTCTTATATTCAGTCCTTTCCGACCCGAGAAGGCACTTAATTACCCTCCCCCCCCTGCTTTTCCCCCTTTTCGTTTTTCTTCTTCTTTTTCTTTCAAGTGTTCCACAGCTATATAAGGAGCCGCTTCTTCCCCATATAGCTTCCATAGGTTGAGGACCGATATATATCCTTTCTTCTCCCGTATGAACAGTTAGTCTACTACCCTAGGCAAAAAGCCCCGGCACTTTATGATGGAAATCTGTCTGAACAAGTGATGACGGAGCCGTGCCACTCAGCTGGTAACTGAACCCCACAGTAGCGTCAGCCACTCCATATTATCAGCACCTATAACTTACCTATAAATAGATACCTTACATGCAGCTCTGTGGCAGAGTTTAAACTATATCCCTGTATATCGCGGATTCTTACCACACCGCTACTAACGCTTTAGAGAGGTGTTAGGTGTTAAACGTGCAAGGGACAACGAGGTTTTCACATAATCAGGCCCGGGGGTCCTCTCGGAAATAAGAGCCAGGAATCCTTTGATCGAGATGGTATAACTAACTTCTTTGCGAGGATTCCTTTTGTATATAAACGTTTCCTCTAATCCCAGTTCACGGAGCTCACATCGAGTCAGACAATTATCACCTTTTTTGTTGTATACCTCATCCTCTAGCAAGGTCTCCCGCATGCCTTATATTCCATATCTATCCGGAGCATCATCGTGGAAGTACACAATGAAATCCAATACCGTAGACTAAAAGTAAGCCAGAGTGTACTCTTCAATATGTTCTTCTACGGCCTGTTGGTCGTTTCCTGTATTGCGCTATTCACGGCCTGGCGCAAGCTGTACCCGAAGCCATATCCAGGGATCCCGTACAACGAGGCATCGGCCAATCGCATAGCTGGTGATATCCCCGAGCTGTTGCCGGTCATACAAGTAGCGAACGAGTTCTCCAATGCGGTCTTCACAACCACGACCCGGAGGCTGGGCACCCCAATCGCGCAGTTTCTATTCCCCAACTTGCGCAGGCCCCTGATCGCCCTGGAGGATCCTCGCGAGATCGAGGACATCATCCTCCGCCGCAACAAGGAATTCGACAAGGCCTCAATGGCGATCGACATATTCTCTTCTATGTTCCCGCGTGCCTCCCTGAGCCAGCGCACAACGCCCCAGTTGAGGGCGCAGAAGCGTCTGTGGGCAGACGTCATGGGTCTGGACTTCCTCCGCAAGGCCGCCGCACCGAACATCTACAAGGCCACCATCGAATTGCTAGAACTCTGGCGGCTCAAGGCGTCGACGGTGTATAAGAACCAGGCCTTCAGGGTCAGCGAAGACCTGAAGAATGCCGCCCTGGATGCCATCTGGGTCGCGCTGATCGGCGAAGAGCCCGGCATCACACGGTACGAAATTGAGAAGCTACAGCTCGAACTTGATGGAAAGGCGGGCAGCAACGATCCTAGCAGGCCTCCTCCTCCTGGAGTCTTTCTCATGGAGGAAGTGACCTACATTTCCGACACGGTTGTGCGGAGTAGCAGCAAGCCCTCCCCGAAGTGGGCTCAAAAGCTGGAGACATACACGCCGCGCTATCGCCAGTTCAGAGCCAAGGTTACTGCGGAGATCAGTCAGTATATGAAGAAGGCAGTCGACAGGTTCCAGCGTCTCGACATGGGAATGCTCGAGGCTGGTGCGCTGGATACTTGCATGATGGACCTCGTCCTTCGGCGACAGGTCCTCGAAGCTAAGAAGGCCGGAAAGCCTCCGACCGATCCGACGCGGGATATGAACATGCTCGATGAGATGTTTGTGATGCTTGTCGGGGTTTGTTCTCCTCCCCCAGTCCTCATGTTGCCTTTGAGCTAACCCATGTTTCCTTTCTAGGGGTTCGACTCTACTGCCAGTCTGCTTAGCTGGCATGTGAAGTTTATGGAAGCGTATCCAGCTGTCCAGACGGAGCTCCGGGAAGTTCTCGAGGCCGCCTTCCCTGGCCCGGGTCTCCCGACCGTTGAAGATATTCTCGGGGCTGATATTCCGTATCTCGATGCCATGGTTGAGGAGAGCTTTCGCTTCGCCGGTGTCGCCAAGGCCAGTCTTCGCCAGGCTGTAGTGGATACGGAGATATTAGGCTACAAGATTCCAAAGGGGGCCGAGATTATCATGAACTTCCATATCGACCGCGCACCCATTCCCGTAAATGAATCAAAGCGCTCATCAGGCAGCCGCGCTGCCATAGCCAGGGTTGGAGATGGACTTCAGAGCGACGCTGGCCGAGATCTCAATCGCTTTGAGCCGAAAAGGTGGCTTGTCAAAGACGAAGTGACCGGCAAGGTGACGTTCAATGCTCATGCCCTACCGTCACTTGCACTTGGAGGGGGGTTCAGAGGCTGTTTTGGTAAGCATATCCATCAATCCAACTTCATCTGCTCCCTCAATATCATTTCCAGTGCCACGTTTCCCGTTTTACAACTTACCAAGGTAGCTGCTAACCAGACACATTGCATTAGGACGTAGGCTGGCTTACATGGAGTTCCGCATAGTTGTCGTGCTTCTGACTCTGGACTTAGTCTTCCTAGAGCTTCCAGATGAGTTCAAGTCCATGGCTGCTACTGAGAAGGTTTTCCGCGAACCTAATATGCCGTTTGCAAAGGTGAAGGTCCTAGGAAAAAGAACTACCTAGTTGATGCGGTCATACCTTGTGATGAGTCGTTGACGTTTACTTAAGATACCATTTTAGCAATAGTTGAGTAATTGTATACGGGTATTTCGGTTGATTCAAAATTTGCTGCGTTGACATAGTATCAAGTAGCATCTGCAACCTTTCTACAAATCACTTCAGATCAACGGCAACGAGGTTTGGTGTAAGAACGTAGTATTGGATGGAGCGTGAGCCCCCGCCTAGCTAAGTAGCAGCGGCCCAGCAGCAGCGAAGCTGCTGTTGTCCGCGTGTGACGATATGCCCGGGGGGCGATATGCCAAAGGGGCAGTAGCGAAGCTGCTGCTGCCGGGCAGAACGGAACGGAACGGCACCGGCAGCGCTGCTGCCAGCCTGGTGCCCGGAAACGGGACGGCATCGGCAGCGCTGTTGCCAGCGGCTTACGTACGTACGACGAAGGTTAGCTAGGGGCAGCCCACGTCGGTATATATATAAAACAAAACCTATAAATAACCCCCTTAGTAATATCTCGGTTTTATGTTTTTATTCTTTATTGCTTAAATGAAACGGCAAATGGGCAAACGAAAGCAGCTAATGAGCCGAAATTATTATGTTACGTTATTATTATAAAAGAAAAGATTTAAAAGGTAAATCCTTTTGGACCTATAAATTATTTATATTTATAAATTACTTTAAATTAACGGCAATAAAGTTTAATATAAGAACGTAATATTAAATAAAACGTAAGTCCTCGCTTATGAAAGGCTTTATTTGTTGCTAGCTATAAGCGGTTGCCAAATGGAGTTTATTTCTTAATTACAAAAGAAAGGAAAGAAACTAGAAATCTTTGCGGACTTGCAAAGCCTTTTGTGCGCAGCCTTAGCGCGGCTCAGGAGCGTCTCAGAGCGCTGCGCGGCGCCGGAGATCAACCGGTGCCAACCCCCTAGGGCCCCATGGGCCCCATTACACCGCTTAACTAAGTAGCAGCGGCCCAGTAATAACGAAGCTGCTGTTGCCCGTTTATAACGATATGTCCGGACGACGGTATGCCCGGAGGGCGATATATTAAAGGGGCAGTAGCGAAGTTGCTGCTGCCGGGCAGAACGAAACGGCACCGGCAGCGCTGCTGCCAGCCTGGTGCCCGAAAGAACGGCATCGGCAGCGCTGTTGCTAGCGGCTTACGTACGTACGACGAAGGTTAGCTAGGGGCAGTCCAACTTTCGCTCCAAACTTTGTTCATTTTTTAAATAAAGGCAGGTATATGGTATATAAATAACCGGGCCCCCAATTGGAGCCGCCGCATTATAGGCAGCTGTTTTTTTAAAGTACGCATTTGCTAATAAACGCCCCTGTTACGTAATAGGAAAAACCTCTTAATAGGTAGGAAAACCAATACGGTACTTTTAAAAAACGTTAAATGTATTATGTAATTATTCCGGCTATTCGAAAAGGAATCGCCGCGTTATAGGCGGCTATTTTTTTAAAGTACGCATTAAAAAAAAAACCTTTTAATGAATAAAAAAATCCGTATGGTACTTTTAAAAAACGTTAAATATATTATATAATTATTACAACGGTTCGAATTCGAATAAGTCGGTCGGATAAGTTGGTCGGAAAAGGAAAAGACGAAAGGGAAGTCTAGCTTTTGTGCCGTCGTTTTAACCTAAGCCGCAACGTAACCGTTTCGAAAACGCGTCGCTAATAATTGGCTAGGCTTACGTGCTATCGTAGCCTCGAATTTCGCGATGCGAGAAATCCCAAAAAGAAGGAAACGTTAATGGAACGCAGCGGCTTAGCTAGGCTTGCGTGCCATCGTAGCCCGAAATCTCGCAATGCGAGAAATCCCGGAGGGAAGTACGTTGTTAAAACGCACCGGCTTGGCTAGGCTTGCGTACTATCGTAGCCTCAAATCTCGCGATGCAAGGAATCCCGAAGGGAATGCATTAATGGAACGCATTAATGGAACGCACCGGCTTAGCTAAGCTTGCGTGCTATCGTAGCCTAGAGCATAACGGAACCGCAACGAAAGCGCATTAAAAGCGCGTAATCGAAAGAACAACAATAAAAAACGAATAAAGGCTATAATTATTTCGAATTATTTAATAAATTCCGTGGAAATTTAATAAACGAACGAAAGCAATTAACGAGCCGAAGTTATTATGTTACGTTATTATTATAAAAAAAAGAATTTAAAAAATAAATTCTTTTGGATTTATAAATTATTTATATTTATAAATTACTTTAAATTAATAATAACGAGATTTAATATAAAAACGTAGTATTAAGTAAAGCATAAGTTCCCGCTTAATTAAATAATAGCGGCCTAATAATAACGAAACTGTTATTGTTCGTTTATAACGATATGTCCGAACGACGGTATGTTCGAAAGGCGATATGCCAAAGGGGCAGTAACAAAGCTACTACTGCCGGATAAAACGGAACGGTACCGGCAGCGTTGCTACTAGCCTAGTGCCCGAAGGGACGGTATCGGCAGCGCTATTACTAGCGGCTTACGTACGTACGACGAAGATTAACTAAGAACAGCCCACGTCGGTATATATAAAGCAAAACCTATAAATAACTCCCTTAATAATATTCCGGTTTTATGCCTTTATTCTTTATTGCTTAAATAAAACGGCGAACGGGCAAACGAAAGCAATTAACGAGCCGAAATTATTATATTACGTTATTATTATAAAAGGGAGAATTTAAAAGATGAATTCTTTTGGATTTATAAATTATTTATATTTATAAATCATTTTAAATTAACGGCAACGAAGTTTAATATAAAAACGTAATATTAAATGAAATATAAGTTTTCGTTTAATTAAATAATAACGGCCTAATAATAGCGAAACTGCTATTATCCGCTTATAACGATATGTCCGGATAACGGTATGCCCGAAGGGCGATATGCTAAAGGGGCAGTAACGAAGCTGCTATTATCGGACAAAACGAAACGGCAGCGCTATTGCTAGCGGCTTACGTACGTACGACGAAAATTAGCTAAGGGCAGCCCAATTCTTGCTTCAAACTTTGTTCATTTTTTAAATAAAGGCAAATGTATAATATATAAGTAAGTAACCGGGCTTCCGGTTAAAACCGCCGCGTTATAAGCGGCTGTTTTTTTAAAACACGCATTTACTAATAAACGCCCTTATTACGTATTAAGAAAAACCTTCCAATAGGTAAAAAAACCAATACGGTGCTTTTAAAAAACGTTAAGTATATTATGTAATTATTCTGGCTATTCGAAAAAGCCGCCGCGTTATAGGCGGCTGTTTTTTTAAAGTACGTATTAAAAAAAAACCTCCCAGTAGGCAGGAAAACCAATACGGTACTTTTAAAGAACGTCGAATATATTATGTAATTATTGCAACGGTTCGAATTCGGATAGGTCGGTCGGATAGGTTGGTCGGAAAGGGAGAAAACGAAAGAAAGGTCTGGTTTTCGTGCCGTCGTTTTAACCTAAGCCGTAATGCGACCGCTTTAAGAACGCGTCGCCTTCGAAAATGCGTCGCTAATAATTGGCTAGGCTTGCGTATTATCGTAATCCGAAATTTCGCAATGCGAGGAATCCCAAAGGAATGCGTTGCTGGAACGCAACGGCTTAACTAGGCTTACGTATCATCGAAGCCTCGAATTTCGCAATGCGAGAAATCCCGGAAGGAAATACGTTATTGGAACGCAATGGCTTGGCTAGGCTTGCGTGCCATCGAAGCCTTAAATTTCGCGATGCGAGAAATTCCGAAAGAAAGAAAGCGTTAATAGAACGCAGCGGCTTGGCTAGGCTCGCGTGTTATCGTAGCCCGAAATCTCGCGATACGAGGAATCCCGAAGGGAATGCGTTAATGGAACGCGTTAATGGAACGTACCGGCTAGGCTAGGCTAATGCCGTAATCTGGAGCGCAGCGGAACCGCGACGAAAGCGCGTTAGAAACGCGTAATTAAGAGAATAACAACAAAAACGAACGAAGGCTATAACTGTTTCGAATTATCTAATAAATTCCGTGGAAATTTAATAAACGAACAAAAGCAGCTAACGAGCCGGAAGTTATTATATTGCGTTATTGTTATTATAAAAGAAAGGGTTTAAAAGGTAAATCCTTTTAAACCTATAAACTATTTATAATAACGCGGTTATTACATCCGATTTAACTCGTCTTATAATTCTTGCAACTCGAGAATAGCGTAACATCTTCAGCCATATCTGGTCAGCTATATTGGAGTTTACCATCGTAGACTTACAGATATTCAGGGGTACCTTTACCTGGATCCCCGCATAGCTCATGGTTCTGTATGGCCCCCTTTACAATTAGCACTACATAAAGACATAATACGGTTAACTACGGAAAGAGTCGAGTTATAACTATGTCGAGATACTTCTGTGCTTAACCATGATATAGTAGTTACACGAAATATAAGAAAATTTTCCATGATATCCCTAGCGATGTATGCAGTTGGGAAATACCGCAAGTTTACCTGGAACTGGCGTTCCCCCTATAGTGGGGCATCTCAAATTTGGTTCAGTCCTTCTATGGGTCTTCGCTTGGAGTCCTTCTTCCTCTTCCACACAGCATTAATACTCTTATTAATCCAGCCCAGGATCTTTGGGGTATCCGCGTTGGGCTCTGCCTCTGAAAATTCGATGCGGCCTGTTTCTTCCGACCTTTTCAGCTGCACTCGGCGGTCGTTTGCATCAAGCCAGTCTGAAACATTGCGGTCTTTTGATCGGTTGCTGTGGGCCAGTATATCTGCCGTCAGAGTTGAGACCGTCTGTGAGATGGCATGCCAGAAGTTGTTGACCAAGGTATAACGCGAATGAACTAGATGTAGCGTCATAAGCGAAAGTATGCATATAACAGTGATCAGTGTTAAAAGGGACACGACGATCAGCCCGATGCAGCGATTGGGGATAACCATGGAGCGTGTTTCGACAATGGTAATCGGCATCGGTACTGTGAGATAATCTAACAGCTGATCGTGAACACTTTGTGCCAGCATAGTGAAGATGGTCTGAATGGCCACGGAGGCCCTGCGTGTGGTTGTGATGACATCAGAAAACGTCCTAACGTATTCTCTGACGGCACTACCCAAGTCTCCGTTACAGATATCACACCCAGGTAGGGTTACATTGGGCCCTGTTACCATGATTGCATATTCAATGACGCCTGGAGCCTGCTGGTACAATGAGACATGGCTAAGGTCTGGAGCGCCGTAGACATGATCTTCCCGATCCGTCATCCTTTCCACTTTAAATATACCTCTCTCTTCTGGCTTTTGAAACCTGGGATCAGCTCCTAAAAGTTTCCGGATGCTTTCTGTATCGGATGAAGTTGAATTATGGCCTATTGTTGGTTCAGTCAAGTCTCCATTAGTCACTAAAGAGACGTTTGGTAACATAACATTAACAGCGTTAAAGCAGACAGTCATGTTGATAAAGTTGTTCTGCCCAAAGTTGAAATTTCTCCATTCTTCCTGGATAATAGATTCGGGCAGTGTCGATGTGTTGTTACCAATAGTCTCCCATGCTTCATGGTCCATATTGGTACCGAAGACAAGTATGATGGTGGCTTCTGGTGTCCAGGGAACCATGTCTATCTTCCAGGTAGATGTAATTAGTTCTTGACTCCAAACTTGAGGCATGCAGAATGTATGAACAATTGGCTCATTGTCGAACATAGGACGGGTCTCAAGTCGAGACGGTACTGCACATTCGAATGATATGTCGGATAAGCACTGGCCCAAGTCGCATGCGTCTAGGGATATCAAACTAGCATCTCTGAGAGTGTCCTCGATTAGAAGTTTGCCTGTCATATACCCATACTTGCTATCCATTGTCGGACGTTGAAAGTACTTGAATTCACCGGACACCCTTGGAGGCATGCAGGCTACTCGCGAGCTCATCACAATCGAAGGGCCGACGTAGCTGCGCAGAGCAGTCCTTTCATTTGTGAAAGGGATCATCGCATGGCGCTTTACTCCAGTATCGCTCAGGCCTGCCGGGTTTGGAATTGCAGAGTAACCAGTATAAGACTCGCCAAATACAGAAAAGTTACGAGGTGGCATCGTCCATCTACTGATAAAAGCTGCATCCTCTGCGCGTTGTAGTAAGTTCTTTTGAATGTCTTGTGAAAAGTCGACTAGTGTGCGGGCTTCCAGGTCGGAGAAAAGAATCGTAGAGGAAAATTGTATCGCAATGTTGGCAGACGCAAGAAGCAGGATCAATGATACTTCCGGATGAAGAAGATAGCTCAACATCTCCTTGCCGCATAGTTGCTTGATGAGAACTAGAGGGCCTGCGTTGACACTTCTTAGGACAGATAATGGCGCAACCTTGGATAACGGGATAGAATGACGCTCAAGGACCAAAGCGGCAACCAAGGACGTGCATATCGTAGTTTGCACAGCGATGGAGACCCGGAGGATCACAGACGAAAGAGTGATAAGCTGAGGCAATTTTCCTGATAGCATTATGGATCGCCAGACTCGGCTTGCATATTGCCCATCCGGGGTAGGCCCTTGGCCGAACCATAGGTACACGAGAAAGCCCAGGGCAATGGAGGAGATGAGTGTTCCACCAATAATAGTACACATATTCATGCGTCCGAGAGCATTGCATGCAGACCACTCTATATCCTCGGTTGAGGAGGGGAATGTTGGAACGTCAGATGGATGGACAACTGCATCTGGGGAAGTTGAAAATTCTTCCGGATGGATGCGCTCTTGGGGTAGTTGTAAGTTACTTTGTAGGCACATGTGGCTCTGAGATACGCCGGCAGTTCCAGCGACAGAGGCGTCTCTGTGGCTCGCTCCAATGGGTGTTTCATCGAATGGAGGCTGGGAAATAGCAGCAAGTCCATCTTCTGATACTCTCAACGCGGGTGGTGGGTAAGTAGGTGACTTCAGCTTGCCCCATTGGGAGCTGGTTGAGCCATCAGGAGCCTCAGGAGTATGGCCGTCAAGGTTCTGCATGGCTTTAAACTGGAAAAAGCTAATACGTAATAATTGCAGTGAATATGAAGTCTAAGAAGGTTCTTTGAACACAGCGAAGAGAGTAGCGACCACGAAAATCATTAAATGAGCCTGAAAGTGTCCTGTATATATACCTTTGCGGTAACAAATGGCTTGGTTCTCTGTAAGATGCTGCGTTATAGTCCTAGACGTTCCTATGACAACTCTATTTTTGCCATATCCCTCATAGGAAGAGTAGGACCAATTACATTAGTATCGACTTACCTAGATGGTCTGGATTGCAATGGTATGGTAACGTCGTTGGGGGCCAATGGGGGCATACGGAATTTGGAGTGTCTCATTTATTTTCATACTAGGGAAGGCTGTAACCAAAATTCCGAATGTATTCCGTTTCTATCTATTTATTGAATATAACAAGTTACTGCAGAGCCATTTCCTGTCCGCTGAGTGGACATCTGAGTTCAAGCCACATTATGTTGTGCCACAGTGTTCGGGAAACTTGACTGGTTGTTATTGGCTGATATCCTGTGATTTTCGGTGAGTGTCTGTAGACGACACTCGACAAGACTTATCAGTATGGAGTCCAATAATAGCTCTCCCAGTAGATTAATCGCTGGCCTCTCTCACCATTTCCCTTCTACAAACTCTGGGTCTATTTAAGCACCAGCATCAACGAGAAGAGAGGGGGCCAAGCCAAAGATATGTTTAACTCAACTACTTGGTCAAATTCCTTTGATTCTCGGGGCCGACTTCACATCCAAGTTCTCTTTAGCGACCTGATAGGGGCGATGAAGACGTCCCAAGAACCAAATATAGATATGAGACTGTCATACTTTGGACTTCGCCAGCCCCTTTTCCAACCAATGATGTCTGAGTCACATTGAGCGAGGCACCGCAACGAAATTTCAACAATTCAAGGTACTAGTAGCTGATATCGACTGAACTACCAGGCTCTGCCGTGGAAATCACGTATGCTCTCAGGGGGTTCGGCAAAAACTTGGCACATGCGCTACCGGCGCCGGCGGCATGGTTTATGCCACCGCGGACTTGGGCAAGCCAACAACAGCTTTGGGAGGGGGGAGGAGGGGGGGGATAGAGAAGACGCTACCACCCATCCTCACTTCAGCCTCCGAGTCCAAATGCATGCCGTTGTTGTGGCAATACACGTCTCCGTTACCGCTACTGCTCCGGAACAGCATCGTCGTGGCCTCCGGGTCCACTTCCGTCGCCTTCTTAAAGATAAGCACGAAATACCTAGATCATATTTACGAGTTACTAACGAAGGCATTCGTATTTCAGGATACAGGCTATGTTAGCACTTAGTTTGCCATATTGCCGTAGTTTCACCCGTGGTACCTGGTCTCTTTCTGGTTCTAAGTAGCCATGGTTATTAATTGAATCACTATTCAAGCTAGCAGCGGCGCAGCCTCACTCGGCAGGGACACGCACCTATAAAGTTCGGTCCCCACGCTATGCAAGCCCTTGAACGAGACTAGACTGGGTATCTTTTCCATTCACTCCAGGTCAGCCTAGACCGCTACCTACCTCACTAGTACAACCTATTGAATGAGCACAGCAATAACAGACTTCAGTGATACCTTCTATCTGACAGTATTGGCTGGCTTCAGCAGCAAACTGCAACATGTCGAGTACAGTCGCCATGATGGCCTTCGGCGGCATCGCTGCGACATATGTCTTTTTCTGGGCGCTTTTACATCTCACCCAGGACAATAACGAGCCTCCGGTCGTCTCTAGCTCTATTCCCTTCATTAGCCCCTTACTCGGAATGATACGGTGGAGCATGGACTTCTACTCGGTCATGAGGTAAGTCCAATATATCCCCGTAGATAGATAGAGACCTAAGCAAGACTCCTGCTGACACGGCCGGCAGGAAGCGTCATCGAGAGCTGCCCATGTACACCCTGAGGATCCCCGGAACCCGAATCTATGTCGTCAACGCACTAGATCTTATCCCAGTGGTGCAGCGGCAGTGGCGTACGTTGATGTTCGCACCTATCCAGGTCAGGGCGGCGCAGGCAGCCATGGGCGTAGGCAAAGACACGGTTGCCATCTTAGAACGTGACATGGTCACCGAAGCTGGGTTCGTCAACGGTATGATCAAGGCCACCCACCCGACAATGGGCAACGGCCCAGCATTAGACGCTCTGAACGCCAAGGCGTTCGAAGTCTTCGATAAGACCCTAAGCGGGCTTACTACCCCGACGACAATCTCCATGTTCCGGTGGATCGACGAGCAAATCATGCATGCTACTACGGATGCCGTGTATGGACCATCTAATCCAATGCGAGATACCCGAAACCTCGAGGCTTGGTAGTGAGTATTCACCGTACGTGGGCCACAGATCTATACTATAAGGCTGATCCGACACATCATCAAATACCACTCATCCATCATGTTTCTCATGTTGGACATTTTCCCACAAAACCTCTTCTTCAAGTCAGCAATACGAGGCCGCGAGCATCTTGTCAAGAGCTTCGCCAAGTACTACAGAGACGGTAGTTACAAGCAAGGGTCTACCTATATCCAGCAGTTTACGGGACACTGCATCGACCAGAAGATACCCCAGGATGATATCCCACGCCTACTGGTAGGAACCGTTTTCAACAACGTCGCTAACACTGCCCCCTCTGCATTCTGGGTAATCTATCGCATCTTCAGCGACCCATTGGTCCTACAAGAGTGCCGAGGGGAGGTAAAGCAGGCCGTTCACGACGGCCAAGACGAAACTTCCACTATCGACCTCAATTTCATCCTGAACTCGTGCCCGATTCTACTCTCGACCTATCATGAGGTCTTCCGCTATCACGGCATGGCCAACTCCGTCCGTGTCGTGTCGGAAGACCACATGCTTGATAACAGATATCTGCTCAAGAAGGGCGGCCTGATCATGATGTCGGCTCGAGCCCAACACAGTAACCCGACCGTCTGGGGGGAGAACGTGGATCGGTTCTACCACAAACGCTTCCTTAAATAGCTAGGCGGCGGCGGCGGCAAGCGCCCCAATCCTATCGCCTTCCGTGCATTCGGTGGAGGTACGACGCTTTGCCCCGGGCGCCACTTCGCCACCAGTGAGATCTTGCTGCTGGCTACATTGTTGCTCCTGCGTTTTGATGTCCAGCCGGCCGATGGGATGCCCTGGCGGCTGCCATCGACCGTGAAGTCCTCACAAGCCGAAGCCGTGGAGCAGCCTGACGACGACATCGAGATTAAGTTGGTACCCCGCCCCGAGGCGAACGATAAAACGTGGCGTGTCGCCTTCGCCGGGTGACGAGGTATCGAGAATGCTGGAGCTAAAGTATCGCACCCAAAACGGTGTAATCTTACCATTAAATCTAGATACACCGAACTTTGTATTTATCTGCGGCGAGCCCCTCTAGCCTATGTTTTTTAATCCGGCAGTCGAGTATCCCTACGCCACGTCTAGGTCAGGTCCGCAACTTTCCAGATTACCTACTGTGTCAATCATCGCGCGGATCATATACCATAGACCATTCATGCATGACTGTTCCCCGAGCTCCATTTGAAGCCGGCCTGCGCACTCGAGCATCTCCAGGCACCGTTCACGTTTGCCCCAGGGAAGATACCTGTCTCGTTGGCCACTATAGTCAGGTGTTACAATCAAAGTCTCTTTGATACCTGTTTCCGTCTCCATGAGCCATATCAACGCCTGTTTGTTCAACAACTATGTCAGTTCTTTCTGGAGGCATAGGAAGGCTAAGATAGGATTTGGGGAGGCGGGGATGGATTAGACGGCCCCTGAGAAGGCGCCCCCGAAGGAAAGCTTCCGTCCGTTCAGACTAACATGTAAGTCCGCCGTGATGTTACCATCCCATTCTTGCCGGCGCAATGTGAGTTGTGGCAGGGTCAGAGCAAACGTATCATTCCCGCTAGGGGTAGGGACTTGCACGATTCTCTTCCCCCTTTTGGGTGCCTTGACAGTGTCGGAAACGTATACTACCAACGTCTCGATCCGCAAGGCAAGGTATGGCTGTGCCGACAGCGTCCGGACGAGAAGCATGAGCTTGCCCGTGTCTTCAGCCAGTGCGAAATGGTAGAGGAGGGGCTGGGCGATTGAGTAGAATTGGTGTGAGCAATAGCAAAGCCTGCATAGTGCACGGCGCCCCTCCGCCACGTGTTTCATAAGCTGGTGCGGATAGTGGTTCGTTCGAGTCGCTAACTTGCGGGGCCCGGGAACTAGGTGAGAGACGATGAGCTGAAGAAGTTCTGGTGGCAGGATTGATATTGTGTTCGACATTCTGGCCCCTGGGCGACTAAGTATAGATGATAAGTACTCCAATATTATAATATATATGCCATGATACAGACTGGAAGGACAGAATCACCTGGTTAACTACGATGGTTTTTAAATACGCTGGGTCACTACTCACTCCGCCTCAAAAGCAGTGACATAGGGGCTGAGGGGGCAGGGGGGAGCGGGGCTTGGCGAATCCTTCAGCCCCTCAACTCGCGCTATACTCGTGACCCCTGCAGCCCTGCTTCTGCATACGCCACTTAGGGCATATTTCCTGCAAAATGGCTGTTCCGCTGGAAAGGGGGTTTAGGGTACTGCGTCAACTGCGATGATGCTCGTATTTGATTATTAAAACATGCCCATCGACCAGTTCAAGTCAGTGATGGGAAGGAAAATACCCCACAACAATCAAGATGTTTACTTACAGGCAGCACGGTTACACGCAGTATGCGGCCGAAGATGCGGGTGTTGGTGAACCTCAATGGTGAATTGGCATTGAAATCCATTTCATGCACTGTAATTTAAAGGGATCAGTCATTGAACTTCATATTTTTAAGATGGATTCTCAGGTTTAATCGACTGGCGAAGTGACTCATATACGTACAAAATGATAAGGGTCAAAACTTTTACCCCTATTCCAGAATAGCGATCACCTAGTTACGTTGCATATCACTATTTGATAGTTCCTAACCAGCAATAACTGTAGCTTAGGCCTTCCTGGCCTTTATATCACCACAATACCGGGACAGCTAGAACCACGGTACTTTTGCCGTTTATTCACATTGATGCGCTGTACATTTAATGTCACTCAATGGGCCTATAGGTAGCTCGTCACACTCTAGCAGCCAATCAAAACTTTTGGTAATATACCTCTCGACAGATTTGATGCCACATCTCGTTCTTGCCTCTCTACTATTTGGACGTTCTGCCCAAAGACGGTGCAGTCTCAAGTGCTTCCCTTAAAGTCCTCACGACCTCCATAAAAGGGGTTTGGATATTCTCGCCTGTCTTTGCTGAACACTCGACGTATTTGCACCCAATGTGGAGGGCGGAAGAACTTGCTTCAATCTGGTTTACCTGTCGTTTATCTTGTCGGTCCAACTTTGTCGCCACAAGAACCACTGGGTTCCAGCAGTTCCGCGCGTAGTTCCTGGTGCGAAAGACACGGTTGCATATGGACCTAGCCTGGAAGAACGAAGCGTGATCTAGCATAGAAAAGGCAATGATGAAGCCGTCCGCATGGCGGATTGCCTCTCGCGTGTGAGTGCCATATTGTCCATTCCCGGAAGTATCGACCACATCAATGCGACAATCAGCACCGTCAACGGATATAGACTTTGGAAATCCCTCGTAGATAGTGGTAAGCCCTGGTTTTTCGTACACATCGCTGTTGAACTATAATATTCCCAAGTTATTACAGAAGAAAATAAAGAATGTTTCAGTTTTACTTACCCTCATCGCCAACGCAGATTTCCCGACCTTACTTCCCCCAAGGATCGTGATCCTGTAAACGTTCGGTTGGGAGGCTGGCTGGCGCTGGTTTGGTGGGGAGGTTGACGTGTTTGCTTGTCCCAAGGTTGAAGAGATTCGCGTTTCGAAGTTCATCATATCCTCTGAATGAGTCAGGTTCATCGATCCTTCAAGTTCAGAGACGGTATTGTTGACAAGTAACCGGGCGATATCACTGTCCCCATGCAAGCTCGGCGAATCCTCTGCCCACAGACCTTGGGAAATATTTGTTTTGTACCATGAACCTGTCCTAATGTCTATAACAGATATAGGCAGGGCGATCACCGAGAAATCAGAAATTCCACGCAAGCTGAGCCCTGACAGTAAGCTCAACAGCTCATTGTTTGGTTGATTTTTGGTGAACGAGATGTCGCATTCTTTACTGTGAGCTTTCTTATGAATATAAGATTTGGCCAGGACTCGTTCAAAAGGTCTAATCTTGACCAATCCACGTAGCACACCTGACAAATGCGACGTTGTCCTTGGTGTCATTGAAGATGTTGATATTTCTCTGATGGATTGACTGGGGCCTAATAAACTTGGTCTTCCTCTCAAATCAGTTCGTACGCTGTATTCACCCCCGTGAATAGTTTCTTGGCGGATCGCATTGCTGCGTGGTAGCAGTTTGGTCCCAGTGTCAGTACCCCCTACTTTTTTATGGAGTTTTGAGTTCTCTTCTAGTAATCGTTTCATCATGGACTCAAGCATAAGCGCTGATTTCCTGGCCTCAGTTTCGGATTCACTAATCAAATACATCAGCCTTTGTAGAGTTCAGAGTGATACGTTGCGCTTTGTTACCACTGTAGTATATGCAAAACGAGACTGAGGGAGGTCTTATCCTGTTGTATCCTCGAATTAAGATCCCTCATTCTTTCATGTAGACCGGAGAGCCGCGCCCTTTGACATGGTGCAAATTCTGGGTGGGAACGGATTAAATTATCCAGGTCATCAAAGGTAAGGACTGCCCTCGTTAGGCATATGACAAGATGATCAAGCTGAACCTTAGCTCGACGCTCGAGGGATAAGCTTGTGAAAGATATAAGGAGTTCAGACACGGAACTGAGAACATGTCTCATTTCAGAGATGCTTAGTCGTAGGAGGGATGCCGACTGAGGAACAACCCCTAACTTCTGGATGAGTTCTGATAACCTCTTATAAATACTCCCTGACAATGCGATGAGACCAGCTATAGAGGCCGCGATGCTCAATGGCTCTGCCATGACTCGAGCAGCAATGCAGTCCGCAGAGACGAGAGGATGTGACAAACAGAACAATCCCGAACTTAGTGGGTGTGGTTCATATAAATAATTCACTGTCAGCATATAGCCTTACATATCGCCACCACGGTTGGTATGGTAGCATCCAATGCACCCTAGTCTGACAACTATACCTGTATTTATTCCTACCAAACGCCCGAGTAGCGTAAGCAGACCTGAAAACCCCGCGAATACACCGTTCGGGCGGACAATACACTTGAGAGGCCTAGCTTTTACCCTCTTAGTCTATTCTTGACCACCACATCAACGTAAGTCCTACTGCCTCCAACAGGCCTTCCATAGTCTAGCGACACAGGCTTTGCCTACGTAGCTATTTGCATCCTTCTGTGACAAATTGGGGGCTTCGAAGACGACCATGCGTGTAAAAGCTGGCAGTGTCCCGGCCTAATGCAAGCCACAGTGAACCCATTGCCCGGAATGTGAGCTATCTCGTGAATCTTTCGACTCTCGTGAGGGAGGCTGTAAGCCGGCATTACATATTGATACTACAATAGTAAACAGCTGAAGACGAAAACGGATGGTATACATGTAGGGTATTGAAGGCTAGACGACGATGGAAGTGCACATATGATATTTGTAAGATAACGGGCTCATCAATGGGCTTAACTCCATAATCCCAGTTACATGCGCGAGCTGGGTTGGCAGGGGAAAATGGCTTTGAAACGACCTTCGAAAAAGGGGTGATAAATATACCACATCTCGTTCGAGCACGGAATCAAGAGTGTCTGGAGACGAGATATACCGTCCTTGGCATCGTGCGGTACGAAGACGCAGCAGCGGACGTCACGGTGTATCTCACGTCGGCTAAGGACTGGCACAGGGTTCCGGCACGTACACCGTGGGGTGGTAGAGCTGCCCAGGGAAGACCCCTTATGAGACACAATGTATTCCTTGGCAGACGGCCACGCTATCATTGTCTACAAGATGTAAAAGCCTCGGGTGCGTCTTCCTCGCTGACTGACATGAGCCCGCCACGGGATAGACAACCTCGCGCTGAAGCTGAAGTGCTGCTAGCAATGACCTTTCCCTAGTTCTCGTTGTTCCACTGCCGCTTTGCCTAGCATGCAAGAAAGCAAAGGGCTTGCGCTCCAACTGGCCCTGAGAACGAACGCCATCGTTGCAACGATGGATAGCGGTCTTGTTGCCACGATAAAGAATCATGTAGCAACCAAAATGGCAGGATTTCTAGAGCACATTCCAGTACGAGCAAGATGGTTCTGGTATCTAGTTTCGCCCACTCCACCAAGGCAGGCGGACAGGCAAGCAGGCAGGCAGGCAGGCAGGCATGCCACGTGAAAAAAAAAAAAAAAAAAAAAAAAAAACCGCAGCAAAGTTCTTTATAAAGCCGAAAACACCGCATTACCTAGCGTTGAAGGGCCACCTCCAGTAGGGGCCGACTGGTAATCCATGTATGTACACGCACCCCCGTTGGGAATCAATATTCCAATTCCAATACAATCTGATATCTCCCGCCTGGACGCCGACGCTATGCCGTAAACCATAAACCGTAAACCGCAAAAGTGTGTATGTATGTGTGTTTATGTGTGTGTGTCCCTTGAAGTCGAAAGCCGGCACGCATAGACATGATACCGTGCCGTGTAGACTCATCAAAGGTCCAACGCAACATAGCCGTCATTCCATCTGGGTAGGTAGGTAGGTATATGTGAGCTACTACCCATCCGGCGCCCCCTTCTTCCCAGCATCCTTCTTCCTCTTCTTGCGGGAACCGCCGCCCTTCGTGGTGGAAGTGAGGGCGCTCAAGACCTCCCCATCGTCATCACTAAGGCCGAGGAGTTCTTCGTCGCCAGCGGTGGGGGCGCCGGAACCCGGGGCGCCGGCGGCCGAGGCGGCGGCGGGGCGTTTCGAGCCGGCGGCGCTCTTGCCGTCCTTGCCGTCCTTCTCCTGGTTGATCAGGTCGTCGTCGTTCTCCTTGAAGAGGCTGCGCATGCTGGCGATGTGCTGGCGCTTGTCGATCATGGACCGCACCTTGCCGAGGTAGGTGGGGCTGCGGCGCAGGGCGAACTCGAAGTCGTCGAACTTGAGCTTCTGGCGGCCGGCCACCTGCGCGTGCCGGCTCGCCTCGAAGCACACCCCCTCCAGGAACTCGGTCACGATCTCGTCGAGCGTCCGCACCGTCTCGGGCAGGGGCGCCTCGACGTCTCCGTAGGCGAAGAGCAGCCGGGAGACTGTTGGGTTGGTGGATTGTAAGTTGATTGGCACGAAAGGTTGTGAGGCGCAGGCTTCCACCGCCGTAGCTGCTTTCCGGGTTTACATATAAGGAGGCTTACCATCTTTAGGCTGGAACGTCTCTTTGCCTACGTTCTTTCCTGCGCGGGCTCGAGGCTCCATCGCGTGGATATGGTTTCCGTTTCGGATTCGGACCAGTAAGCAGTCAAATTGCCGAGGATAGGAAAACCCGAAGATATCTCGGAAGGAAATTGGTACACTGTCGCATCTAGTGAAGCGCTCGATTGGTAGTTCCCGGCTCGGTGCAATAGACGGTGCGTGTTGTAGTTGCGTTGTAGATGTGAAGGCGAGGCTGAGTAGGAGAAGTCGCTCCTATGCAAGGTAATGCTGTATGTGATGTATGTAGCTATTGTACCTTGCTTCCAACATACATAGCTAGGTACCTACAGCCTTGGGTTTAGCGTGTGGGGTGTTACCGTGTTGGAGAGCTATGACCAGTGGGAATTGATGTAGTTGCTGGGATGAGCTGTCCTTTCTCCTTTGACTCAGTGCAGCCACAGGCCCACAGCCAGCAGCTACTCCCTAACTACCTAGTATCTCTAGCTGGCCTAGGTACCTACTCAGCTGCTACTAAGTCAATTGGTGGCTGAAACTGGAACATCGCAATCGTCACTCACCTGAAGGAGCTCCCAAGACTTACGAACGAACAAACGAACGAACGAACTTGGGACAACAACAGCTCGAAATTCAACGCAACTGCCCACCGCGCGTCGGATATCAGTCAAGACGCTACCAATATGGTGAGCTCGTTTGACTGTTAGCTACCTACTGACTTCGCTGGGCACTCTGTACTAACTACGCGGGAAACTATAGTCTGCGCTATTCAACTTCCAGTCTCTCCTGCTCGTCATGTACGTCCAGTGTAGTCCAGTCCATACTCCGATGTCCCTCCATTGTCATATCCCACCATCGCGATATACATCCGCCCTGCGACCTTCTAGCAAATCCCAAGCCCTCTCTCTCCAGCTTCTCCGCGGGTGCCTCGGGCTCTTCTGCTAACTCGCTGTGCCACGATTCCAGCCTCCTCCTGATCTGCACATGCGCCTACCTGCACCAGATATTCCCTACGATACTGGATCGGAACAAACAAGGGTACGTACATGTGGCTCTCTCATGACGAGAGGGGTCTCACGCTCTGCCCGCTCGCTCGCACTTGGTAGTGAACCAGGTCGTTCTTGTCCGGGCTAAGGCTGACGTTCGTCACAGCTTGATGGGCGTCTTCTGGAAAGCGGCGCGGATAGGCGAGAGGCTAAGCCCTTACATAAGTCTATGTTGCGTCTTCATGGCGGTTGGTTGCCCCCTTCCCCTGCCCGTTACCTCTACTCTGTCCATCCGGTCAAGCTCTCCCGCTCGCTCACACGCAACGCCTCAGGTCTCCGTCTTCATCGGCAACTAGAGTCTAGCACGCGCGCGTTCGTTTGCATCAAGCCCACGTTCTCCGCTCTATTATTGCCGTTGGCAGTCGTGTTTCCGGTCTCGTGGCGTCTTGTGGCGCAAGGGTGGGAATGAAATGGGATGAATTGGGGTTAATGAACGGCGTTTCATGGGTTCACTTGGTTACTTCTAAGAGGCGGCGTGATTCTTCATCATGGACCGAATGGCAACAGCAGCAATGGCAACAGCAACAGGATCTGCGCCCATTAGGGCTGAACTTCCTCGCGTGCTCAAGCTTGTAGACCAAAACCTTATCGCTGGACGCCGTTCTAGACTTTGGGTTTCCCGTACATGGCGCTCAAAAGTCTCGTGCATGCTGCTGCAGAGGCCACCTGACACTCGACCAAGCATGTTCCGTATAGCATGAAGCCCAGGCCCCTTTTTCTTGGGTTGTTTGCGCCGTTGGTACCTGATCGGGTAGACTTGAGACGAAAGCATAGCACATGCATGCTCTCATGTTCAGCCTTAGAGGGGAACAGAGCTCACATAACGTCATAGGCGTTCGTCAGGGTCGAGAGCAAACCGCCTATCTGGGCATGTTATACAAACTGCTACTGGGCGATATTGGTCCCGATTTCGAATGCGCATTACGTCTTCTACACGCCAAACATTCAACCATGGATGAATACAATGTTTCCAGCACGGCACGAGGTTCACTATAGTGCCACGCGTATTGTAACTCGGGCTTCGGTTCTCGTCGGCCCTCGTCTATTCCAAGACTCCTACCATAAGATGCAAGGCTGAGAAGCAAGCACGGCCAGCCGCAAACAGCCTTAGTGACCCGCCTACTGCCGTGCCGTCGTGGCTTGAGGGAAAGGAGGGCCAGGCACTGAAATTCCGCATTCCGCATTAGTTCTACGAGTGTTGTACGTGCAGTCCAATACGATCCAACCACAGTCCCTGTAAATAGCCAGAGGTCGTCGTCATCCGGAGGATACGGGGAAAGCCTATCAAGTCTTACGTATTGTGCTTGCCCCTGGAAACTCAAATCAGACCTACATATGTATATGCCTTCATGAATCGTACCCTTGGAGACCCGGAATCTCCCCAGCTACGGAAATCTGAATAGACGCGCTGGACAAGCGACATGCCATGATTACCTAGGCACCTAGTCTTTACGTCGGTAGGTAACTAAAAGTTAGGGGGAAACCTTGAAGGAAATCAAGGTCGCATACAGACGGCCCGGGGCCGGGGCGCAGGTGCTACGCTACCTACGTGCCTACATAAACAACGTCCCTTCAGTCGGTCGGTCTGGCGTGCATGATTCGTCTACTATAGTACGTACGCACGCATGTGGTTCTGATGTGCCTGATGAGGATCGGCCCGGGGTCTGCAGCACACATCTATTGATTCATGTGATCATCTCGACCGTACCCTAGGTACCCTGCCAGACACGCGGGCAGGTGGCTGGACGACTGCAATCTGCATTCTTACGTAGCAGCGGATGAAGAAGCAACTATATCTACCTAGTACTATCATGGATGTATGTGAGCAGGCAGCTGTGGTATCAGCTACTGCGGCTACGCTACCTGCCTACATGTAGGTTTCGCCCTGAACAGCCCCTCTTTCATCGAAGATTGATGCATAGGGCTTGAGGGAGGGATCTATCCGTTGATGACGGTGCGTTGTTGTATGTTGTAGCAAGGTGAAGGTGTGGAGGACGGATGTATGTATGTATGCAAGTAGGTGCTTGGTAAGAGTTACGGACGGACTTACACAGTTGAGGGAAGACACCCGATTGGCGCTGCTGTATCGGTCAGTTGGAGTATAGCCCTGGAAATCTGTAGGTGTAGGGAAGGTGTAGGGTACCTAGGTGTAGGTAGGTGTCTGAAGCCGCCGCCGCTATCGTCTCGCAAATCTGCGGTGAGATAGGCAGTGCGTGCGAAAGCTTGGGGTGGGTGTTTTGAGCGCATGGCATGGCACGGCATTGCATGATGGAGGTTGCATAGCGTAATTTCAACGGCATAATGTCAGAGTGCTCCGTCTGCACAGTCGGGAATGGAGACCGACGCTTCCCGGCTTCGAAGCCCCGTAACTCGTATGGGGGAGGCAGCGAGAGCTAACTAACTTAACTAACTACGTAGGTTGCAGTCAACCAAAGAAAGCAAGAGAGAACCATGGTCAGAGCTGGAATTACCTACCGCTGGAAGTCAGGTCACACTGGCATTGCTTAACTGCGCCGGGAGAGCGGGAGAGCGCACCTCCAAGTCCGAATATTTAGGCGGTTGAAATGGTTATTAGTTCATGTCAAGTTGCCTATTCGTACCTACATAGATACTACATACCTAGGTATACTAATATGACAAGTTGGATATCTAGGGACCTCGTACTACAATAGGCAGTAGCAACGAACACATGGCTATAGGGTTACATTCAGAGGCTGAATCTGGATCTGACTCTTGGGTTCTGTCTGACTGGGAAAGTCACTTCGTAAAAAGGATCAATCAGATCTCTTCGGACATAACGGCTGGTGGATGGATGAATTCGATGACCATCTAATAATCATGCTGTCGCCAGCCAGGACAAACACACAAAAAGTCACCTAGTTGACCGACGCGATTGCCCTATCACTCCGGCGCCGGGAACGCGTGGTGGCATAACCTTGCACCTACCGTTGACCTGCCTGAGGCTACAACTCGAAGAGATCTACAACATCACCGCTGCAACGAGTTATCGATTGGGAGGCCTTGACATATAGGTGTGGCTAGTGTGGGTATCGACCCCGGGAGCACACCGAATCAAAACAACCGTCACCGCTTCCCGTCCGGGATTTTTGTTTCCTCCTCCCCTGTTGAAACGGCTGCCAGCAGCTCGAAGTTGCGGCAGCTGCAGCTGTTGACGGAGTTGTTTGCTTCCCTCCTTGCAACGAATGTAAGTCAAACCTCGTCCCTGCTTAGCCGAGTCTCCTCAGCGGTGAAGTGCATGACGCAGTAGTAGAAACCGCGGCGGCAGCAGCCGTAGAAAAATCCCGTCTGTACTCGGGCTAGAAGTTATATTCTTGGGCGGGGGGGGGGGACGACTCGGTAAACCCGACGAAGGAAGCAATGGATGCATGAATCCATGGATTGTCATGGAAAACGTTTGCGAGATGCTTCTTCGTACCACTGCTAATCAGCATGGATCTGTTGATGACGGTAGCGTGCTTAAGGATAGAATAGGTAGGGGTCCTGGGGTGACTGGAACGAGTAGTTAGTGGATCAGGATCCGGGGCTGAACTTGCTGGGCCGTTGAATACCAATTCGTTTAACGGCACCAGACAATTCTGCTAACGACACCAGACATTAACCGCATCCAGCTAGTCTAACGCTAATTTAGCGCATTAGCCACCCATGCCACACCTAAAGCCACACCTGACCTGGCACCTTCCAAGTCACTCCCTAACATCCACCACTTACTTACACCTATACCTGTACATACGCCAGCGCCGCCGTTACGCAGCGCTACAGTTGCGGGTTAGGGTTAGGTCCCGTGCAAAGATACGGGTTAGTTAGGGTTAGGGTTAGTTTAGGGTTAGGGTTAGTTTAGGGTTAGGGTTAGGTCCGGGGGGTTTGGGGGGGCGGTGGGAGCCCCCCCATTTGGATATATGTATGTAATTGTGCTGTGAGGGTATTGGTGATGTATTGTTGTTGGGTGTATTAGGTGGTGTGTTAGGCTGTGAGATAGGTGGTGGATGGGTGATGTGGAGTGCGTCTAAATGCGGTTAATGTCTGGTGTCGTTAGCAGAATTGTCTGGTGCCGTTAAACGGATTGGTTGAATACAGCCAAGGAACATTTGGACCTTTTTAGGTTAACGAGTTGCCTGGTTTCTCATTCGGTAATTTGGCTGATGGAATATTCCATGGTACTTTCTAGTTCCTTGGCGGATCCCCTGATGTCCCGCGCCAACGTAGCTAGGGGTTGTTAAGGGCTGGCATTGTTCAGCGTATCGTGAATATTTATTTTGGTCGATCGATAACTACCTACTCATCCGACCTCATCATGTCTCACGTTTGTGGCAGAGATAAGTTGGCTCCTAGTGCGGCGGTGGGAAGCCTTGTATGGCGGTTCCTGATTCAATGCTGGCTGACTCCGCTGACTTATAGAGCCATGTTACCAACGTATGTAGTCTAAGATGCAATGACCAACGGTGAAGCTCACGTATGCAGATGCAGATGCTGATGCAGATGACTTATGACGAATCTTCCGCTGGCTGGCAAAAAGGACGCATGGAGCGAACGAGATGTATCCATTCTTTTTACACCAATTTCTTACTCGTCGCCATCCATTCATTCATGCCATGCAATGCTCGCTTGATGTAACCTGATAAGATGAAGTGCCGTAAGAAGCTTTGCGCCTTGATCGTGCATCTTGGATGCTTGGATGGATGGATGGATGGATGGATGCACGCCAGCGAACGAGCGAACGAGACAGCGAGCTTCGGGTTGCGATCAGATATAATGTGTAACAACGGACGATGGCCCCTCTCTCCTCCCCTCCGGCTCCCTCCTCTATCCCCCCCTCTATGCCAGCCCCTCGCGCCCCTCGGAGCTCAAGCCTCGTTTTTTCAGGTCTCCTCGCAGCCCTCGTTGCCATTCTATTAATATTGTGTACTTAAAGTTTACCGCAGCTGCTTTACCTACCAATGCCCAGGTGCCCCTTTGGACATGCGGCGCGGCAAATCCTTCTCCCGTCATTGCATTCCATTTTTATTTTCCCGCTCGCCTCGCCCGGCCGCCTTACCAACTCAATTTCGACTAAGCTGGGGCAGGCAGGGAGGGGGCCTGTAATTGGACCCCCACTCAAACCGCTTAAACCCTGCAACCGTGAGTGCGGTCCAGGGCAGATTGGCAGATTACCGAGACAGGGTAGGTGGGTACCTAATAAGCTCCTTAAGTGACATGTATGTGCGTATGTATGAATCTTTGCTAAGCGTTAGGGCCTGTTTACTGGAATTTCGTCGCGACTACGAATGTACCGGATCAGCACCAAAACCCACTTTGACGACACCGTTCCACAACGCTTTCTTATTTTTGGGTGCGATTTACACTTGCACAACTGCTACAAAAATGCATAAATGTCGTAGCCGCAACGAAGAATTATGCATTGTATTACCCCTTGCTGCTTGGCAACTTTCCTTTAAAAGGAAGGCATCGTAGCCGCGACGAAGCTCGTCGCGGCTGTTCTATTTTAGGACCGTCGCAGCTATGTTTGCCGCGGTTATAGCTTATAATTGGTCAAATCCAATAATCCGACTCACTTTTATATTTTAAATGCTTAATTGCTAGCTGCTATTAGTTGTTACAAAAGAGGCAAAAAAAATAAAAGGCGTAAAATGGACAAAATGAACAGAATGGGCAAAATGGGCAGAATGAGCAGAATGGGCAGAATGGGCAGAATGGGCAGAATGGGCAGAATAGGCAGAATGGGCAAAATGGACAAATTGGCAATGGGCCAGAAAGAAGAGAATAAATGCTTAGTCATTAGCCAGAATATAATGCCAGACCCCAGATTTTGCTTATGCAAATAAATTGGAGCAATTTTGTATTTATGGAGCTTCGCCGCGACGAAGGTTGAAGTCCGGTAAACAGGCCCTTAGAACTCAACTGCGAAGCACATTAAAGACCTGCTACGGGTAGATAATGATGAGAATCATGCAACGTATAGGGCGGCCGAGTGCAAAATGCCATCATCCCATGTGTGCAGATATACCAATAGGTTAGCGGCAATGCGCCTAAGTGATAAGCAGCATTGGATCGTCTAGAGTTAGAGTCGCCCTTGGGCATCTGCAGCAGCAATGAACAACACACGATGTTCATGCCGTGTAGTTGGAGTCTGGTCCAGTCGGAAGCAACCCTATAATAACCACCTAAGTACTGCTAGACAACTACATTCTCAGTGATTATGTGGTTGTTGAACGCCTAAAGATATTAGTGATATCAGTACGCACGCACTTAGTAGGGTCATAGTTGGGATCGGTATGTACGAATGCTGCACACGTATGCACATGAAGCCATTCCCAATGACAACTCTCCAACAACATAGCCTCTTCCTTTGTAAGCATATGAACCTGTGTGGGAAGTCCAATGGCAATTACCGGGTTGGCTATCTTTATGTGGGTTGGGTTTCCAACGCCTAGGCACCAGTATAAAATTCGATCCTTCCTGGCAATGCCTACCTGCCTGCCTATGCAAGTTTTTCTAATATAGGCACTGGGCCAAGTTGCCGCTATCGGAAATGGAATCAAACAGCATCGTAGGATTTGAACGATTACACGGGGTGACGCGTTTCTCTATGGTTTCGAAAGGTAAGATGTAATGTGTGTGTATTGCGATGATAGGTCCGCATGCCATTCTCTCCTCAAGACGATGTGCCAGCAGAGTCCGAAAAAAACCATACGGACTTCAGTCACCCAAGCGTGACATATGTATGGTGTTTATCGGACTCTGCCTGTGTGCTTGGTAATTCCTAAGATGTCTGATTGGAGGGTCAAGTAGTAACCATGTGGTTATACCCGATACCCTGACATTAGGCCGAATATTTGCATTGCCTACACGATCCAACCACACTTATTACACGTACCATGCTCGGGTCTGATAAACCCCAACTGCGGTTGTCCGTCCCGCCTATGCTTATGTGATGCGGGCTGATGATATGGACCATACTTATTGATATTAATAAAAAGGAAAAGGGCCCCCTCCCATAAAGGCGCAGAATGGCTTTTCCCCCATCGGTGGCCGCTCGTATCTGCGTATCCAGAAGGCAAATTTTCCACTATCAAAATACGAATTCTATACAACGTGCTGAATGGCAGGTACGGGGGCAGAAAAAATGGATGGATGATGGTGGTGACAGGCAAATCAGGTGCTCATTAGACCGCCATCCTGCATGATTGGATTCGAGAGAACTACCATGTGTGGTTAGTCCATGGCGTGAATCGCCTCGAGCGCCATCTAATAGTACTACGTAGTATACTTATAGTCTTCTGTATGCAGGAGGCAAGGCAGGCCCGACAGGGCAAGCAATGGAACTTACCTCTGGAAGCACTTACAACAACTTACAAGTGGAAGGCAAGGGTCTTGGAAACGCGCGAACATTCCGAAGAAACACTAGCTAAAGTTATGGAACATTGGCGACCCCTGCGGCAAAATCCGGCTATGTTATCCCTGATTTGTCTCCATATAGGCGGAATCGATCCCCCTCTTAGTCATCCTGGGAAGAAGGGACCGACTGTTTAAACTACCTACGTATTAGTAGTTACAGAGGCTGATAGGTCGCCGTTAGATATGAATATATAAACGTCTTAGCAAGATACATAGCTACCTAATAGGTACCTCTGTATTTAGGATGCTCCTGCTTCAAGGCGCAATTGAAACCATCAGGACTATTAGGTATCTATTGCTGCTAACTATCTTGGTAGGGGTTCACGGATTCCAAGGCGGGCAGCTAGTACATAGGTAGTTAAGGGCCAAACTCCGTATACAGTAAGTATTATAGCGACATGCCCTTGTTACTACCTACATATGCATGCAATGTAGGGCATACAGGTAAGCAAGTACGAATACGCAGGCACCTAGGTAGGCACCTGATTCGGAGTGCCTAACCGTTGAACGATATCTATTCTTATGTTATATATGGAGTATCCGGGATGCTTGCTCGGTATAACAAGCCGAGAACATAGAAATGACATCTACGGGCAGGCTGAAGACGCGGCGTGAAAGGTCAATATATTTGCAATATATCGTGTTAAATTCTCTCGTTATACGTATGTACATAGTTGTGACCCCTATCCCCGAGTTACCACATACCTACATACAGACATACATCCAATGTATGTATGCGGTCGGTGTCACGACTCCGATCGTTCGTTTTTGTATTACCTGAACTGCCTGCCTCTCAGGGAGCTCTATGAGCTTTATACCTACAAATTGGCAGAGTAGGCCTGACGGTTTACTTAACTAGGTACTGCTTGTAGTTATAGTTAAGCAGGTTTGTGTACATGGGTTCCTGTAGTATAGGGTAAACATCATTTTACCCAGCGGCCCTGAATAAGCTTATAAGGCCACGACTGATACTATCAGCTTTGGGCCCGGGTTAATGGCTTCTGGAATCCCTTTTTGACCATTATTACGCGCACCCTACATTTTCACATCTGACCCTCCATCTTCTTCGACTGAACCAATCACAGCCCGGAGATATTGTAACCCTATCCATGTTTGTCTGGAGAGGGGTGTCAGGAACAGGGTTAATTCAGTAGCTACCTACATGAGATTGATGTCCGATATTGCCTGTCACTTGAATGATCTTCAGGGCTCCTCCACACCTTTGGTTTTCTTTCGTCCCTTTTTGTGACAACCGGCCGAAGACCGGCATGCAAAGCATGTAAAAAGGGAAAATTGTGGCAAGAAACACTTGAGTCGCCGACGCTTTCTTATCTACTACAATAAAATCCAGACTCATGACTACTTACTATGGTATTCACGATAGTTAGGGGTGGTGACAAGAAGCGTCTAAAGCTGCAGTAGCAATACGCCGTCGCTCGTTGGTCCAGGAACTGATGATCAGGATATTTTGCCGTATACTACTAGGTAAGCCGAACGGGGCGCCCAGACTGCTGGACGATGTAAGGTGGATTTGACCCCCGCCGGCCCCCTTCCTCAGGGATCTACATGACTGTCACTACTACAATGATAGTCAACGGCGCTACAAAGTGCACTATCTGGAGCATCTACAGTACCTATTGGATGCGGTATGTTCCAGCACTGCATGTACCTAACCATTGCTTCGAACATTTCTCAGCGAACCAGGCCATATCGACCATACTGTACTATGACATGCTAGCTGTGCTCTGCCCCCATGGGCCCATGGCACGCCCATACAGCCAGCCATACTACGGGAAATGTATGGGCGTGGTGCTGTATGCGTGCGTGTGGTGCGGTCGCCCTGCCGCCCTGTATGTACAATACGTACGCCAGGGCGGCCAGTACCTGTGTGTGTGTGTCTGTGTGTGTGTCTGTAGTATGTATGTATGTACGCATGTGTGTATGTATGTACATACCTACCAGACGGCGGCATGTCTATACCTGACATGTGTGTGTGTGGGTACGCTGGCGGCGCATTGAAACCTTTCAATGCTTTAATACCTAACATTTTTGCCGACATGAATCTCCCTCCTGCCGACCCCCCTTAACCGCCTCCTCCCTACTCCCTCCTCCCTCCTCCCCCCCCTCGTGGGTACGCTTCTAATTTCACTTTGACCGATCTGCCTGTGGCCATGTCTGGAGTGGCCGAACTAATACCAATACCAATACCAATACCTGCCTCAATACGTCTCTAACTAATAACTAATAGCTGTACATAGATAGACTCATACATACCTTACATACCTTACATACATTACATACGTACATACGCATACTGCCTCTTTTGATACCTTAAAGTAGACCCATCTGCTCCTTTCCGGAGGCTTGCTCCTTTTTCACACTCCTTTCTTTCTTTTGCAAAGCTGCATTCACACTTGCTTCATACTAGGTCCGAGCATACCCTCACTGCTGCTGCTACTACTGCTATTATCATTGTTGCTCGTTGCTGCTGCTGCTGCTACTACTGCTACGACTGCTGCAACTACTATCATTACCGTTACAGTTACATCTACAACTGTCCAACTACTGCCTGCCTAACCTGCCTGCCTACCCGACTGTTGAACCCGAGTTGTCAAGATACCAGAGACGAGACACAAGTGACAAGCAACAAAAAACAAAAAAGAGACTTCGTTCCTGGCTGACTAGGTAGAACTTGTATGCGATATATCCTGGAGCAGTTCCCACCCGGACCCGAACCTTCTCCCTCTTTGTTTGGACGCTTCCAAACCAGGAACCCACATCCTCCTGCATTCTCTTTGGAAATTGGAGACTGGGACCTTTGGAAAACGGACGGGCACTCCTTGTTGTATAATCGTCCCTTCAAAGCTCAACTGCAACCATCCTTTTGAGGCCGCTGTAGCTGCCCAACTCCGAGCTAGCCAGCTGGCCAGTTGCATGGTACCTTGACATCACAACATGTAAGAAGCCCAATCCGTACCGCAGGCTTTCCGATAGACAAACTACAATTGCGTCTTCCCACCCGTCTTTCTTCGAATGAATACAGGGCAAGGCGGGCACAAGACGCACCTAGCCGTCCTCACGAGATCACACCCGTCTTACCACTCTCGCTGAACCGCCTGTTTGCTATTCGCCCATTTATACGAGAGAGCACTCCGCTAACAAAGCCTGGACGCGTAGTTACACTCCATTGGGCAGCATACACTTCTCGTAGCAGCTGGATATAAGTCCAGCACGGGGAACCACACTCCCATCCCGTTCCGAACGAACATTCCACATAACGACTCCTCGGCGGGGCACAAGCGTATCAGACCACCAGTAGAGGAGGAAGAGAAGGTTTAGAAATATGGACGATCAGGGAACTGGTGGCATCGAGAGCAGGGGTATCGAAAGCAACACCACAAGACGTTTGTCCGAAGCGCGTCCGCCGACCCACGATGAAAAGCTCCAGCAAGAAGACTCCCAGCCAGACTCCTCGAATACAGAAGGGGGCGAGCAAGTAAAGTTCCCAGTACAGTCAGGTCCACGATTGTTGGCCACGCCTGGTCCATCACTATCGCGAAATCCTTCCACATCCTCCAACTTCCCCAGGGTGCAGTCGACACGAAATCGCTCTGACCTGGAGCAAAGTCGGTCGGTCACTCGACCTAATAAACCGTTAGATCCACCAGTGACGAAGGGCACATTGAGTGAGCTAGATGTGACAAAAATAATCCACAACCCGAAGCTGCGCCATGATATAAACTTCGACCCTGAACTTCATTTCCGGCCAAACACGGATGGGGAGAAGGGCAAGAGAAAGCAAGAAAAGGCCGGTCTGTTCTGGAAAGCGTTGAGTGACCAGTTGAAGTTATTCCTGACTAACCGGGATGGGTTCATGAGCCGATATGGACAAGGCGAGGAATGGTGTTTGCCACTGCTGTTGAAATCTGTCAAGGAAATCATCCAGACTCTGGTCCCCTCTAAGGACAGGGTGTATCTGGACGAGGGCCTCAACGTTGATTTAATCATGCAGCAGTTCGGCAGGGGCATGGCCGACCTAGAAAAACTGGCGTCGTGGTTGTCTGGGGTTCTCAAGTCTCACTGCGCACCTATGAGAGATGAGTGGGTCGACGAGATGTACAGTCAACTGACAAACGGCAACCGGGACAACGACATGGATCTGCTCGTGGCCGGAATGCGCAACCTTCTCAGTGTCCTGGAAGCCATGAAGCTGGACGTCGCCAACCACCAGATCAGGTGCCTACGACCAATCCTGATCGAAGATACAGTTCATTTCGAGCAGAGGTTCTTCCTGAAGAAAATCCGTGATGGCAAGCTGGACCCGATGCCAGCCCGGGAATGGTATTCCGATATGGCGCGCCGATATGGTGATTCGCCGTCGGCATCGAATCAAGCCTTTGGGGAGATGGGTGTGTTCATCGAGGCATTATCCAGAATGGTGTTTCCGTCCCATCCCGACACTTTCCCAGACACCCTGATATTTGACGAGGAGCGTATGCTCAAGTTACGGTCCGATATGCTCGATACCATCAACTTGGAGATATGCATGCGGCTATATGAGGATTACGAGAATTCCGCCAGTAACAGCCAATCTTCGCTGTTTTCGCATAGGCTGCCAGCAGATCCATCCGACTTCCTAAGGTCTGCCTTCGAAGATGATGGCCAGGAGTTCAACTTTGCAGCTCCTCGATCTCGACCGTCCAGCCTAGTCCTCAGTGCATCGGGGTCTGCTCAATCCAGCCCTCGCTCCTCCTTAATCACGTTGGCACCTGAACCAACACCCTCATCAGGAAACCGGGCCGAGAACAGACGGAGCAAGGCGCGGGATCTGTACAATTCGCTTGTTTCCTTGCTTCAAAGCACCCCGACCAGCCTGACGCCCCACCAGCGATGGCTGGAAATGAAGGACTCTCTGGCTCTCCAGATATTCCGCTTCACTAATGCGCCGACCGAATCTCTCATGCATTTCGAAGATAGGCTGAATGCACATATCTCTGATCGTCGCTCGCCGCTGTTCCAAAGTGTAGAGCAGCACTTTCACCGGCGACTACTCACGGAGCTTCAACCCCGCATGAAGGAGTTCAAGGGTCTCACCGGAGTTGGCCTGTTTTCTGTAGCTACGGGTGGTCGTCTTCATGGCCCAGGCCGCACGTGGGATGGCTCACGCGATAGCCTGCCGGACCGGGACCGTAATACGCCAGAGAGCTCTGTTCGGGAGGCGAGGGAAGAGGGAGGCATCGAGGATATGGCCACTCGCCTGGGCCATCTCGCTACTCTTCACTGGAGAGTTTGGGCCCAACTGGTGTACCTCCGCGACGTCGATACAGAAATGTCCAACGGCGACGAGCCTGCAGGCTACGTTTGAAATCATCGCAATTTCCCAATACCATCTAGAGTCCGGCCGGATCAGACGTCTATTATGAGGTAACGACCCGACGACATCCGTCGCCCTAGCTTCTGGAAGCTGGCTTCATTAATACAGTGGGATGGGGAACGACTCGCATACAGAACAGAGCATCACTCAACTAAACATACTCAACTTTTTAATTTCGTTGCGTGTGACTCGGTGGTGTCAGAATTTGCTTTAAAGACAATATCCAGAGCGGCATTACTGGTGTTTTTGGGCGTACATAGGCAGGAGGCCTGCTTTTGTTTTTTTCTGTTAATTACACGGCGCATCAAGTACAGGCTGGGGACGGAGGGGCTATGTGGCATTTCACGAAAACCCACCATACCATACCCCCTTCTCATTTTTCAATACATCTACAAATTCGACATTGGCTACTTTTCGAGATGCCTCGTTTTAATCCCCCGTACACCCCAATATTTTCCATTCATTCTTGGGTGGGCAAGTGGTTGGGTTTTGGGTCGATGAATCACGGGGTAGAAGAAAACACCCCCCGCCTAGCATAGTCCGTACGTACATATATCATATCCCACCATCGTCGTGGTTAGCCGTTCATCCATGAGCCCTACCTACCTGGGGGGCGAGGGCGAGGGCAGAAGGAGAGAATTGAACTACACAACACGTATCCGGTAGCGCGGAAAACAAATGGGAGGCGGCCATCGTCAGTACTTGCATAGTTATTTGCTTTTGTTTTTGGTCGGTGGTGGTAATCTGAACGCCTCGTGGTTACAGAAGGGGAAGAGAGAAAGAGAGAGAAGTGCGAAATAGAAGATACCAAAGTTTTTAGCCATCGTCGTATGGACAGTGGAAATCAATTAAACATTCCTATAATAATTATACCCCCCGCTCGTCGTTACCTACTGTCTAATGTCAGGAGTAATGGACTAGCCTAGACACTTGCCATCATTGCCATGTCATGTCATGTCGCTTCGTGATTACCAGTTACATTCACTGGGGTCGAAACAGGTCCCACCTGTTCAAGCGTTTCTCCGAACTTGATGATTCTGCTTACCCAGACGATTTGCACGTGGCCGTGTGTTCCTATGCGTCTGTGATACGACACGGTGTTGGCGACTTACGTAGACTTGGTTCAATACCATATTTTCCAACTGCAGATTCGTCCCCGTACCGCATGCTCAGATACCTATCAGAGTGATTCGTCTTACATCCTGGTTTATAGTACTCGTAAGCAGTAAATTCTTTTAGTCGTCGAACCCTAATGTATATATAGTCATTGGTGATACCGTGTGGTCGACTGGTTTGTTTAAGCATTTGGTTGTCATACCATGGAGCTGGTAGGCGACTTCTGCTCGCATGCACATGTTGGCGAAAAAAGACTCTGGATTGTCCTCCCGTCTCTTGAGGTCATGCGCCTGTCTCTTAGCAGTATCTCTCGACACCCTGAATGCCTCCAAGAACTGGATGTACCTGTTATGCGCATCGACGCTGTCCACCGCCCTGTCCGGGTGCGCAGACAACGACGGGCTGTGGGTGGCCTTTCGAATGGAGGACTCGCTGCCAATGCGCGGTACGCCGAGGACTGTGTAGAGGTCCGTCGTGGGGGCCTGCTGGTGATGTGAGAATATCGTGATATTTTGGTTAGCTGAGTAGGAATAAGGGGACAACTTCGTTATTTGGTGGTTGGGTGGGGTTTTGGAGAATAGGGGTTCGTACAGTGAGTATTAAGTCAGAGGGGAATTTATATACCATCTCATCTTTGCTTGTGCCAGCAAGTGGAAGAAGCTGGTTTCTTACCCCGTTAGATCCGTTTCGCTGCTGGGCTGGCCGTTCTTTTGTCGGAAACTCATAGGAGGTCTGTTGAGGTTCCAAGACTGACTGCCTACTTCTACGGTAGCAACCGGTCAATTGTTCTGGATTATTAGTTGGCCACCACGGGGAAAATGTAGTCCATCTTCCGCTCCTGAGACGGGCTGTGTTGGGTAAGGGCGTAATTTCCACTGTTTATCATACAAGATTTTATTATCGCTCGTAAGTCGGTATATTGACAGAGAAATGAAGTGATCTTTTAAAAAGCCTGGTAGGTCATACCGGTCACAACCAAGCTCCCCGAGACTCCATAGAGGCCCAAGGCTGACAACCGCTTTCCATGACAAAGTTTCATATATTGTTCTCACACACCTTGGTTGTACTTTCATGACCGGTAACCCCTTTTGTCCCGAGTGACCCGTTATAATTGTCTCTATGCAATGCTGCTGTGATGCTGCGCTTGTAGATCCAGGAACATCGCCTTCCCATTTCATTGAAGCAGGCAACTCTCCTGCCTACGATGAACATAAATCAAATTGAGAAACACTAGGATCATGATCCGATACTTGGTCATCATATGCCACCCACGTGTTGAGGTGAAGTCGACTATATCACAATATAGCGTTAGTGATTATATACTTGATCGCTTCTTATGCATTATTACATTGGCTACCTCCGAGAGCAAGGATCGCTTCGAAATAGGTGTGCGTAGGGATAGGGGTTTGCATCATTCAACTTACTCGAACTTGGTGCTGTCTTTCGCGAGAGCCGGACTGATGAATATGTGGTCAAGCTCCTGGGAGTTCCCATCGTATAGGTAGCTGTACCGCTCCGTCTCGTTGACCCCAGTCACGACGTTGATGTCCTCGAGTCCCGTTATGGACGCGAAGTCGATGACCGGCTTGACGACGCCGAATTCGTTGAAGTCGCCCGCAGTGATGACGTAGGCGTTGGGGTCTTCGGAGAGGATGTCGGCGACGAAAGCCTGTCATGTAGGTATTAGTTCTTTCTGTCAGCGGAAACTTCTAGTGCTGGTGGACGGATCTGATGACTCCGTAGTCGGGCAGTGGGTAATACGGAATGCAGACATAACGTACCGCCGTAGCTTCGGCCTGCGCCTGGCGATCCTCAACACCGCCATTGACCGGTGGTCTCGCGTCACCGTGGGTCGACGAACTGCCCCCCTTCGAGCCCCAGTGCACATTTACGGAGAACAGCGTGGCACCGCCGTCGATAATCTCCCACGCCGCTGCCAGCGGCTTGCGGCTGTTCTCCCACGCCTTGTTCGTCGGGTCGATGCGGCCCGGGTTGTACTTGAGCGCGGGCCCGGCGAGCACCTCGTTGGCGGCTGTTGCGTTGCCCGGGTTGGCGTCCTTGAGCCGCAGCACGTCCGCCTTGTACAGGTACGCGACGCGGATGTTGCCGCCGGGCGCGCCGCCGTCCTCGTCGTTGACCGGGTTGATGTACGTGTAGTTGTAGGTCGCGCCGCCGTCGAGCGCCGCGATGGCCGACGCTAGGGTGGCCAGGGTCTCGGCCGAGTCGACGGTGCCGTCGTCCGTCTCGCCGTTGTTGTCTTGGATCTCCTGCACGGCTAGGAGGTCGGGTGACTTCATGTACGTCGCGATGTGCTCGGCGACGGCTTGCACGTGGGCCGTGTCGTTGGGGGCGAAGTTCTCGACGTTGTAGCCGCCGAAGGTGATCCCGGAGCAGGAGCCGTCGCTCGTGAGAGACGTCGGCTCGCTGACTTTTGGGGATAGGGAGTCGACTACGGTGATGTTCGTCAGGGGCAGGATGGTGTAGAAACCGTAAACTTGTGTCACGACCCCGATGATGGTGCCAAGCTTGTCACCAAGCTTGGTATCCGATGGGTTGTCGGAGCCGTCGAGGGGCTCGCCGATCAGGATAGTCTCGGGATTGCCATCTAGACCGCGTTAAGTCCTGATGACATGACGTCGAGTTTCATTGGCCAATCTTACCTTTGCTGGTGATAGTTAACCCTGTCCGGTCGTTATCACCAGTCGTCTTCCAGTCGCCCACCACCCAAGTATCCCCGTATTGGTTCACCCGACCCACACAGCGGGGGTTCTTGATCGTAACCAACATTCCGGAGAGACTCTCCCAGAAGTCCAGGCCGTATGACTCCGGATCCAGAACGGGGTTCTCAACGGAGATCAGACTTTGGTTATTCGGCACCCCGAAGACGTCCCCATCGTCAAGGCTGGAATATTGTTGAGTAGGCGGGATGACCGTCTCGCCGATCACCACAGGATCGATCGTCACCCCCTGATCTAGGACCGCTGTGATCGTGGGAGTGTCGATCTCGGTGAGATAGAGATAAGCACTGTCAGAGCGATACTCGGTGACTCTTCCGTCCAGCACGAGCACGTCGCCAACACTGATGCTGGTGTTCTTGGCGAGTGCCGAGTTGAAGACATAGATGCCGCTGGACACGCCAGCGTCGGACGTTCCGTTCACCGATTGGAGCCAGATTCCCGAAGGCCCCTTTGCTGTGACAACGCCCTGCACATCCGTGACATTCTTCCCGTTCAACGGCGAAAGGAAGCGATTGCCGTTGATCTCGGAGATGGTCTCAGCCGAGGCGCCGGTCGCCAGCAGCAGTGGAAGCAGTGATGCGGCGAAGCGCGAGAGAGGAGCTGAAGCCTTCATTGCCGGTCAGTCGCGTTTCCTTTTCCTACCTGCGAACTTGTCGATTTGGCGAGGATGACTGCGATTGCCATTGTTAAAGCAGCGGGAGGGAGGGGTCGCCCATATTTGTATCGCGACGGCGGCGGAGATGACTGGAAGTTGGAACTTCGCGCGAATCTGATAAGGGGATGTAGATTTCAGATGCCACGACGATCGCCGAGCTATGCAATGCTACGCCAGGTGTAGCGTCGGGGAGCTTCTATAGGCTCAACCGCAAGTGAGCAGGGGGGTCGCCCGATCAGGGCTTGCCCCTTTCGTCCCAGTTCGGTATCTAGTGATGCCAGGGCAGTCAGGGGTGGCCAATCGCGACGAAAAACGGCCGCCCCACCCCCGGTCAACGATCCGGCGTCTTGCCAGAAATCGAAGGTGGCTGATCCCCCTTGCACCCTGCCAGCGACCGGCGGGCGCCGCATTTGCTCACGATTGCCGGTTTTGAGGGGATACTCCGAGGACATTGGCTGGCTTATCTATTTAGTTATAACTTATCATCCCGGATCTTCTTTTCTACATGGTCCGGTGATGGGATAGGAACTTTCTCTTTCTATTTCACTTGACAATGACTATGTAGAAAGAGCTCTTCGGATGATAAAAGGACACACTTGTAATTCATATTATCTACATGATGATGTCAGACCATTTGATCGAAGTGTTGCTGGCTGGCCTTGCCGTCAATGCTTTTGGATACGTGAGACTCCGAGGACGGGCGAACAGGTGCATAGTTTGTCACGAACTGATTTTCACCATTGTTACTACTGCGAGAGGATTCGACAGATATTTTCGTACTGGGATTATATTAGAAGTGACCTGAGTGTGTAGGGGTATACTATAGCATAAAGCGGCCCGGTGCACACGGCGAAGACCCGGCCATCGCGCCGACACCCCCGCCTACTTCTGACCGGCTTGTAGTCGCACCATCTGTCAAGACGGGGCGGTCGCACATGCCATCGCAGCACAATATGTCGTATAACCTGTAGCGTGCGCCGGTGCATCTTTTACTAGAGTAGGCCTGGGTAGCAGCCCCGCTTGGCTCAACATGCTTGAGCACTATAAGACGACGTCCTTCCACGGATGGTAGGTGTTTCGTATGGCATGATGTGGGAAGTAGGCAAAATCGGCTCACCCCTAGATACCAGTTCTACTAGTAGTTACTGCTACCTCACCTAGTCTCATATTGTCTAATTTTAAAGCCACCCTCGCAGTCGGCGAGGGCGCTGCTACGGCTGTGTAGCCTGCCGAGACCCGCGCAGAATCAAGATCCTCGCGGTGATCGGCAGGACGGACGAAGAAGCACGGGCAAAATTTCAGGAAGCTCTGGAGTATGCCAGCGCCGAGGCAGGGCTGGCCTTCTACTCGGGGAACGTGAACATCGATCGACCTGGCCCGGTTCGGGCTGGACACGGATATTAAACCGGACGACGCCACCGTCGACGACGGGCGCGTGCACTCGCTCGTCAGCACACCCAAGCACCGCGGCAACACCGTCCCGAGCTGGACGCCGCGTAAGCTCAGCAAGCTGTATGCCATCGGCGGCAATGGGCCCGTGCTGGTCGGCTCTCCGTAATGCGTCGCTGACATCCTGGAGGACCGGGTGCGTGTCGCGGGTGTCGACGGCGTCGTGGGCCTCCTGATCCCCGAGACGCGGCGCCGGGGTCGGTACCCACCCAGCCGCTACCGAGGTCGAGACCGGGACTATACGGGAATGGATGTATGGTCCCGGACAGGTCCGGTTGAGGGACAATCATGTCGGCAGTCGTTGCCGATATGACAATTATCCCGACCAAGCTTTGCGAGTTTGGTAGGAAACTTGAGACGGTTATGTTGCGCCTATGGGTTGATGCACTTCTTGATCCAGAGTGATTCTTAGCGAATACTAGACGTGTTTAGGTACAATGGGATTCCAGAAATGACATATGCACTTTGTTAAATCTACACGACGCTAAAGTAAGGAAACAATATCCCCTAGATTCGGGATGCACCTGACCTCGAATAAGACGTGGTCTAAAGTACAAGGTAGGTACCTAACACCAAAATGGGCAAGAGGAACATGGAGTTTACAGAATGCCACCACTTACAGACTCGCGTATCTACAGAGCGGACCTAGATTTCCTGTTTCGCCGAAGGATTATTTCAGCTGGTCAGGCAGCCGCTGGGCATTCCTTGGCATTCCATCGCGACTGCCATGCCATGACGTATAGCGTGAAGCTGTTTCGTACCTATAGAGTGGCATGTTTGCTGCTGGTAGGGACGTGTTACCCAACCAAGAACTCAGAAACAAACATGTAGGTAGGTGCTTAAGTCAGGTATCTATACGCAGAGTGAACTTGACGTCCTTGGCAACCCTGATATAGTACATACATAAGCGTAGTCACTTCCCTCTCTACCTGGATCATCGAGCTCTTGATCTTCATATTTACACAATAATCTACACAATACGCACATTTGAAGTGGTACCAATCTGAAGTCCGCAAGCGTGGCCACTTAACATCATGCATTTCCTCCCAACCCTTGCCGCTTTCCTCCACCTACTCCCGGCTCTCACGTGCGCCTTCGAATGGGAGTCGCCCGACACCAACAGCAAGCTCAATCTCTCAGCACCCAGCATCGTCATCGCATGGGACCCCAATGCCGGAAGCGGCACTGAATACCAGCAAGTTAGTAGCCATACACCTTTAGTCCAGTCCGTGAAGTATCTCCAAGGGTTGCTTGATTATCATCATCTACTAGGCCTCTCTGGAGAATCCATAACAGCACTGAGAGCTGCCGTGACATATGTAACTACTAATTAGTCAAACGGCGTCCACTGACTTTCACACTGTAGGTGGACATCTGGTTCAGGGCCGAGTCTGCAAGCGGCACCCTATTTGGCTGGGAGCTCCAGGTCAACATCACGGTCGCCGACGGCAACTACACGTGGGATCCCCGGGAGATACACGATATCATTATCTCAGACAGCAACACACTGTCCGCTGACAAGACGCACTACTTCGAGGCTGAGCTGCACGACGCCAACAGCACCGGAGGGGCGAATTTAGAGTCGGACAAATACGAGGTCGACGGGTATGATGGGCTCGTGAGCGGCGGCGTTGGGGTGCAGAACTTGCTCGACACGAGGAGCTTTTCCGTCACGGCGACTGGAGCCTTCATAGTGGCGATAGCGTGGTGCCTGTGATGAAAAGGACTGGAATGGCGGCATGCCAGGAGCTTTGTTGTGCGCAACGACTTAGGGTGTGGGGTTATGAGTTTTCCGTAGTGGTACTCAGTGCTTGATCACATGAACATATGACTTGCGATTCTGGCAGCGCAACAGCCTGGATCAATGATAATGTATTTTGACATGTCTTCATACGCTCCGGCTCTTTCACCAGTGCAATCCCCCTTCTATCACCACCTTTCTAGTCGGAGTAGAGATATTTCGAACATTGAGTATACTACAGCTGATTTGAAAAGCCGTAATCGAACCTTCAGGGCTTGTGGCGGGTTCGCCGACCCTGCCCGTTATCCAAAACCAGGGAGAGTTCAGAGTGACAAGGCAACTCACACTCTCAAGAACAGCCTGAGACCTGACCTTCTTTCGAAAATTCAAGGAAGGCCGAGTACTGACTATACGACCTGTAGATATGATCCGTGCCCGGAGGTCAGTTTCGGGCGTCGCCTGATGTTATGCCCCGACATTCGCTCCTTTGTGCGAGCTGCGGCCTCGCGTAAAGAAAGTTAGCCGATGGCTTCTCCGTGCTTGCGCAAAGCCTACCAGGTTGGGAAAACTAACTGATGCCCGTTTTCCGGGTTCCGGGTATCAGGGTTTCCCGCCCGTCTTTCCGACCCTCCTCCATTAGAGCCTGAAGATTCGACATCAATCAAGACCGGCATGGTATGATATGGTATGATGCGCTGCGGCGGGAAAAGGCCTGATCAATAATAGAGAGCACATCACATCACGGCGGGATGAGAAAGAGGAAGCTCCTCCAAAGGATCAACCAATTCAGATCTTAAGATGTCGGATGACGGCGAGAGCAGCCTCCATGCCGCTGTCGAAATGCACAGCAGCGATCACGGCCTCGACCGTCGCCGTTTTGGTCTTGGGCCCGATCATGAACTTGGACTTTTCCGACGCGCTATGGTGGATGCACGGCGTCAGCCCGGCCGCGTCGCAGACGTCGTGCAGGTGCTGGTTGCCGGCCTGCGTGGAGATGCGGTAAGTCATCTCTTCTAACGGAGCCCCGGGCGCAAGGGTTGTAAGATAAAGCGCTTTTCTTAGCTAACAGTAATCGACAAAAAACAAAGTAGTGAACGCAATGTAATCACGATAAAAACAGTAACAGCAACAGCAACACGGTTCCGGACGGGATTGGATGGATCGGAACTCACTCGTGTCCTCGCCCCGCTCGCGGCCGATCAAGGCGAGGTGGAACCCCAGGAGCTTGTCGCCGACGACGGCCAGCTGCTTGTTCCCCTCGGGCAGGGTAACGCTGGACCCGGCGGCCTGCAGAGCCTCCCAGAGCAAGGCGGGCTGCTTGAACCGGTAGCCGATGGCGATCTGGGCGGCCTCGAGCTTGGCTGCCGCGAGGGCCGCCTTGACTTCCTCGGGTGATGGCTCCGGCGGCGGCGGCGGTAGCAGCGGTAGCAGCGGCAGGGCAGTGTCCGTCTCGACTACCTCCGTTGACGGCGGCAGCACCGGCGGGGTGCTGTTGCTGCTGAGGTTTCGGAAGAAGAAGTGGGGTCTAACCCCTTTCGAAGACGGCCCGGGCACGAGCCGCCGCCGCCGGAGGCACCTGACGGTGCACTTTTGTGGGATCCCGATCATCGGGACGGTGCGACGGGGACGCCAGGTAGCGTCGGTCTCGGATCTCCAAATTCCCAGATTGCGAGATTGAGTGAGGTCAGTTAACTCCAGAAGCTCATCTTTGGAGTAAGTGAGAAGATATCGATATGTCTAATTGATATCAGTTTGTGCTTGTGCTTGTGATTGCAGAGAGAAGCCTGGGATGAAAGATGCTGCAAACGAAAGATGCAAACGCAGGGGCGAGGGCTAGTTGACTAATACGTGACAGTCTAACTAACTTGGGCAAAGTGGCAGATGTTTCCAGCTTGTCACTTGGCATCAGTTGGCGGGCAGACGCCCAGGGGCCACTCCTAGTTTCCAGGTTAGTAGTAAAAAACCGGAACCTTTTGGGGGAAACTTCCGTATGATACGTATCTTATCTCCTATCCCCACTCCCAAACCCTTAAAGTCGCCAGACATACGCGCCACGAAACCTGAATAGTACACAAACATTCTGGATCTTTCATCCAGCCAACCCTTATATCACAATAATTATTATCAGAAACCACCCATTCATCCCATCCTTCCCATCCTATCACCATTGATTGATTGGTAGTATATAAAAAACCCCTCCCTCCCCCTCTTCCGTTGGTCTCGCGATGCCCAGACCCTTTGACCACGAGCTCCGGAGCCACTTCGAGCCCACCGACGTGCCGCGGAAGTCCCGGTGCCGCCACTGCGCGTCGGAGATCCTCAACCACGCGGGCTCGCTGAAGCGCCACCTCAACGAGTTCTGCAAGGAGTACTCGAACAGCATCAGCAGCAGCGGGGGCGTAGGTGGGGACGGATACACCAACGGGGCTTCGAGCTCGCGGCGATCGGCCGAGGTTCCGCGATATGGCGGCGGCGCCTATGGCTACGTAGGGACCCCCTCCTCATCATCTGCTGCTGCTGCTGGCGGTGCCGGTGGTAGCAGTGGCCCGAACGACCCGCGTCTCCTATTGCCGCCGGGCATGGACATCGACGGGCCGGGAGAAGGCCCGCAGCAGCAGCAGCAGCACAGCCAGTCGCCGCGCAAGGCGCAGCAGCAGGTGCGCAAGCAGACGGCGGCACGCGTGCGCACGCTCGAGCACCAGGTCCTGGGCCTGCAGGGCGAGGTGCAGCGCCTGCGGCGCGAGAACGAGATCCTGCGCGGCCGCCAGGCCCACGTCCAGCACGTCGTGTCGTCGTGGACCGACTTCACGGGCCCGGCCATGTTCGGGAGCTTCGCCGCTGGGGGCGGGAGCGGGGGCGGTGGTGGGATCGAGATAGGGACCGGGTTGGGGTCGGGGTCGGGGTCGGGGCGCAATGCTCGTGTACCGGCTTGGAGGGGCCCTCCTGACCATCGGCCTGTCACGGGGAATGCGGACGCGCCGGGGGATACGGATAATGAGCGCCAGACTGCAGGTGATGGCGGTGGCGGTGGGGGCGGTTGTGATGGAGATGATGGAGGTGCGACGGGGTCGCGAAATAGTCCGCTGTTCACCCCCTGATGGGAGTTTTGGTCCTCTGGCTCGGTCCACAAGGGCGGGAGGGGAAAATTCTCTGCCGGGTTTGCACAGCTTCTCTCTACGACTTGGGCATGTCCTTGGGATACTACTGTCTATGTCGTATTTCCGGGACATCGGTTGAGGTTGTCTGCGCTGAACAAGCATGGATTGCGTTGCGCGCAGAGCCATTCATGAATTCCCCAAGTGCCCCTGATGTATCGGAGCTGGCGTTGGGGTCAAGATTGAGGCTGGGAAGCACGCAAGGGTTGAAACCACCGTTGAATACCCCCCGAATCAAGCCAGACGTCTAAGTCAACAGGGATATACCCCATCCAGTCAACCTCTTTTGCTAGTTCTTACAAGCGGATCTTGTGGTGGGAGTTCACTGTGGGAAATATACTTACTAGGGGTGGTGGATTGTATCAAAACTTTCTGTATTATCATACATCGCTGCGAGCAACCAATAGGTTGGCTAGCCGTATAACTTTACCTAATGATGCCAAAACAATAATGTACAACATTAATCCCGAATTCCATCCACCTTCTTTCGCGTGCAACAAAGGACACTTGACTTCGATACTAAACGCCCCTTAGGAACTCGAGCCATGCATCGTCTCCCATGACCTCCTCCGCGGCCTCCAGCGCAGTGGCGTTGGGCCACATCATTGGGAACACGTGGTTGATCTGCGTCTGCGGGCTCTCGTCGATCGGACCCAACGTGAGGTTTACTTCGTCTACCAGCTGTTGTTGTTGCTGTCGTTGTTGTTGTTGTTGACCCTGTTGCGGCTGCTGATGCTGTAGGTGGCAGTCGAATTCAGTCGAATGTGAGCCAGAGTTGGAGCCGAGGCCAGTGCCGGATCCAGAGCCAGGAGGCTGTATCTGATTTATGCCCAGCTGCTGCTGCTGCTGCTGCTGCTGCTTCTTTCCCAAGTCTGTTTCCTCCCGATGTGGCGGTGGTGCACGGCTCGAGGACGGTTCCACTGCCGGTAAGAAAGCCGGTATTGACAGCGGCGGCAGCTCACCTCGCAGGTACTGGCCGCACAGCTTCAGGATCACCTGGTAGCAGCGCATGGAGCTGGCATTGGCTGGCGCCAGGGCCTGGATTGTCTGCAGCGTCTTTGAGATCTGCAGGCACCAGCCGGGCGCGGCGGCGGCGTCCGGACAGTTCCGCAGGCAGATGCAAGGGATCAGGGCGGCTTGGAAGAGGAAGTACCTGTATGTTTGTATATATGTTAATCAACGTAAGGCCACATACGTCAATATATACTCGCCGCTGTTTGAACGAAGGACGAATTTGGGGGAGGGGCTTTTGAAACAAAAGAAAAAGAAAAGAAATGCGACTTACAAGGCATACCAAGCCGCCAAGCGGTTGTGCTCATGCTTCGACCAATACTGACTGATAAGGTCGATGGTGATCCTGGCGTCCTCAAGACAGCGGTCATACGCTTCGACGGCAGCGGGGCTATCCTCCTCGCGACCCTCGCGCGCATTGAGCGCCGTGCGGATCACGAACGGCCGGTACATGATGATGCGCAGGTTGCGGTAGCGCCACTGCATGACGGCGTGCGCCATGGCGTACGCGGGGGGGACGGGCGCCGGGATCGAGCTGCCGCTCCCATCGTCATCGGAGGAAGCAAAGGAGAAGTATGGGGGCAGGCTAGCCCGCCACGGCTGGATCATGGCCGCGTCTAGCTCGAGCAGCTCCTCGGCTGCGGGGAACGGCTTCGAGATCACCCGCGAGTAGATCCGGTGCGTCGCCGTGTGGAACCGCGCTTGCGTGCTGACTGCCGTGTACGGTGTCATCGCCGCGTTCTCGGGCGGGTAGGACTTGGAGTTCGCCGTGAGTTCCTATAAGTGGAGAGAGAAAAAAAAGAGAAAAAGGGAATGTCAGCAAGGGGGTCTTGAATATTAGCCGTGAGCAACGAGGGGAGGGCGGAGAGGAAGGGGCCCCGGATTTTGGATTAGAAAGACACCATTCCACGCACCCGATCTGTTACATTCAATGGAAAAGACACCTCGACGCCGTCGTACGGCCAGACCATGGGCCTGCTGAAGGTGATGGTAGCGCCGACGTCGAACACGCACAGGGACCACCACACGCGGCGGCGGATCTCCATGTTCAAGGGGCTGATGTTCCAGCCGGGGAACTCTTTGTGCAGGCCCAAGCCGATGGCCATGCGGACGGCGAGGCCCAGGTAGTTGTAGCCCGAGTTGGGCTTGTCGCGCTTCTGCTGCAGGTTGGAGATAAGGGTCAGGCCCTGGACCAGCGTCAGGTTGCCCACCTCGAGGAAGTCGAACGACAGCATCGACTTGGCGTGCTCGAACAGCCGCAGGTCCAGGTCGCCGACCACCGCGGCCGAGCTGTACACGCCGATGGCGGCCACCACGTAGGCCAGCACGGGCCAGCTCCGCCCGTGCGGCTGCGGGATCACCTCCGAGTACTGCGCCCGGAACGTCGGCTCGTGCAGGATCGGGTAGCTCAGGTGGAACCGCTTGAAGTAAGAGTCGATCATCGCGTCGCCGATATGCCGGTTGATGTCAGGCTGCGCCAGGATCGACGGGAGCCGTCGCTGCTGCTGCTGGTGGTGCTGCGACTGCGAATGGTTCGACGACGACGTCGTCGTGTGAAACCGAGCGGCGTTCGGCTCGAGGATACGCAGGAGCGCCGCGCCCGAGGCTACGCCTAAGTAGCCGGCCTCCTTGTCGTCGACGGCCAGCGACGCCATCCCGTCTTTGATCTGGTCCTCTTCTCCGGTTCCGGCTTCGGTGCCGTCGGCGCCGCCGAACCCGGGAGATTGGTGGTGGATGATCGGGTCGAGCTCGTCCCACTCAAAGTCGTCCTGCGGGGGCTTTTCCAGCAGTCCGGTGGAGGCCCTGGATGAGGAGCTCGTCTCCGGGGAATATGATGTGGGGGCTCTCCCATTATTCATCGATACGGAGTTAGCCGGCTCGAAACGACCGACCTTTTCCCCCGTACTCAGCGCCGAGTGCTGCTGGGCGGTCGCGGCGGGAGCATGAACATCCCTTTCTGAAAATCGTTGGTCGGGGGGTGCCTGCTGGTCCACTGAATCTTCATCCTGCCTGCTCTGTTCGCCAATAGCGAAGAACGTGTCCTGTTCCGCCAGGTGTGGCACATGAGTCTGCTGGGAAATTGGCTGGTCTACCCCGGTGTTTGAGTGTTCGTCCCGTTCACTCCTTCTCAGTCTCTTGATAAGTGCTTCCGCCCTCTCTAGTTTCTCTTCTACTTCCGTCAGGTGTCTGCATGGTCGTTAGAATTATATGGCTCACGGGTCATGCGAAAGTACATGCGCCAAAGGGGCCTGGTTCTTTCTGCCTCTTAATTGCTCCCTTACCTTCGAGTCAACGGCGTCCGAGAGTGCTTCTCGTATAGGCAGTGGCGCCTATATTTCATACAAGGTCCACAGGCGGGTATGACCTTGTCGCAGCGCGCCTTTCGCCTATAGCATTCTTTGCAAGATTGCCTGGCGGCTCCTAAGGACATGTCACCACCCCCTGATTCCTCCCCTCCGGACAGGGAAGTCATGGTGGGTGGATGGTATTAATAGGTTACCAATGCCTTCAGCACTAGATCAACGCTAGTTGAGGTTCGATCCCATGTGTTTCGAAGGACGGTGCCCAGCTTTGGGAACCTGGGGACCGAGTCGAAGAAAAACCACAACTTGTTTTCTCTGTGATCGCAAAAGCCCAGAGCATCAAAGCCGACCAGTTACCCAGCGTGAACATCTTAGGAATATGGAATATGGGAATATCGTAGGTAGAGGGCGCCGCAGGATCCATCATCCCGTGACGATGGATATAGTTAGGTGTGCGATGTGGGGATCCATGGTAAGCCGTCGTCGTCAGGTGACGAACTAGAATTGACGAACTAGAGCTGCCCTCGTGTCGTGCTTCAAAACAAACAGTGGATCGGGGGTCTAAGACGGGCTAGGCCTAAGGCCTAGTCTATGGGGTCTCGAGTTCTATGGGGTCTGGGGTAAGTTGCATATTGAACATCGATTTCTAGTTACTGTTCTCGAGTTCAGGGGGACTACAGCAGATATATATACTCTCCGAGTAGGTAGGCTATGAAGGATGCGTTAACATCTAACATGCATAGTACTAAATGGGCATAGTTACACCCCCCTTTTATGTTATTACTGAAATTTGCAGGTGTGTAAAACCATGAGCAACGCTAATTTTCATTGGTCATCGTAAATATCCCCTGAAAAGTGGAAACAGGTACAATATAGGCGATTGATCATCATATTTTATATTCCTACGCAGAACATTGATGAATTTCCGCATTCAAACACGAGAGAAAAAGGGGGAAACGAAGAAAGGGTGTGGGTGGAGTCAGTGACCATCCCACCCCATCACTTTACACCCGATCCATATGGGCTGCGACTGGGACATTGTTGGCCTCCAGCACATCCTTGTCATGGTCGTCTGTCTTGTTGGGGATCGTGGCGGCGCTCGGCCCGTCGAAGATGACCGCGATCTCCTCCAGGCTGTGGCCCTTCGTCTCCGGGAACAGGACGATGACGATTCCCAGGAAGACGGCGAGAAGGCAGCAGAAGACGAGGTAGTACTTCCAGCCGATATTCTCCATGCCGATGGGGTTGCAGAAGGCGGCGATTACCAGCGAGCCGTAGATGGCGAAAAGCACGACTGCGATGCCTTTGGACCGGAGCGTGTAGGGGAAGATCTCGGTCGGATACCCGAACAGCAGCGGCGTCCACGCGATGTCGTAGTGGAAGAAGTACGTGAACAGGCAGACGACCACCACGATGCCCGCCGGCTTTGACCCGCTGTTCGACACGAGCGCCGAGCACGCCGTCCACACGATATACGACACCAGCATGCCGACGCTGCTCCAGAGGAACAGGGTGCGCCGGCCCAGCCGGTCGACCAAGAAGGCCGCCGAGAGTGCCGCCCCGAAGTTGAACAGCTGCAGCAGCCCGTTGATCAGCGTCTGCGTGGGCGAGTCCGTGATCCCGATCGTGTCCAGCACCAGCGTGAGGTAGTACGACACGATCCCGACGCCGTTCCACTGCGCAAAGGCGCCGACGCAGACGGCGATGAGCGTCCGCTTCCGATTGCCCGGGGTTGCCACGAGGGACTTCCACCCCGTCTCTTTGGCCTCCTTCTCCATCTGGATCGACTGGATGATTTCTGACAGCTCGCGGGACACCAGGGCCGAGTGCCCTTCACCCTCGCTTGTATGGCCTGCATGGCAGCGGGCCAGGATGGCCGCCGCTTCCGGCGCCCGATCTCGCGCCACCAGCCAGCGAGGCGATTCCGGCACCCACCAGACGAATATAAGCTGTACGATGGGGAATCCCGCCTGGAGGATGGACGGTATCCGCCAGGCCCATTCTCCCTCGTACCTCTGCGTGCCGTATGTGGTCCAGGAGGCCATGATAGCACCTATAGTGGTGGAAACATATTCGGTCAGTATAAAGATCACAAATCTTGTCACTTGTGTACCTGGGGGATATATATATATATATATATATATAGGCACACTTACCAAGATAGTATAGAGTCCAGAAAGCGGAGGTGAATTTCCCACGGTGCGTCGGGTAAGCCAGTTCCGCGATAAGCATCGGACTAGGTTGCACGACGAGCATGCCGCCGAAGCCGACGATCAAGCGAGAGATGACGAACATGGGCAAGTTTATAGAGGCTGCTTGTATGATGGTCGCAGCGATGACTATGATGATCCCAGTCGTTAGGACGGGTTTCCGCCCGAAACGGTCGGCCAAGTCGCCCACCAAGGGGATCGAAAGCAGCGAGCCTATAGACTGGGCAGCGTTGACAGCTCCCAACTTCACGCCGGCAGGTTGTCCAAAGTAGTCGCGCCATTGCTCGAGGGATTGAAGCCCGTTCATCAAGGATCCTTTACGAATGATGTTAGCGAGTGATTATAATAGTGGTCTGTATCTTGGAACGGAGGACAGAAAGGTCGGGCAGCATACCATCGTAACCAGAAACCGAAGACGAAAGTAGGGGTATGAGGAGTATCAAGTTCAGCCGCAGCAGGTGTGACTGTTGAAACCAATATTTGTTCGTTTGAGGGAGCACCTGCGCCAGGGCCTCCCCGACGATCTGTGAATCCTTCATATTGCTTCCAACTTTCGAGTTTCAACCCAGCCAGAGAAATATTCACAAAAAATAGTAAGTACTGCTGATGCTGGCGCTGAGACTCTTACATATCTGTCTATCTCTCCATACATCCATCAGCCCGCATCCCATGGGTGGGATCAGCGATCATTATGTACGCATGGCATGTTGGGGAGATAGCTCCCGAGGACTCGGCTACGACTCCATACGACCCCATCCCCCCAGGGTTCGCCCCGGGTTTTTCCCCCCTGATCGCTGGGCGCAAACCCCGTGGGGCGCATACAGGTAAAATCACGAGAACAGGGATCTAATGACGTAAGGAACTTCCCCAGAAAGGAGAACGGAGTCGTAGTTAGTCGGGGATTTCTACACTAGTCACTGTAGCTCGTCCGTTCCTTTCCAAGCGCGAATCAAGGGGACTAATACCAGGTGGGTACGACGACATCCGATCCCTGGGCCGCCGGACTTCTGTCACCCTGTGGGGCACTTGATCGGATCCGTCTGCTTCAGGTTCAGCTCCTCTTGTGCATACCCCGTGAGCATCACTAGAAAACAGAACGGGACGTCGAGATTGGCTGTTGTATAGGATTGATAGTTAGTTAGTAAGCTCCGTTTCCCGCGTGGCCTCATAGATGTAGATAGAACTAGAAATAGTACCGAGGTCGGGATCTTAGCAGCGTGGAATGGCCTGATAGACGAAAGTCGTCGGGGCTGTTTCCGAAGCCTTTTGGTACTAGTCAGGTATAGTTAATGGAGCTGCTCATATGAGTGTTGGTTATTTGTTGATACGCGAGTCTCGAGAACTTGATCATGACTTAGTTCACTCACATGTTGGACGTAGCCCGTGCATGCTTTGCATTGTAAGACTGTTTATTTCCGTGTTCTCCCTTGTCATTCCCTTTTCCAGTAGTTCCATTACATCCGATTTACTTGTTGCCACAATACGCAAACTGTGATATTCATAAAGTTTCTCTCGTGTCATATTGTGTAGTCGAATCTACCATCACTTACCTGTCAAATGAGATCGTAGCTTTTGTAGGCTGATAGGTCTATTGTCTTTTCTCTATAGAGTTATCTACACACACGTGAACGTTTACCGAGCCGTGTAGCCTCCATCCACGGCAAAGTCCGCGCCGGTAGTATACGAACTCGCGTCGCTAGCAAGATAAAGGTAGATACCCTTCAGCTCTCTAGGATCAGCATCTCTCCTGAGCGGAGTCAAGCTGAACCACTCCTCCTTCATCTCAAACGGGCAGTCTCCTGATATCTCAGTGTCGATGTACCCGGGCGAGACCGAGTTGATCCTTCCACCCCACTTCGCCCACTCTACCGCTAGGGATTTTGCCAGATGGATCTAAGTCACGGTGGCGACGAATTAGTACCTGAGCGGTAAAGAACGAGGCCGACGCTGATGGTATCACGAATGCCAATGGATAGATAACAAGAAAGATATGTGTAGATCAGTAGATCGATGGATAGACCACTCACCACACCCGCCTTGCAAGCGTTATAGCAGGTCTGCTCCTGGGGCACATTGGCCGCGTGTCCGCTCATGGATGCGGTCGCAATGCCGACGCCGCGGCCCTGCTTGCGGAACACCAGCCCCGCGGCGCGGAGGCAGTAGTAGGCGCCGTCGAAGTCGACAGCCCGGACGTTATTCCAGTCCTCAACACGGTCATCGAGCCCCCCCGCCTTGGTTGGGATTCCGGCGTTGGCGATCATCACGTCGAGGCGGCCGAAGTCCGCGACGACCTGGGCCACCGCCGCCTCGACCGCGCTGTAGTCCCGGACGTCCACCGGGTACGTGGCCACCTTGACGCCGAAGTCCTTGCTGATGGTCTCGGCTAGGGCCACTGCCTTCTTCGATGTGTTGTACCAGAGCGCTAGCTATATTGTTGCCAGACGCGCGTTAGTATGGGCTAACTAGGTAGTTACCTAGGCAGGGGATGGATAGGTATCACGAACGTTAGCGCCAGCCTCTGCCAGACCTCTCGCCACCTCGTAGCCTATGCCACCTGCACCACCAGTAATGATGACGGTCCGCCCATCGAGACGAAACGACTTGAATACGCTGTCCTCAACCGGGGGGTTGGGTGCCCTGATAGATTGCTTGACAGATCCCATCGTAGATATTCTCTAAAGTGTGTATATTCTATAAGCGGGTAGAAATCGAAAACACTTTGGATCTTGGGACTCAAATCATCCGGATGCCGAAAAGGAGCTATTGATATACGTGCACATCAGCGCCTCTCAAGAACTATGGAGTCTAGCCCCTGAGAAACTCGGCTATGTCCTGCCCTAGGCCGGACGGCTCGTACGTTACGGGGCCGGGTGCGGGCCTCGGACGCCTGTGACCCTTAGTCAGGGTCCGTCCCTGGGTGTTCGCATTGTCGGGGCTGTCCGGCCCTGAAATACCTCAAACCCAAGTTATATGATACTGAAGACCCGAATATACTAGCCATGATCTTAGTTCCATGCCCTGCGTTTCTCAGCATTGGTTTTCCCCAATCAGTATGTCTTCTCTTTAGTCTCCATGGCTTTACATGCAAAATTCGCCGCAATTTGCACAACGCGAAATAAATGGCTATTGTTCATATGCATGGATCTTCGTCTATCACAGAGGATTCATGGAAAGTGTATATTTGAGAGGTTTCCCGATGTTCTGGCTAGCATTTAGACACTCTTGTTTCGAATTAAGAACCCTTCGAGCCTCCAACCTTCCCTAAAAGGTATCTCGAGTCTACTTCAACATTTCACCCGTGTGGCGATTTTCACCAGGGATCACAGTCTCTACTTCATCAGCAATTAGACCATACCGCACAGCATCTAGGATATAGGCGGTACAATGGTCGATGTGTTCCTCATTATTATTCCAGGGTTCCATCGTCAACACCCCACGGCTCATCCGATATTGTTTCCTCCAAGTAAACAAGCAGTGGGCGACATGCCACTCCCTCGTGGTGTAGTAATCTTTTCCGTTTCTTGCAAAGTCGTCGATATCTGAAGAATCAATCGGCTTGTACGGTGTGCCTGTCGTCATGTAGGGGTCGAGCTCGAAATACGACCAGGAGATTCCTGGTCCTGAACTTGACCGGTCGAACTCTTCCACAAGCTCATTATCGATGCAGTGGTCCGGCAACCAGTCAACGGCAACGTGGTCGTAGCGACAGCCCATAGCAATCGCCTCTTCATTTGAGTTCCCGCACCAACACGGCGGCGGCTCTTGACCGGCCCTAACGGTGGTTGAAAGCCGGACCAAATATGAACAGATGTCGACCAGCCCCCAAAGTGCCAGTCCTACTGTCAAAGCTAGCAGCATGTACCTTACGTAGTAGCCGTTACGTAGCGAGCGCCCTCTCAGGCTACAGCCAGATGGAAGCGTTTCAGAGGTTTCGGGATATAGGGGTCTCGACTCGGTAGATTCGGCAAAGTCGTCACTTTGCGTGTCGATATCTTCCCCGAGTTTCATCATCGTGTTGTCGGGCGGGTCTTCAACCACAGAAAAGCATAATCTCCTCAGCAAATGCGTGGGGGTTTGAACTAGACGACTAGCCTTTTGCTTTTGCTCGAATATCAGGTAAACAGTCTACCTCGTCCTATATAACAGTGGGTAGTTGGCTCGGCGTTGTTATCTCTGTGATGTCACTTCCATTTACAGTAGATATCTATCTCCAAGTCATAGGCCTGCTATATATGGATAGCATAGCCCCCCTCATGTCGGCCTCGGGGGAGCGAAAACCCCCATGATTACTGGGGCCTGAACTATGGATCTCTATAATTATATTCCTATGGGCGTGACCTGTCAGTCCGAGTTGCATCCGGCCGCACCAATCCTTCGAGATATTTCCTGCCTGGAGATTACATTACCATATAGTCAACTCCAATGAATTAGGTTGCTTGGCAACTATGATCAGCTATGATCGACATAGTTAGCGCTTACCATACAAAAGGGGCTGATTGATTTTCATCACACATGAGCCCCATTGGCCGCTAGCGCCTTGGACGGTATTCCTATGAGATCTCACATAATAGTTATCACCACTTGGCTTGTAACAAGTCGACTAAGTCATCCTGAGATTCCAACGGCATACCAAGAGTGACTTATACGACATTGGACTTTCTAATCTGGGTTATAGGCTGACCCGAAGTTCTAGAGTTCGAGCACGTAATCACATACGACAGGTACCTTGATAGGAGCACGTGTTGTACAATACCATCGTAAAGATGAGTTTTCATACCTGAAACCATGATCAAAACTTGTGTTTCATACTACCGTATGGATATTATATTGAATTATATTGATAGTTAATCAGAACAACCCCCTCCCCCCCCAACCTTTCCTTTTTATACGAACTACAGCATCCCCGAGCCCTGCAGTTATAAGTAATATATTAAAGCCTGAATCAGCTATGACGGTGAAGAGACGAAGTTCCAATTTGTTTCACGCGTCAAGAATTGTTCGACATAACCTCGTTCAAATCTCAACAGCTTGCCATGTACCATAATCAAGGATTTAACACTCTTCAATGGCACAGTGCCTTATCAGTAATTGAAACAGCCATTGAAACAACATGTTTTATTGCTAATAGAAAGAATGGAATAGCTGAAATTTACAATAGCCCAGATACGAAAGAGCGAGTGTATTAACGAATAAACAAATAACAACAAGACAAAGTATGAAGAAACCCCTTTGCCATCACCTGGCCTGATTGCTGATTCCTCACCATATCCCACTATTGCGAACCCCAGACACTCAAAACTGCCCTCCTCGTCATCTACTAATCTCTAGACGCAGATCACCCCGTTACAGCCGCACCCGGGGTAGTTCAGGCAAACAGCCGGGTTAGTGAGGCAATAGACCGCCGGGCAGTTCGACGGAAACTGCCTACCCACAAGGCCGCCCACGACGGCAGCACGAGGGGTAACCTGAAGAGAGGCAACACCACGGGAGAAGTCGGCCAGCATCTTGGTAGGCTTTACGTCGCCAGGGGGGTGAAAGAGCTGATGGTCGGAGACTTGTAGCGAGTCGGTGCCGGCCAGCTGGCCCTTCACCTCGTCGAGCTCGGAGGCGGACACAATGCCCTCGGGAGCAGCGATAGCAGCAAGCCATGTGTCGATCTGGGACGAGTTCAGGCGCGCTGCATCGAGGACTGTGCCGTTGGCGTGGTAGGAACGGTAGACGCCGTCCGAGTCCACGTGCATGAAGCTGTGCCCACGCGCATCCCGCGACAACTGAGGGAAGTCGGCCAGTGCATTCGTGGTGTGTTCCTGGCTTGGTGTTAGTGGGGAGTACTGCATTTCCGTGCTTTCTATTCTTCTGCTCGAAGCTGTAAGGGCCAACGTACACCAGTGGGAGCAGCCACGCCTTGCAACACCCAGAGGCTGGCGACGATGAGAGCCGAAGAGATGCTGAACTGCATGATGTGGTATGATGTAACGTTGAATAAACAAGTATCAATTTCAGAGAATACTGGAAAGTAGGCTTCTGATTATCTTAGGAGCTGGCGAACGTATATGTCAGTGGATATCAGATCTTTTCTTCCTTTAATGGCGAGGCTTCTATGCCCTTAAATACTCAGTGTTCTCATCTTTCTCCATTGTAGGATCACAGCTAAAAGGTAGTTACAACTGTTTCGGTATGATAGCTAAACACCATTATTGCCTTGGATACTTTCTGCAGCCATTGCCTGAGCATGTGTAGTCTCGAGGAGGGCTTTGCGCAGATCGAATGCAAGCCCGCTATGAGATCGGCGTACCGAAATCCTAGCAATCACGCATATTCCTTTCACCGCTAGCTTTGTCGATCATCCGCTGGCTCGGGTCAGAAGGCTTAGTAAGATTGACCCAGGCAGCCAAGAGGTTGATCGACGACATAACAAAAGTATCACTGACAATATAAGCATAATCGGGATCGTATTTGAAAACCTACGAATGAATTATTATAGGATTAGGCAGAAGAATTATGGTAGGATTCAACTCAGGAACTAATGAAACAAAGGGGCTGTAAATGTGCCTTGATTGGAGACATGGGTTGGTTGGTATATTTAACGCCAGGGGGGCGCCGCCCAGGCCTCCCTAGTGGCATGCGGCGTGCGCAGGGGAGACATGGGACTCCAGAGCCCCATTTGTATCCATATATTGCTCCCAGCTGAACGATCACCGTATCATATAGCTCCTAGGCACTCGAGCAATTCATCAGCAAGGAAATAAGTTGTTCATACTTCAGTGGTTCGAGGGTAGGAAAGGCAGTGATTCTGTGTTAGATTATGATGGTGCTATGGATTCAGAGTGATTTTCTTTCGGCCGTGAACAGCTGTTACATTCTACTATATTATGATATGGACACTCCGAAAGACAAGTGTCTCGAGAGTAGGCGTAGCCTCAGTCTCTGAATGGGTTAGGATGCTTTGACATCTTTCTTTGATTCCGTGATATATGTGGCCACCGCCTTTATGCTTCTGAGGAGCCAAGATGCTGCTCCCACGATGATCATATGGATACGGATGCGCCAGCGGCCGCCTACTTAGCTGGCGTAGGAGACTGTCATACACGACATTATACTATGCGTGGCTGAGTATCTTCTAAGCTTCGGGAGATCAAGAGATTCCATATCGGCGCTTCCTAGTGGGCATGAAGTCATCAGCGGCTTCGAGACTGTTGTTGCCTGAACGTATGAAGGAAGGAAACATCTATAAAGGACGCCGACCTCTCTCCAACCTCGTTTGAACTTATACTACTTCCATCACTCATCATCCATCATCTATCAGATCCATCATAGATCAGACGCACCAAAAACATTCCAAGCACCATTTCAAACAATATCCCAGACATCAAGTAACCAGGTTCCCAACCACCACAGCACACCACACCACATAATATCCAGACCCTACTTCGAAACCCCAACATCCACCATGCAGTTCACCACCCTCTTCCTCGCCATCGGCAGCGCCGCCGTCGTCCCCCAAGCGCTCGCGGGCTGCTACACCGGCGGCGACATCTGGGGCGCGGAGCGCGGGTACGCGGAGCAGGCCGTCGACGGGCTCTGCAACTCGGCCAACGAGGGCGGCTTCACGCAGACCAGCTTCGTCTCAGGCCAGACCAAGGCCATCTGCGCGCCGCTCACCGGCGAAAAGAAGGTCGACCTGTCCATCCACTGGGGCGGCACGGGAACCATCGACCTCGGCGACGGCGACTGCAACCTCCGGCTGAAGAACGAGATCAACGGCTGCGAGCACGGCGGCGATAGCACCATCGACAACTGGAGGTTCATGTAAGTCCCCCCCTTTGTTCCCCTTCCCCTTTTCTCCCTCTGGGCTTCTCCCTGCTAGATCGCTCGTTGGTCGTCCTTGGCTAATAGTCCTTTTTTCAAAGTGCTGATCCCAATGGGGGCTCTTGCTCTTGAGAGACCGGCGGCGTCCTGCCTTCAGAACCACGAGGACTGGATGGGGGAGTAGTGTAGTATCAGATGGGAGATCTATCAGGCAACAGCACGAATATGGGTGGTAGATGGCCGCATTGCGCTCATTATTAGCGATAGATATATCCGGGCATTCCATTTTTATTGCTTTTTTGCTGTATATGTACGACCTTCGCGAGTTCCAATTATAACTTGTTACCACCAAACTCTCGAACATTGGTATGTGATTATGATTGGGATCCTTGTAGGTACTTATGACTAGTCTACTAGACCTAATGAATACTTCCCGAAGCGAAGCCTCAGTCTTTTTTATTTTTTTTCTTTTTTTTTCTTTTTTATTATTTTTTTCTTTTTTTTAAATAGTGCCGTCAGGCCAAGGAAGCAGTAATCCGTTCACTTATTCTCCACGCTCTCAATCAAGACGTCCTGCCTTCCCAAGCTGCGCTCCATGACATACCGCCCGTTCGGGATATCATTGTAATCCGTCCTCGCCAGCGCGAGCTCCATCGTCGGCTCGATCCCGGCGGCCAGATGCCTGGCCGCGATCCGCTTCCGGGCCAAGCCCTCTTCCACGCGCACCAGCCACCGCTCGTCCACCAGGCCCGCGATCTCCGCCCACGGCCCCTCGTCGCACAGGAGGTAGTTGCCCTCCAGCAGGCACACCTGCACGTCGGGGTCGACGACCAGCCCGCCCGCCACGGGATCCTTGACCGCGTGGTCGAACGTGGGCACGAGGACCGCTTCTTCTCCTCCTCCGTTTCCTCCTCCACTTCTTTGGTCGGCGCGGGACCGCCGCAGCTTCCGCACCATCTCCACCGCCGCCTGCGCGTCGAAGGTCCACGGTGCGCCCCGCCGGGCCAGCGCCTCCGCCGCGTTGGGCAGGTTGCGGAGCGCGGCGAGGGGCAGGTGGAAGCCGTCGACAGAGATCACGACGGTCTTGGGCGGATCCGGGAGACCTGCGAGCGCGAGGGCGACGTTGGCCGCTATGGTGGTCTTCCCGGACCCAGGGGGGCCGGCTAGCGCTATGAGAATCCGTGGTGGTCGTGCAGGGTGGTCCGACCCCGGGGGAGCGGGGGGTGGTGCCGTGGACGGCTGGTGGTCGCGTTGCTTCTGTTGGCACTGGTTCTTCTTGCTTAGATTGAGAATGCGCTCCGCTAGCGCCCGATGTGTAGACTCCATCGTTTGTTGGCTAATTAGGCAACTTATTGGCTAATAGAATGGCGGTTGTCGTCCCCGTCGGTCGGTTACAGGACCGACGATGTAGCCCTTGATATATCCGTGGATAGTCTAGCTCTACCTTTCCACTGCTAGTTCATTCTTACCATGTCCGGAGAGCCCCGGGGGAGTTGGTCCTAACACAATACAAAGTCCGTCCGGAATGGCTAGCTTTCCGCTGGTGGGGACGCCCTATAAATTCGAGGGCTTAGCGGTCCGACGACTGCGATCGGCACCGGACATCTGTCGACCCCCTAACGTAACCGCATAATTGGGTACAACATCTATACTCCACTTGGGCAACTCATGTGATCGTTCGAACGCTCCTCCGAGCGGCTCATCGTGAGATACATTTATACGTGCTGTTGATTCTTACTATTGCGGTGATAATTATCTAGATCGCCGCTAGTTACTTACATCACATCGAAAAGAAACTCCTGGCAACGACCCCTTTCCCAAAGCCAGCCAATATTCAACGAGAGTCTCTTCCACAACTAGTTCGAATCGGCGTCAAGATGGCCGAGATTGTAAGTTCGAACGTTTTCAATATTCATGCTGGCCACTCCGCAGCTTTCCGACTACATAGATAAAGGAACTAGCTAACCAAACCTAGAACCCTGCCTTCGTGCTGCAATCCGTGCAGAATGTGTCATTTGAGAACCGCGAGGTGCCCAAGCTTCGGGACGAGCACGACGTGCGAGTCCACATAGAGCAGACTGGAATCTGCGGCAGTGATGTGCACTACTGGCAGCGGGGGCGCATCGGGGACTTCATCCTCAACAGCCCCATCATCCTGGGCCACGAGAGCGCCGGGACGGTCGTGGAGGTGGGCAGCAAGGTGACGAACGTGAAGGTCGGGGACCGTGTCGCTATTGAGCCCGGCGTGCCGTGCAGACAGTACGTATCTGTTTATGCTGTTGTTATTGTTGTTGTTGTCGTTTTCGTTGTCGTGATTATTACCTATGATACCCCTTTATCAAAGACTCATGGCGTACCTATCAAGCCGGAGGAGAAAACGTTCATATGAGCTAACCAAACCTCGTACACGTACAGCTGCAACTACTGCCGCTCCGGCTCGTACAACCTATGCGCGGACACGGTCTTCGCCGCCACGCCGCCATGGGACGGCACGCTCCAGAAGTACTACATCGTCGCGGGCGACTACTGCTACCCGATCGCGGAGCACATGAGCGCGGAGGACGGCGCACTGGTGGAGCCGGTAGCGGTCGCCGTGCAGATCTGCAAGGTGGCGGACCTGCGGGCGGGGCAGTCGGTGCTCGTGTTCGGGTGCGGGCCCATCGGGGCGCTGTGCCAGGCCGTGGCCAAGGCGTACGGCGCCAGCAAGGTCATCGGCGTGGACATCTCCAAGTCGCGGGCCGCTTTCGCGCAGGGGTTCGGCGCCGACAGCGTCTACGTGCCGGAACGGCCAGCGGCACCCAGCGCGGATCCCGTGCAGGCGTCCCGCGCCATGGCGGAGACTATCGTCAAGCAATTTGGTCTTGGCGAGGGGGCGGACGTCGTCTTGGAGTGCACGGGGGCGGAATCGTGCATCCAGGCTGGTGTGTTCGCGGCGAAGAAAGGGGGCACTTACGTCCAGGCTGGGATGGGCAAGGAGGTAAGTGATGACGCTTAATATTCTACTTGTTCTCCTCCCCAATTCGAGCAAGCATACTGACAACTTTGTCACACAGGAGGTTGTGTTCCCCATCACGACGGCATGCATCAGAGCGCTGAACATCAAGGGCTCCATCCGGTACACGACCGGTTGTTACCCCCAGGCTGTGGAGCTGGTGGCCTCTGGAAAGATTAACCCGCGTGCCCTCATCACGCATAGGTTCAAGTTCGAGCAGGCACTGGAGGCGTTCGAGCTGGTAAGGAAGGGCCAGGAAGATACACTGAAGGTCATTATCCAGGGCGTTGTGTAATGCGCTGGTGTTTGGATCTAAAAACTAAATACCTACCTACCTGGAAATATTGGTAAAATAATTAGACATGAATAATTGCGTAAAGCTTCTAGTTGCCTTGAACTCTGAACTCGGCGACATCCGACCTCCCACTTTTCATTTATAGGTGATGAGTATGTAATGCGAATATGATGAATATGTGATGATGCAATTCGTCGAGATAAGGAGCACAATCTCCCCTGACCCATCCAATACCTTAATACCTTAACATTGGATAGCTAGCCACCAACCCTGGCTTGTCTCTTGCCTCTTGCCATCTAGACCCTACCTCTTATAGCTAAACTGCTCTATAGAGAGTTTCAAACCAGCATAATCTACGACTATGTTTCATTACTGTTCTTGGGAGGGATACAGCTAGAATAGAAGTGAGAAACGTATTTAGGTATTGTGTAACCGATTGTGTAACCGTGAGCACCTGCCGTCAATGCAGAGCAACTACTACCTAGTACTTATTAAGTGCGGAGAACCCTGTCTGGTCTGTTCCATCGATCAAATCTCGCGCACCCCGATTGACTGATTGACTGATTGACCCGAAGGCTGACGCTGCAATCCACAGTCTCCAAATCCCAATCCCCAATTCGCAATCCCCACGGGGGAAACTGTTACCCCTACCCCGCTGCTCCGCATCCCCGCATCCCCGCATCCCCCAGAAATAAAGGCCCGTATAACGTCTCCACAGGTGACAGGGCACCTGACGAGCGGGTGGGTCGAGGTCGACAGTCGTCCGCTTTCCCCCCTTTCGTCTTCGGTCTTTTGTCTTTCATCTTTCGTACCAGTGAGCACCGCTGGGGTGATCTGGGCCCGTGGACGAACGGACGGCCGTTCTCGTGGCTTCAAGGTTGTTAGTTAGCCATGTGGGGTTCGGAACACAGCGGATTTACGGGGGATGGAGTCCAGGATACACGAAAGGGTTTTTTGTATACTTACTTAGACACCAATAGACAACATCAAGAGCAAGGCCAGAGACAAGAACAAGAATAAAAGAAGAAAAAAAAAAGAATACCCAGCCCTAATACATCGGTCTATTCACACAATCACACCAAGTCCTAACCCATCTTACTCACGTACTTACTTACTACTCATTCCTTCCCCCCTTCCCTATCCTATCCCATCCTATTTCCACCCACCCCGCCAACAGCCGAGCCAACATGGTCCTCGCACCCCACCCCAACCCCGAGGCCCCCGTGCTCTCGCACTTCGACCTCAGCGGCAAGACCGCGCTCGTGACCGGCGGGTGCCGCGGCATCGGGCTCGAGGTCGCGCGGGGCCTCTGCGAGGCGGGCGCCCAGGTAGCCATCACGTACAGCAGCACGCCGGCGGCGGAAGCCGAGCGCATCGCGGGGGAGATCAGCCGGGCCAACGGCGGGCGGGCGGTGCAGGCGCTGAAGTGCAACGTGCGGTCGCGGGCGGAGGTGGAGGCGGTGGTGGAGGCGGTGGCGGCGGCGGGCGGGCTGGGGCGGGGCAAGCTGGACGTGGTGGTGGCCAACGCGGGCATCGCCGAGCACATCGCGGCGCAGGACTACCCCGAGGACAAGTTCCGCGACATGTTCGACGTCAACGTCAACGGGGCCTTCTGGACGGCGCAGGCGGCCGCGCGCGTGTTCGAGCGCCAGCACGAAGCCGACCCCGCCGCCCGCGGCAGCATCGTCTTCACCGCCTCCGTCAGCGCCACCCTCGTCAACGTGCCCCAGAAGCAGGCCGCCTACAACGCGAGCAAGGCCGCGCTCGTCCACCTGTCCAAGAGCCTGGCGGTCGAGTGGGTCGATTTCACCAGGGTCAACTCCGTGTCGCCGGGCTTCATCGCCACCGAGAGTGTGTTTTCCCTCTTAATACTCCTTTCCTTAGAGATGGGCGGACGGTTGTTGGAAGTCGTGAAGTATGTGATACAGGTAGCTGACAAAGTGCATGTGAACAGTGCTGGATGTCCACCCCGAAGAATGGAGGAAACAGTGGTTCTCCATGATTCCTGGGCGGAGACTCTGTAAGGCCTCTGAGCTGAAGGGGTCGTACGTCTACCTAGCTAGTGACGCTAGCAGTTATATGACAGGTGAGTTGGTCATGTCGAGTATTGACCCCCTTTTTCGCTGCGATGTTTCTAGGAGGTGGCTAACACGGCTTGGTGATTAGGGGCAGACTTGATTATAGACGGCGGCTACACCCTGCCGTAGAGGGTCATGCCACGATTATTACTGCGAATGGCTACGCGAATGGCTCTGACATGGCCTAGGCACTGGTTGCTCCGGAAAGACTCAGATGTATAGATCTGATTCGTATCATGTAGGATGCAACGCTTACGTATAGGAAATATTATATTCAATAAAATACTCAATCTAAATGATATCAATCACTCTTGCCTCAGCCTTGTCGAACAGCGGACAAATTTTAGAATACCTCCAGTCACTAGCAACACCAACCCCAACCCGTTCAAAGGCCCCCTCGACACGAAGAGACGGTCTTAACAAAAGGAACCATGTCTCTGGTCCCATATACCGATCCTCCCATTCTCCACTTTCGTTCATCACAATCGAACCGCCCAGTTCTCTCCAAGAGAAAAGTCGAAAACAGTAATAGCTGTCTAGCTTCTTCTCCTGTTCTTGGTCCCATGAACAACATTGCCCTTTGCATTTCCCTTGCATCCAACAAGCGGCCCGATCATCTTCTTGCCCAATCGTCGGGTCTGTCAACCTATCCAAAGAAACTCTCACAGCGCGGAGGCTCCGCGACCGCACAAAGGCAGTCATCTCGTTCGTATATCCGGGGGGGGGGGGCATCTTGACATGTGGATAGAGCCGTTTCCCGAAGTAAAATCCCCGAAGATCCCGCCCCTTGGGGGTATATATTGTGCAAACACCACTAACTCGACAGGAACAAGACAACCTTCTAATTGAATTCGATCGATATTAAAGTTGCGATTTTCGTGTCTGGGTCTTCCTATAGCGTCTCGGAGTACACATTTATTGACCACATCACACCTATGGCTCCAATATGATAAAGGGTAAGCAAAGTCGTAACTTATCACGTGGTCGCAAGACGCCCATGACCACGAAGGGAAATCGTGCTCCTTCTCTACCGCGTCAGCCGTTTCATGGGATGGTAGTGCTGGTCTAGATTTGAAAGCAACAACCCGCCAGGCTAGCTCGAACGGATGTTCTATCTTCCACAAACCTGCAAGGAACTCAACCTCGGGACTGCTCTTGCATTGTTTCTTCTCGCGAATGATGTTGGCCAATCTGGCAAGAGCTACCAATTTATCACTCCGCCGAGAGAGCGAGCGGGAGGAGAACTCAGAAACCACCTTCCTCCATAGCTCGTAAATCCTGTCCGGATGATTACAAGACCCTTGGCGGCGACAGCATCTCGTTCCTGGAGCCATCCTAAATGCGTCTCCTTGCACCCGGAATCTCTGGTGTTTGTCTTTGGCGCACGGGCGATTGTTAGTGTCCCTTCCTTTAGCAACATCCCAATCTTTGTGAGACTGAGATCATCTCTCCTTTCGAAGATGTCGTTTGGCCAGACATGGTGGCCACACTCGCAAAGTTTGCGGCATGAACACTCCCAACTCATCTCATTTCCATCGAAACACAACCTCCGAAATGGCAGTATTGTTTCTTGTAGGCACCAGCCACGCTTGTCTAGTGAAGACTCTGTGGTCGGAGTCAGGCCTCGTCGGATAACCACTTCCTGAGAGTTCCCGGGAAGCATGGACTGAAGTTGCCAGTCACTACGACCAAATGCTTGTTTTCCTAAGAATCCCGTTTTGCAGCTGCTCGGCTCCAGAGCTGCAATCGTTACATAGGAATTGAGGTAGATGCGGTCCATATCGGACGCATCTTCCAACCAGGCATCATGGTCGTCCTGAACGATGCAAAGTGAATCAACCCAGAGGTACGGAATCTTCAACCCTCTGCACACAGTAACAGCATCCTGGACACTTCGAGGCATATTATGTAATAAAGGAATCTCTTTGTAATGGGTCTCGAGATTCGACGTTGTCGTCTTCAAAACATCCTGAGAATCTTCTCCCCAACAATAACTGAGACAGGCGTAGTCCAGGGACAGGGTGGGATCGAAGAGAAATGAACTCCCATTCTGGTTTTCTGGCTCAACGTTGAGTAGCCGCCGAGGCACAAATTTGTTGTCTGGTTGTTTGCAGCATTTGTCGGACTGTACACAATAGGAGAGCCACTGAGCAGCTCTGCTGAACGCAGTCTGAAACGAGGAATCTTCTGAGACGTTCCAGTTTCGACAGATATCCATCCACCTTGTTTCGTCATGGGGATACTCTACAATGTCTCCTACTGCATAATTAGCCATCAATTACCTTCAAGGACGATTAGATCTTCACTTGAAGGCCTAACAAACATACCTGGTGGCCGATGTATGACGTCGAACCATGCGACTCTGCCTCCAAAGTACGTCGGGTCAGACCCTAGATTCATCACCACACTATCCTCATACACCTCACTGCCTAGTTCTTGAGGCCCCACAGTCACGTATTGGCGAAGCACCACTCTCTCCAACTTGCCATTGTCATACTGCTTGATCTCTAAGTCGGCGTAGCTGCGAGCTGTCCGCAAATTGGCCAAAACCCAGCCGGGCTTCCAGTTATCTATCGCTGTCAGAATCAGCTCACACTGATGGCATCGTGGTATCTTGTCTGTTCCAATAGCTCGACGCGTGAAGTCCTCTAGACTCAGGGTAAACGATTCTGAACCTGAGTGTACAGTATTGGAGCGATGAATAGAACATGAAGTCATGGTACCCAATGTGATATAGGCGATATCTGGAAATTGATACGATGGTCACTGAAGGGGCTGCGTGAGATATATATTGTCGGAACAGTCAAGTTTGAGGGGTGTGCAGACCCTTTGCCATTCTCGCTCTCTCACCCAAACATTACTACTAAATGTGGACAACGAAGGGTTGGGTTATGGGCTGCCCACCCCATGTTAGACATCAAGCTTGCCGAATAGTCTTCACTTGAATTCTATAACGATCACTTCCGCACACGTCCCGTATTCGGGCGCCTATGTGAGTGTGGTTACAGGGCATGTTCTGTTTGTAGATAAACCCAATAAACCTTAGCAATAACGGAAAGGGGTATTCTCTCAATCGTTCCTACTAGTAAAAAGATAAATCAATATCCAGGAAAAGTCTATATTTAGTTTAGATAGGAGACATCTTGGGCAATCGCCAAGCCATCCTTCTTAGTCGATGCAGATAGCACCATGTTATTTCCAATGAGATCAACAGGCATCCATCGTTACATTGGCCGGTGGACGCCTCAAGGTGGTATTGTACGATATGCCAGGTGATGCGACAACACCACTAGCAATCAGCCATGTCACTGGCCTGTTGAGTATATGTTTAGGCAAGTATCGTAGCCCAACACCACCCGACGTGACTGCATATGCATGTTAGGAAAAGTGAAATATCGCAGCACTGCTTGAATTTGCCCAATCTCGCACTGCTGTATTACATTATTGATAGCGGAGAGCGAACGAGTTCGCCCGTTTCCCTAGTTGTAAAGGCAGGAGATGTTTCCTATGCGCCCTCGATATGACAGCGGCGGTTATAGGCATATCTCATATCCTATTCACTCTAGTACATGTAGCGTCGCCTCGCTTACGTTGAAATTCAGAGGTGTCCTGTTCCAGGGGTGACCCCCCAATTGCGTATCTGGCCCTACGGCATCCAGCAGGATCTCGTCCTTGGTGGCCGGAGCCCACCGGCAATCCCCCAGAGACTCTAGATTGAGGCTGATCGCGTAACAATGACCAGGCTCAAGACCGTCCACGCTCGTACTGCCGGACCTTGCGCTCGCTGCCGTGTTCATCCTTCTCTCGGCCGTGCGCGACAATGGATCGTGGGTCGGGCTAATACAAGTGACGCAAAAGGAACCGACTCTCGACTCGAAAAGAAGATGACCGATAATTGTTTGGCTGCCATCTCTCCGCCGAGCTCTCGCGCTCTTGTACAATTGGACATTTACAAGGACCAGAAACGAAGCGGGAGACTTTCTCCTAATACCTTACCCGTTGATAATTCCACTGGAGTGTTGGGCAGCAGGGTGAGATAAAACGGGTCATCGTGTCCGCCTCTGACGCGAAGAACCGGTGCTCTGTTGATACATGAAATCCTGGTAGTGCTTACCGGCTGACCGGAATTTAGGTCCGTGATGGTATAGCCGCCGCTGGACGAAAGCACCTGTTGGGTCTAGAGGCCTGCTCCAGGTGAAGACGGTAATGGAGTGCTGGGCTCGCGAGGTGACGGCCATGGCGATTGTTGGTGGTTCGGGTTGCGAGTAGGCGTGCGTGGACCGGTCAAACGATAGCTGGATGTCGATCGGCGGAGTATTATCTTGAGGTGAAGAAGCCATGGCAGGTCGTTACGACCTCTAGTCGAGCCTAGGTCGGTCGGCGAAACAATCTTACCATAAACAAGGCTTTCGACGCTTGCAGATGTTTGGAGTGTGCGCTTGTAGGTTGGATGAGAGAAAATGGTTTGCGAGTGTTGCAGTCTAGTGGGGCCAATAAGGGGTGACAAGGGGTGGTAAGCATACGCCATAGGCTGTTATATATATCCTTTTGGTCCCCGAGGGTGTTGTACTTTTCAAGACTTATAGTCAACCGCATATGCTTCCCTCATATGGGCAGACGTCATAGCCACAGGCACAAGCATCTCTCGGAGTTACTCAGTTACAGGAGGTTTGCCTTTGGAGGTCCAGGTAAGGAGATATACAAATCTGATTAGTAATAGGGGTATATATAGCTACTTAAGTATGTAGGCCCCTTTTCAGTTCAGCAGCCGTATCGTACCCACTGGTAAATATATCCCAAGAGCCGGTAGACCGTACAGTGAAGCGAGAAACCAAGTGAACAAGTGGTCTAAGAGATTATTGAACGTAGGTCTACACTTCCCCTCAGGCCCACACGGCCATTCAGCGGTAATCACATGTCCTTTTATAGGGTTTTCACAGGGCACTTCGAATATGCATACCATGCTCACTTCGAGCAATTACTTACAGGTCGAACGCAATTTTCTTCGATTCCAGTGCGCTGAGCTGAGGCAAGCCGAGCCGAGTCGGTACAAAGGCCTCAAGCTCATCCCTCCCCGACTTGATACCTATCCAGACCGACGGCCCACCAGCTGGCTATAGATAGTATCCCACCTATTAGTTTCAGAGTGTCAAACTTGACTTTTCGAGCGGGAAGTAGTCATTGACTACTTTACCTACCAACCTAGGGGACAGGTATTTCGCCAATCCCTCTCCCCCCTTAACTATCAATGGGCAGATCCAGAAATGCCTACCCCCTTTTCATACTTTGCCGTGCGCCGGATCCATGCGAAAATACCGATGTTTGGTTATCATATGATACGATATGCACACCATCCTGAGGTGATTCATGATTATGACGTGATGGCGCATTCGTCCCAACCTCCCACGCTTGAAACTTCCTCTTCCCAGTCCATCATGACAACCGGGTTTGGTACATATGCAATGTCGAGTAAGACAAGCGCCTCCCAATATGTCTCTGCTTCGTGTCCCCGCTTTCCTTCCCACACCCAAATATATCCGATGTCCCCGCCATTATATGCTTGTCCCGGATTACGTGCCGGTCGACTTCCACGACCGTGCTCGACTGAGCGTAAAGAATTTCGCGTGATGGGTGTGCAGCTTTATGCACTCTTTCGGCTCTTGCCCTACTGCTGTTTCTTGGGCAGGCCAGCCGCCTTCCTAGCTTCCACATCCCCCTCGGCGAGCCACCGGCTGGCCTTGACGAGCTGGACAATGTTCAGGATCTGCTTGATGGCCATGACCGGGAAACTGATGCCGGTGATGACCCAGGGCCAGAACGAGTCCATCTTGTTCGCGCGGGCCAGCTCGAGGGCGGCGGCGCTGTAGGGGTTGGTGAAGAGCTGGCGGAGCGTCGAGCTATTAAGTTGCGCTCCTTGTTGGATGGCGGCGGCCTTGCTCTCGCCCACGGTGCTCAGAAGCTGGGGCGAGAGAAGGGGTGATGAGAAAGAGAGGAGGTACAGGCCGATAAAGAAAACCTCATTGAGGGCGCAGCATGTGAAGAGGACAGCCTGGTTCCCAATTAGCCTCGTCAAGACAACAAAAATGTACGGATGGATAGGTGGCATACCTTGTTGGTATAGTACAAGTTCAGAAGCCAGCTCCTGGACTTATCCACGCTTTTGTGGCTCGTATCGGAACCTCCCATGGCCAGTGTTGCGTACATATGTATGTAATGGCTCGCAAAATCGACGGAGATGAGGCTCTGGAAGACGATGGCCCATCTTGGAAACGCGGACGACAGGAAGACCAGTAGACACGATGTCGTGCACCGGTCGGTCACCATGTCCAACACGGCACCGAACCTAGTCGACTGCTGGAAGTATCTCGCAGCATATCCATCTAACGCGTCGAGAAGGCAGGAGATACTATAGAGAATAGAGCATGTTCGCGGATGGAGCGGCATATAGTATAAAGAAGCAATAGCCAGAACTATGCGGAAATAGCCTATGTTGAGACAAACCAGCTGTTAGCTTCATCCGACTTGTTGACACTTACGGTCGAGTGGTCGGATAGGATAGTCGATGAATTGCATACCTATGACATTTGGCCAGAAGAGAAAGATGTTCTCCCCCGGGGTCGTCACCCTGCTCTTATCAGCCAGCACGGCGTTATCATCCTTTCCAACACTGTTGCCATTTATCGGAGCATCTGATGTCGAGGTAGCTTTGGTCGGCGTTTCAGCTTCATTGTTCGAGGCTGCGGACGCCAGTGCAGCTTGTCGTCGGGTGCGTCTTTCCGACATATCGGATTATTAGGAAACGTTGGTGTGTTCCTCAATCTAGACTGAGGCTCTTGATAAGGTTCGGGTATCGAACGGGCCTTGCAGAAACAGTGACGTGATGTGATGACAGGGAGGTAACCACGCTGTTCAGTCAGCATCTACATGTAGCTAGACCTCGTAGTTGGTTCGTGCCAGGATAGCACACGGGCACACGGGCACACGGTCCTCGAGAAGCTGAAAGTCGCCCGCAGATCGCTGAAGGACAGAAATATCGTTACTTCCGGTGGCTCCGACACTCTCTCTCAGGACGAAAGAAATCTAGTAGATGTCCAGAACGGATAACGACATGCAGGGACGTGATATGGGGATGGGGTGAAGGTGGGAATTATTGTGCAGCTGTGAGATGAGAAATCGGTAGCTTCGGGAGAGAATCATTGGATATGATGGTGACATAACAGCTGGTGTATGTATGTACATACATACATACACACACACACATACTTATCAGGCCAGCCCTATCTGCTTGAGGAAATAAAAGGGGGACGCTACATGGGACGTTCCAATGGGATGTCAGGCTGAACAGTTTTGAGTGGAACATCCGATAAGATAGTTACCTAGTAATCGATATGTTGATAAGTCGACATACAAGTAGATAAGGGAGACATCACCTCCGACACGGCGATACCCGAACGAGCCGCTTCTCATCTCGTCTTCGGCAGCTCTGTCTTACCACTTCTGAACTAACATACCAAATAGGCGCATATTCTCTTATGTAGGCAATGAGAAAGTTACAAAGTTTGGTGCTAATGATTGTCGGATTGTCGAGGATACCACGAAAGATACTAACTGCCTTCAAAGGGCACTTTGAAGTATCATGGCACGCGTATTAGAGCTACTAACTACGCTTACTTCGCAAGGTTATATATTTTTCAACTTTGGTGTGCAAGATTGACCCCGCAGCCCCCGATAACAGGCTCTCCAGCTTCAGTGTTCGTATGTATGAAGTATCCCTAGGAGTCTAGGACCCTAGGTCTCAAGAACTCCCAAGATGAAGCATGGATGTTACCTCACAATGTATCCGACTGAGATGACGTGCATGTGTCTCAGCGATGATATATCTATATAGGATACACAGGATATATAGGATTGCCGAATATGCAAGAGTCTTGTTTCCAGTCCAGCTAAGCTTGCCGTAATCACCTACCTATACACTTCGTATTACACACCTATGCGGCGCCAAGCATGATTCAACAGATGCACAATGCGCCTATCATCGTTTCTCGGGAGCTGCTCAGATTCGGGCCTATATCAAAGTTGTCCTACCCCACATGATGGAAACCAATACTAGTTAATGTTTACAGACCCGTGCGATGAGGAGCTCCGCGTAACGGTCCGGTCAGTGGTACTTCGGGTATGTAGCTGTCTGGGAGGTGGCACGGCTCGTGAGCTTCCACGGGCCATTGTTACGTACCTACATATACATAGTATGCTCGGGGGTTGGATATCCGGGGAAAGCCAGGCTGCCGGTGAGCGCCGGTGAGCATCCATGAGAACACCCCTTGGCTGCTAGGTAATAATAAGTCGGATTATTCAGACCAGCGTCTCCAGTAGTTCGGCACCGCCGGTCAATTAGCGTTGGCTTAAGACGAAGATGACCTGATGTTTCGTACGGAGTATACATTCCTAGCTCATACTAGCTCGCCAGGGCTGCTGACGGTGAAGCCGTATATACTAGTCCGTGCTATGCTAAACCATTGGGTACCGACCAAATGCATTCATGTAGCAAGGGCACTCTGTACCATATAACAGACATGAAGTCGACATTAGTGGCATGACCCCAGTACGTACAACTAACATCCATGATGCATCTACCAACCTTGAAGTCCATATCCAAGGGACCACCATGCATAATGCATATCGTGACGACGAGTCAACCTGTCCTATATTTGACGCTTACATAACGATAACCAAGTAGGTATGGCAATGCATAGCAGCTATCTAGGTATGGCCTATATCGAGGAAGTCTAGAGATGCCGGTACGTTATATGTTATAATGCAGTGGGCTGGAGGGCGTGATACAACACGTAGCACGGTAGATGCGCGGTAGATGCTACATGTAACTTAACACTTATTATAAGTTAACTAGTAGATGCCTCTTAAGCCTTGCCAAGCCCTATCCAATGCGACTCTGCAAAGGCGATACCTACCTAGGTACTACGTACCGATCCGTTATGCTATCCAGTGTTGTCGTTTCGGATATCATAGTTATTCGCAGGGTAACCCTAACTAACTAGACCGATATTTATCGCGTAGGCATCGTAGGCATATGAATGCGTTGGTAAGTAATATATGACATGTCTGTTCGTGCTGTGCCATAGTACGATGTGCATTTTGTAGGTAACTTTCATTTCTCTGCTTCCGGATAGGAGAGACCTGCCTGTGTCGCTCGGCGGGGAAGGGAACGGATCGATCCCTGAGGTTGGCAAGAGGTATACACTATACACTTATGTAGTATCGACCGGCGGCCCGTTGAATGCCGCTCTCTAGGAGGTGCCTGGGTGTGTAGGTGTACATACATGGAATTATTGGATTATTACCTAGATTATTGAACTGCATCGGGTGCATGATGGTGTTTCGGCAACCTCCCAATTTCCCATTTCGCCAAGCTACCTAGACAACACAACCCTTCCTTGACCCTGCCTTGCCTTTAAACCCTCCCACCGTCTCTGCTCATGTCGATCGAGGCCACTTCATCGAGCCATGCCTATGCTTCGTGTACCCTTCCTGGATACTACCTTATGTAGTTGATAGCCCTGATATTGATAGCCCGACCACTCAAGTACATACTACGTAGTAGATATATGACTTATCGCGCTTATTAAGAGTGATCTACGAGCACGATAACTCGATCCATTTTATACACTTGACAGATCAACTTATTATCCCCCCCTTTCCCCCCACCCTCTCCCCCTTTCTCTCCATGGCCACTATATGGAATGCCGATCAGGTCTCGCACCCGCACCGCGTCCTTCATCTTAGATTCCCGCAGTTCGTCAATTCTGTCGCAGGTGCGTTGTGAGTTGTGACTTGTGAGACGGGCATCGTCTACCCGGCGGCTCTTGGATACCACCGCATTCCCGTTCGCCTTTTGCAACCAACGTCCCCAATCACCCGCCGATTCGTTATCACAATCGTCGGAGAGTCGCCGAGAAATACGCTCTTGGACTCCTCCAACACGTCACGAGACCATTCGATAGGCTCGGTAGAATATCGTCAGCGCATTGCGGCACATGCATGTCCCCCGTCCGCAGGTAACTGAATACACGGGCAACACACGCAACACGCAGCGCCAGGCAGGCAACAGCCCAAACCAAACGACGCTGAGACAACTCATCCGCTTGGGTTGGCTGCTCGTGTTTGAGTGTTGTCATGATCAAACGGATCTTGGCTATTGATCACTTGAACCACCCACTCGAACCACTCCCGATTTCTATATCCTCTGCCTGCTGCCAACCCCGCTAATGCGATATTGTTGCAAGGACAAGGACGCATAGCGGGCAGAAACTGGAATTTATACTGCTGGGATAGAGGCACAGTCGGATAGGGAGAATCGGCATAAGAAGGAGGCCAGGTAGGTCATTACTAGAAGAATCCACCAATCCCCATTCCCGTTCTGTTGGGTTATGCGACAGGCCACTGCTACCGTACCAAGCTATAGCCACATCGTCCCGGACAAGACATCCCAAACAATACCCCGACTCTTATATCAACCTTCGGAACCCTAGTCTACGACATACCTAACCACCTTTTAGGTATCGTGTAGTTAGGTATGTAGCAACTACCTGGACAATCCTGGGCCCCCTGCCAACCCCAACTCGCCCGCCTCGCCCAAGCCTTCTTAGCTTTTCCTCCCCTGCGCGGGACTACCAGGTACTAGGTACCTTCCAAGGTTGTCTGCTTGTGCCTTATGTGCCCTATGCACAATACATATGTACATACATACATACATACATACGGCAGTAGGGTTTCTTGGGTCCTTCACTGACCTCGACCCCACACACAGCCCACCATCTAGCCCACCGTCCAGCCAGCTTGGCAGTCCGCTAGCCCGCCTGGGAGTCCAACCGGCATCACCGCTAACTGACATCATCTAGCCCCACACTCTGAAATCCCCTAAAAATCCCCTAATCCATTGGATCGTCGCGATCTAGGTGCTCCCTCCTTGGGGCTCCAGGGCTTTTTAGCTTGGGTGTGGTTTAACTAGTAGTTGGTCCATTATCCAATCCATTGCTTCGCTTCGTACTCCCAGCCTGACGACAAAAGCAACCAATTACCAACTACCAGCTAAGGAAAACCATTCCTCGACCGTTCAAGCTATCCCGCCTTTTTGTATCGCAATCCGCAATCCAGGCAATACAAAAATACACATATACCGCCAGCTGCTCTACGGCCTGCGTTACTCTTCGTTCGATTCTCCTTTCCGTCCGGACGACTCGCTCTACTACCTTTGGCCATGTGTGCCGCTCCTTTACGCCACCCCTCGACCAAGGCGAGCTTCGCCGAGAGAGCCAACGATGCCTCACATCCATTAACTAGCTATCTCCTACGGTTGATGACCATAAAGAGGTCGAACCTGTGTCTCAGCGCCGACGTCCCGAATGCTCGCGAACTTCTGACCTTAGCCGATAAGATCGGCCCGTCCATCGTCGTCCTCAAGACGCACTACGATTTGATTACAGGATGGGATTACCACCCCCAGACCGGTACCGGAGCCCGCCTGGCTGCGATCGCGAGGAAGCACGGCTTCCTTATATTCGAGGACCGGAAATTCGGCGATATAGGCAACACGGTGCAGCTGCAATACACAAGCGGGACGGCGCAGATCATCAACTGGGCGCACATCACCAATGTCAACATGGTGCCCGGCAAGGCGGCAGTACAAGCGCTCGCCGAAGCCGCTGCGAAGTGGAAGTCGCGCCTGAACTACGAAGTCAGGACGTCAGTCACCGTGGGCACGCCGGTAGCTGATTACTTCGACTGCGACAACAGTAGCGAGGAGCGAGAGAGGGAAGACCGGTCCCTGTCGCCCAGGCAGCCGCAGCAGGATCCAAACACGAGTTTCCAGACCCACATGGACCAAAACGGTCGGAAGAGCAGCATCGTGTCGGTCAACCTCACGCAGTCGTACGAGCCGATCGACTCGCCGCGCTTCGCCAATGGCATCCCCGAGGGCGATGAGCTCCTGTTCCCGGGCATCGAAGAGCCGCCCTACGAGCGCGGGCTCCTGATCCTGGCGCAGATGTCGAGCGCGGGCAACTTCATGGACGCGCGGTACACGCGGGCCTGCGTCGAGGCGGCCCGGGAGCACCCGAACTTCGTCATGGGCTTTATCGCGCAGGAGACGCTGAACAGCGAGGCCTCGGACAACTTCGTCACTATGACGCCCGGCTGCCAGCTGCCCCCCGCGGGCGAGGACGAGAGCGCGGCCATCGCGGGCGACGGCAAGGGCCAGCAGTACAACACGCCCGCGAAACTGGTGGGGCTCGCCGGGTGCGATATCATTATTGTCGGGCGCGGCATCCTCCAGGCTGACGACGCCAAGACGGAGGCCGAGCGGTACCGGAAACGCGCGTGGCAGGCCTATATGGAGCGGACGGGACAGGCGTAAGCGAATACACGAAGACAGCGAATATCTCGACCAAGTAACTACATAATAAAGAAGGGGGCAAGAAGGGGAGAGGGGGAGGGAGAGGATCATACGAGGAGATTTCGAAAGGGAAAAGTAGGAGAAATAAGAAGAAACCTGTTCGGGATCTGCCTTCCTATCTATCGTGTTGGTTATATGCATGAAAACATAAATCAAGCCATCCTATCCCATCCTATTTTGTCCTATCCTACCTTATCCGAATAGACGATTATCAGTTCATCTCTGGGGTTTTCTTTTTTTCTCCACTCCCCCATCTCCTTTTTCTCGCTTTGTTTTGAACTCCCTGACAACGGAACTGGAGTGAACTGAGCAGGGAGCAAAAGCAACGAACAGAAACCTCATCAGTAAGAGGAGGACGAAATGGTACTTGATTTTCATCATATATCCGAACACCGGTTTCAAATCAGCACACAAGAGAGATGAGACAGATGGCTGGAAATGGTGAACTAGGAGAAAGCGTAACTAGTAAAATACCATACATATATGTTGCAACATGGCATTTATATAAGATGGCAGATAGCCACGTGTATCTGGACGTGTATCTGACTGTTCATTAGGCGCCGAGGAATATATACGCCCTTATTGCCTGAGAATATGCGAAGAAAAAATGAATGGCTATAATGAAAGCAGATGAGTAAGCAACATAGATCTTGGACCAAGGTGCCCGAGGATAGTCGGTTGCTTTCCGGTAACCTCGCGGTAGTTGCTAACTATACCAATGCGGTATTATATCCCAGGTCCCCTTAATATGCCGACGACTAGTTAGGCAATTATAGTATACGTAAGAACCAAGTCTGCAGGTATACAGCATGTATTAGGTAGGTAGGTAGGTAGACAAGTTGCATGTGAATGCATCTATCTTAGTTACGTCGTCGGGATGTCGATTTCGGTATAGTCCCGGTGTCTTTATTTCCCTGATGACCTGCAGGGCCCGTGCAGGGCGGAGCTTACTAACCGTACATTAGGTATCTGACTAGGCATTTCTTAACATGACTCAACTCGAGAGTCGATGTGCCTATCAACGAGTAGCTATCGACAGCTTCGGGCAAGTGAGAGGGAAAATGTGGTGGAATTGTGGGAAATATGGGAATTATGAAAGATACAAAGGCCCATCCAGGCGTCTTAGCGCCGGAGTTACACGGTGTTAGCGGGGACATGCCATTTTTGAGCCACGCCAGCTCAACCTTATCACCATTACATGGTGAGTTCCAACGAGCATATGGGATGGGGATGGGGATGGGGGACGGGGCTGACGGGGGAAGCTGCCCCCTGTAACTACAAGTAGCAAATCCCGTGTATTTTAACTAGTCGATTGTTCTCGGTTTTTCATTTGCCCAGAACCTGGGAACCTTGGAAGTTAAAGTCACGAACGGGAAACGGGAACAGGGAAAAAAAGGTGGGGGGCATCTTGGTCTTCAATCCATGCAGGTGCAGGTGCAGGTGCCCTTATGTAATCCTGTAGTTACCTAATAACCTTGGAAGTCACCTCTCGAGTTCGTTCGTTGAAGAACCAGTAACTTCCAATTAATGTTCATGTTGCGATCCTCCCTCAAGCTCGTCAAGCTCTTGAAGCAGCCCCGACGACAATTCCGATATACGATACATCGCGCCCCCCTCCCCCTCGAGGTTTTGTCGTCTGTCCGCCCCGCTTGACTCGATCGAATTTCGATTTCGATGGTTCTTATAGGTCGGGGGGAAAAGCAGCTGCCGCCGTTCGCAGCCCTACACATTGTAACTCGTAACTTAGCATCTACCCCGATTATCGTCGAGAGGGAGCAAGAGATAGAAAACTAGAGAGAGTGGGAGAAAGAAGAGAGACTTCGACTTCGACTGCATTCAATTCAACCAGCATCATGTCGGGTCCCGAAGTCGTGGACGGCAATCCTCCGCGTGACATGGTGATGCACGGCGATGCCAATGCCGAACGCGAAAACGAAAACGATGATCGTAACAGCTTCGATAATCACAAACACGACGAGGGTAGCAGGGACCAACAGGATACCCAGAGCAAAGGGCCTCCACGAAAGCGCAGACGCCTGGTGATATCGTGTACGGAATGCCACAGGAGGAAACAAAAAGTACGGGCGCTTGCTTATCGGTTACCCCCCATGTCTGGATTATAATCAAATCAGTTCATCCGCGGTTTGCAATGCATTATACGAAGCGCAAAGTGGTTGGAACCAAATATACGACAGGCAGCTGACATCGAGTTTTGTTCCAAACTATAGTGCGATCGCAAACTACCCTGTACGAATTGCCAGACGCGCAACAAAGAGTCGTCCTGTCAGTACGAGACCGGGCGGCCGGTTCGAAAAGACAGCCGCAATGAACCCGTCCGGTCTGACGAGGACCGCTCCCCGCCACAGACGGAGGAGCAGCGCACCAGCGCACCACACAAGGCTGTCGATTTCGGCTACACGAACAACGGCAGCTCGCCCCTGGAGATCTTGAAGAAGATCGACGGCACCGGCGGCGAGTCTATCCCCGGCATGCCGGCGGACACGTACGATCGAGACAGCGTCGGCGTGCGAGAGCGCTACAAGTCGCTGGTGCGCCAACTGCCTGCGCGCACCTTCGTCGACCAGCTGATCGCCGTCTACTCGCGCGACATCAACTGGCAGTACTGCGGCCTCGACATCCCCATTCTGCAGGACCTCGTCGACCAGTGGTATAACCTACCCTTCAGCTTGCTGTCGAGCGCCGGCCCACAAGCCCTCGACCCCATGCTGCGCGCCCTGCCTGCCCTCTTGTTCCAGCTCATGGCGTCCGCGCTCCTTTACGTCCCGGATAGCGCGCACGAGACCTTCAACTCCCTGAAGTACGCCAACATGACCTTCGACGACCTGGCGCTCGAATACAGCGAGTCTGGGGTCGCCATCCTCTCGCTGCTGGGTAAGCGTCAGATGTCCATCGTGACGGTGCTTGCCGGCTGGGTGCGAGCAGGCTTCCTGAAGTACACTGGTCAGGTTACTGAATCTGTGAGTCAAGCCAACATTCGTGAGCCGAGTCTATTTTCTTTCCATTGCTCTAACCCATCTTGCCTGTACTATATAGTGGCATCAAGTGGGGACTGCCATCCGGGATGCGCAAGAGATCGGGTTGCACCGTGATCAGTACGATCCGCAACCCACGCCCGACGACGACTCCGACACCATCCTACACAAGCTGTGGATGTCGCAATTCCGGAGGAGGGTATGGATGACGCTTCTCAGCTGGGATCTGCATACGGGGGCGGTGCTCGGGCGGCCAACGAGCATTGACTTCCGGCAGATCAACCGGAGCATGCCGATCGACGTCGTGCTGCCCAATGAGAAAAAGAAAATGCCGCTGGTGCCGCGGGGCGAGGGCGACCCGCCGACGCCGCTGACGCGGGCGATTTGGGGCTTCGAGCTGATGCGGCCGCTGCGGGAGATTCTGGACCTGGAGAAGGAAGGGCCCTTCCCCAAAGACTTCACGAAGGTCGACCGGCTGCACCAGAAGCTGCTGGACATCCAGGCGAGCACGCCGGCACCGTTCCGGCTCGAGAACCCGGACACGCGCTTCGACGACCGGCCTGAGTGTTGGTGGCTGCCGCTGGTGCGGCCGAACCTACCGCAGCTGATGGCCTTCAACTTCATGGCGCTTCACCGGCCGTACATCTTCACGCGGGCGGCATCGCGGCACGAGGCGCTCAAGGCCAGCCTGGGCATGCTGGAAGCGCAACGCATCTACTTCAGTGTGATGAAGCCGCACCAGTTCCGCACCTTCGGCCTGTTCTTCGGCACCTTCGACGCCGTCGTCATGCTTGCCTCCATCTACATCCTGTTCCCGCGCGAGCACGTCGAACTCCTCCCTACTGCCGTCCAGCACTTCCGCTGGGCCGTCGAGCGCTTCGAGCGCATGGCTGAGCGCAACCGCCTCGCCCAGGCCGCCCTCGGCGTCCTCCGCGCCATCTACATCCGCTTCAAGAAGGCCGTCGGCGCCCAATTCTCCTGCGAGCAGATCTGCCGCGGCATCGACATCGCCGCCGGCTCTCTCACTCTCGGCGTCTCTTGTCCCCCTGGCGTCAACAATAACACGAACAATAACCATACCACCACGCCCGGGTCGGTATCAGACGCCATGTCGACGACATTGACGAACAACTCGCATTCTTCGTCCGATGCCTCGCGGCACCCGAGCACCGCGTCGAGCAGTGGTGGTGGTGGTGGTGTTAATAGCGCGACGACGTCAACGGTCCCGGCGTCGAGGAGTAGCTTGGATGGTGGAAGTATCAGCGGGGGTAGCGCGGGGCCCACGCCGGCGGCGAGCGGGAAGAGCGCTGCGGATGCTGCCGCCAGTGCCGGCGGTGATATCACCAACAGCACCGGCAATATATTCGACACCCCCGCCGGCGCCGCTACCGATTGGACCTTCCCGGCCGACTTCGACTTCAGCACCATCATGCCCATGTACCCCATGGGCGACGTGGCGTACAACGACCTGACGGGCGTTCTCGCCGGCACAGATGGCAACGCCAACCACAACGGCAACAACGACATTATTCATCATAACGGTGGCGGAGGCGGCTGGTCAGATGCGACGCTGTCGCCGGGTACTGCGTTACATACGATGCAGTCGACACCAGCGGCGACAACACCGGGCCATAACAATAATAGTGGTATTAACAATAACGGGGGCAGCTTTCTGCAGGAGCAGGACCAGGAGCAGCCCTGGCTGTTTGGTGGCGATTTCGGAAATGATACGATCTGGAATCTGTTGAATCAGTTCCCTTCGTATTGAGTGAGTGAGTAGGGCATATTGGCGTCTTGCTGAAAAGGGGACGCGGAAAGGGTGACAAGTTGGTGGTATGGTCGTTGATGTCTCGACGAGAGCTAGCAAGAGTACTTCCCCGGCCACCGCCTAGTTAGGTCGGCAATCGGCTGTGCTCACGTGGCTCACGGACCCGGATGCGGATGAGAGCTGGAACTGGCACTGGGCTACACAGGACTGCACATATGCCCGGTAGCAGAGTGTCTGCCGTATGTTGGTGGCCCCGTCGTCATGTAGCCTGGGGCTAGGCCAGAAGGCTTCGTGATTTACGATTGTGTATACACAAAATATACATATACAAATCTGTGGACGAATAACGGATGGATTACAAAAGATGAGATGAGATGAGATGAGATGCGATGACGGACTTACACGTACGTACTTAGATATCAATACCACCATCCAAACTCCTGACTTTGCCTTTTACTATGAGAACACCATGGCTATCTGCCGGCTCTCGTTCGGGTTTGATGGCGGTATATTAATGAGGACGGGTGTGCTCTTGATTGTGTTCTTTGTATGATGTGCATACCCTCGACCCGACAACCAAATACAGGATATTAAGATATTGAGTGTACAGGGCGATTATAATGGGTTGGTTGCACGATTGTTTCCAGGCTTTCGGCTTATACTTGTGTGTATGTGGCTGGAGAGAGAATTGCCGGACTACAAATGGTGTTTACTTTTCCTCCCCTTTGAACTTAAGCAAGTGAATACTTTAGTAGAAGGATTTGTGTAACATTGAGTTCAACAAATTACCAACAATATTTTCCAGAAACTGAAAAAATGGGAGATGTGGGAGGGAACCCCCTCCCTCCCGATTATTTATATCCGATCGTCTGATTCATTAACGCCGATCACGAACAATACAACACAATGCCATTGCTGGTGTTATCTATTACGGGCCTCACGCATTCATCGAATTCCTCGTTTCGGTGAGCATAATTATAATTAGGTAACACCAACCTAGCCAGTGCAGTGTCGAAATTGGGACTTGTGGTTTCTTAATCACCGCCACGCCTGCAACAACGTAACCATGTCCTACTGGGGGCGCAGTGCATTGCGCAATACGGTAGGCTAGGTAGGTAATAAAAATGCAAAGCCGGACCTTACCAACCCATCAATCCAGATGGCGCGGGCGAACTCGCGCTAAGTCCCCGACCGGCAGGAGGACCGACTGCTCGTAGAGCTGCACACGTCCTCGAGCCGGAAGCCCTCCGCGCCCCTTTTACTAGCAGGCCCCGCGGATGTACCCGCGATCCTTGTGCTCCGGCTCCGGATCCGGCTCGAGCGGAAGCCGCCCTGCGGGTTCTGCAGCCAAAAGGGAAGGCCGTGATGGCCGCGCCTCCCCCGGCCGGTGCGTGCGGTGCATCTCCCGCGCGGCTGCGACGAGGCCGGCGAGGATGGGCAGCCCGAAGGAGGTCCCGTGGCCAGGATGCTCTGCGTCACCGGGCCGAGCCCGCAGGCTGCGTCGTGGATGATGGCGTCGGGTGGCAAGGGGGGGAAGGAGGGTCATTTTATGCTAGGCGATGCTGAGGGTCTTGTCGGCGCCGATGATCCCGAAGAGCCGGCTGCTGAAAGGCATGGCCTGCTTGGGAATGAAGCCGTTGGGGAGGCCATTGGGGAGGCCATTCTTTCAGATCACGTTGCGAAGACGAACGAGTCGAGGAACAAGCTGTGGGTTGGGTCAGTTGGGAGCAGCGATTGGACGACGACAATTGGATTATCCTGTCCAAACGACTGCAAAGTACTATGAATAAAACTTCGAGAAAGACCCCGTTAGGCGAGTCTGGTATCCCAGAGGAGTACAATACTCGTTGGTCCATGGGGGAGATGGACACCCTAAGCAGAGCGGCACCAGTTTGCGAACGCCCTCTGGATCTGTCTATACTTCGCTATGACAATGATGAAGACGGGACTGGTACTCTCGGTTATATTTATCTATGTTCAAATCGTCCCATCGGCACCCAGCCCCTGAGATTCTGCAACACGCACCATGTGGTCCACCATCCGCTGGCTCGAGCCGAAGTAGTTGGTAGGATCGCACAGCGCGGCCAGCTTGTCCGCGGGGACCTGCGCCGTGACCTGAGGCCGCTCGCGGAGGACGTCGAGCAGGGGCCGGCGCTCCTCGATGGACGCGCGGCAGGCCTCGTAGACGAGGTCGTGGGCGGGCTGGCGGCCCACGAACGGCGCCAGGCCCATCATGACGGCCTCGCCGACGATCAGGCCCCGCGTCGAGCACAGGTTCGCCGCCATGGCGCCCGTGTGGACCACGAGCCCGCCCAGCGCGAAGTTCGTCTGGTGCAGCGCCCCGCCCGCCAGCACGAACGCCTCCGGGATCGCCACCCACTCCAGGTGCCACGGCCCCGACGCCCGCTCGAAGTCCGCCACCATCGCGTCCAGCCCCAGCCCCGCGTTGGCCCGCAGCAGCTTGGAGGCGGCGAGGACCACTTCGCTGGAGATGGGGTTCCGTTTCTGGATGCATGGATGGATGCATGATTGCACATGTTCAAATCAGTCCGTCGTACGAGTTCTTGCGTGTGATGAGATGAGATGTGGCCTAGAGGGAGTGGCGTGACGTGACTGACTGACCTGCGGCATCGTGGAGGATGCGCCCCTGTGCGGCACGAAGGGTTCGGAGACTTCGCCCAGCTCGTTGGACGACATGATCATGATGTCGTACGCGATCTTGCCCAGAGATCCGCCGACGAGGGCCAGGAAGTTTAGGATCTCCGCCACGTTATCCCGGACCACGTGCCAGGTGATGGGCGGGTCCGCGAGGCCGAGCTCCCGCGCCAGCGCCGCCCGGACCCGCACGCCCGTGTCGTCGGAGCCGAGCGACGCCAGGGTCCCGGCCGCTCCGCCGAACTGCACGAGGAGGCAGCGCTTCTGTATGTCCCGCAGCCGGTCGGCGTGGCGCAGGATGCTCGACAGATACACGGCGCACTTGTACCCGAAGGTGCAGGGCAGGGCGTGCTGCAGGTGCGTGCGACCTGCCATCGGCGTGTCTCTGTGGGATTTGGATAGCTGCGTCAGGGTTCCGATGAGCTCTTGTAGTTGCCTCTGCACCACGGCGAGCCCCGCGCGCATCTGCAGCACCGACGCGTTGTCCATGATGTCTTGCGTGGTGGCGCCCCAGTGGATGTACTTGGCCATGTCTGACGGGGTCCCGGGCACCAGCTGCTCTACCAATGGCAGAACCGGGTATCCTACTATGTCTGTATCATGCGATAGCTTGTCATAGCTGTGTCGGGTATCAGCGTGTTGTCGATACCCACGAAGCTGTTCTTCGGAGTAAGTTGGGGGCTTGCGAATCTCACTCGATATTTATCGTGCTCAGGGCCTGCGTGATGGCATCTCCGGCCTCGCCTGGTATCAGCCCACAGTTGGATTGTGCCCGTGCCAAGGCGGCTTCCACATCGATCATACGCTGAACGTAGGCTTCGTCTGTGAAGACGTCTCGTATCTCCTGTGTTCCGAAGAGGTTGCGGAAGATGCGAGAGTCGAGCGCAGATACGGCCATGATAACTAAGGTAGTAGATATAGGAGAGGAAGTAAGGGATTGTGTCACGGAGCTCTTGTTTTCTTGTTGGCCGACAGCTTCCTATAAAAGGTTGAACATGGGAATAGCTACAGTTGATGAGAGAGGTGGGCTTGGGGTCTGCTCGGGATGCGTCGTTATTCGTAGACCCAAGGAGGCCCACTGATCTCGGCCCAGCTGCTCCACCAACACATGCATCCTCGGGGAACCGCGGGGATCGATGGCTCCGTCATTCGACTGTTTGTACCAATCAGGCCAAGGTTGATTCGTGTGAAGGGCAAATCGACCATATTTAGACCTGATTCCTTCGGCAACCCGTTGTGTTGTTTTGGTCCATAGCAGCATGGCTCGCCTGGCCTAGAACGGAGGTCATCCTATACCCATGGTGATCCAAGGGCTAGGTTGATATGTGAGGATATTATCGTTGGTGCCTAGGTAGTTCGCGACCCAAGCTTTCAAGGGTAGATAGGGACAGGAGTTCAGATCATAGGAACAAGTGGCGTTAAACGAAAAACGATATAAATTGCCTTAGCAAAAACGGACTTCTTCACCTCGTGAAGTATGTTCTACAGTTGTGTCATCCACATTCCATTCAGCAGTATTTTTAACTATATGTATAATAGTTTTGATTGGTGTTTTGATATCGTACTCTGTACCAATATGGTCCCACGACGAACAGATTCATCTTTCAAGCGATGTCAACAGACTAGGGATACGGTAGGACTTGATTTATCGCAATACCTAGGGAGAACTCGGTGTAGTCTCGTATGCATATTAGTCCATTGATTATATACGTGTGTGCCACCTATAACAGTATGGAGTGGGAAACAAGGACTGTGGCAATACCACCCCCGCTTCCTCTTGCGGCTGTGCCCCCTTACTGCTGACAGCCCCCCTTACATAGCGCTTATGCACCCCCTCAGGACCTCGGTGCCGTCCGCATCGTTCTGTTCTTTAGCAAGCCGGTTACAGCCCTATAACCTCGGGGTCTCACACTTACTTGTGTAGGTAACATGTTCTTGCAACCTACTTATCATGAAGCTCGTCATTGGAGGTTCGACTGGATTTGTCGGGACCGAGCTCGTCCGCCAAGCCCTCTCCCATCCAGCTATCACAACCATCGTCGGTTTCAGTAGGCGCAGAACTGACATTCCGCCAGGTTCGGTGGATAATGCAGGGAAGCTCAAATCAGTCGTTTGTGAGAACTTTGAAAGCTATTCGGACAACGTCAAGGAAGAGCTGAAGGATGCAGATGCTTGCATCTGGTAGGACTGCCTCCCAGCCTCCAAGCCAGCCAAACGACAAATGTTAACCAATTAGCAGGACAATTGCTGTGACACCGTTGAACTTCAAGTCCTTGCCCTGGGAAGAAACAGTCAAGATTTGCCGCGACTACGCCCTTACCGCAATAGAGACTTTGGCGGAATTTCCTCGTAGGGAAGACGAGCCGCTCCGTTTTGTCTATATCAGTGGTCACTTCGCGCCACGTAGCCGCGCCGATATTGTAAAACCTCTAGTTGACTATGGCCTGCACGAGCTGGCCCTACTAAGAGTAAGTGCCACCGGATTACATTTGAGCCGCAGTACTCTTAACACTGATAATACAGGGAGACATCGAATCTCGGATTGTCGCGTACGCTGAGCAATCCAACGGAGCAGTTGTATCTTGTATCGCGAAACCTGGGATGATCGCTGCTCCTGGTAGAGACCTGCCAGACATCCCCGGCGTACCTAAGATTGAGTTGCGAAATATCGCAGCGGCCCTTCTAGAGCAAGCCGTCGGTGGGTTCGAGAAGGACATACTATCCAACGACGATATGACACGGATTGGACAGAAGGCCTTAGCTGAGCAGCAGGTAGCATAGAATTTCAAGGGGGTCCTCTTTAGGTGGGTTGCGTGCACTGGAAAGCTGGCCGACTGTTAGTAAGGAGTGACAGCTTTGGCTAGGAAATGCCAAATAACTGGTTTTCGATTTTAGTCGGCGATTACTATTTTCTGAGACCATCGTATACCACCTTCGGGGTAAACAAAGGATCGTCTAGATTCTAGCGAACGTCACAAGCGAGATGGAAACTCGATATGTTTTACAGATGTCGCATGAGACGTGAGCGCATGTCTCTAGGTAGACTATGTTTGGACCTCTTAGGCGCCGAGGAAACCTTTCTGAGTGAGGCTCCCTGTACCCATGGACAATTGCACTGTGTCTTTTGTATACCGAGGTACTCGGGCCTTGTAACAAAGAAATACTTAACATTTATACGTTTAATATACGTCGATATAAATTACGAATTAGTAATTTTCGAAAATACATATATAAAACGCTTAATATTAAAAGCGAAATACTTATTTTTATATAAACCGGTATAAATTAAAAAGAAATTTCTTATTTTTAAAATTACGCTTTAACGGTTTATTTATTTTCGAAATAATAATAAGCGAAAAATCCGGAAATATATTTGTAATTAACGCCGTTTTTATAACGACATAAACGGATTTCTTTCGTTTAAGCGAAATTATATATATTAAAACCGACGCTAGTAATTCGGTTTAATATAAATACGAAAAGCTTTTTTTTTTTTTATGTTATTTTTTTTTAAATAAAAGGATTATTTCCGGTTATTCTTTCGATTTAATAAAACGAATCGAAATAAAAACGGAATAATACCAATAATAAAGGCTATAAACGACGTTATATATTTTTAACTTTATATAATTAAATAATTACAATAAATTTTAAATTTCGAATATAACTTAAGTTAATAATTTTTATTTCATTTACGAAATAGCGTTTTTATTTATAAACGCGTATTTGCCGCATTTCGAATTCGCTTAATGCGAATCGGAATTCTCTTTAATACGTATTTAAGCTATAGTGATACGGGTGCCTAAGGAGGCCTAGCAATGGTCCAACCAAGTGGTATACGCTATATACATATATACATACAGGGTATATATAGCTAGATAACCTGGATTAACCTTAACTGGTTGGTCCCTACCTTTTTCACGTATCATATAGCTTTCGCCGAAAGGCGGCGTAATATATTTCCAATTCCGGCATAGGCGAAAAAAGCGTTAAGCTATTAGGCAAATAATTTTTCGATGTTATATGTCGGTATTATAAAACGTTTTTAAAAAACGTTTTATACTTATAACGTTATTTTATATACAATTAATCGAAAACGAATTAAGAACTTCTTTTTATTTAAAAAAATAATTATAATATTTTAAGCCGGCCGTAAGAATAGCTTTCGGTTATTTTTATAAACGTTATAATATTTTTACGTAAAGGATTTATATAAACCGTTATAAGCCGCTTTTATAATACTTATATTCGAAAGTATTATTTAAACGATTAAAAGCGGCCTTTATAAATGTAATAATAGCTTTATAAAACGTTATATAATAACGCTTTTTAAACGTTATAACGACCGGCTTTTAAAAAAGGTTATATTATTAATACATTATTTTAATATTTCTTAATCGAATCTTTAAAATAATTTATAAATAAAATGATTTATTAATTTAAAAAGGGTTTATATTATAATTTATTATTTATAATAATAAGAATTAATAATTTAATTAACTTTATATTCGCGTTATTATCTTTTTCGTTTATCGTTTTTATTAATGTTTTTGTTTATAATAAACGAAAAGAAAAATTAATAAAGAAAATATTAATAAAAAGTTTATTTATAAGTTTTAATTTATTTTATATATAAGGCTATTTTAAATCGGTCGCGAAAATAACTTTCGATTATTTTTACGAGCATTATAATACCTTTATATAAGGGGTTTATATAAATCGTTATAAGCCTCTTTTATAATACCCTTATTCGAAGGCACGTTTAAACGGCTAAAAGCGGCCTTTACGAGCGTAATAATAGCTTTACAAAGCGTTATATAATAGCGCTTTCCGAACGCTGCAGCGGCCGGCCCCTAAGGGGGCTTATACCATTAATATACTGTTCCAATACCCTCTGATCGAATTCCTGAAGTGATTTGTAAACAATGCGGTATGCAACGATGCATAAGCACATTTGTATTGCTTCTGGGCTCACCTCCCAGTTTGCCTACTTCCTTCATGCACAGTTATAACAAGGGAGAAACCGAATTTCTCAGTAATAGGTTTCCGGTATAACAAATTCGATGTCACCTAGGGACGGGAAGAGATATAAGGCTACGCAATGGGGCACCATAAACGCCCCGCCAAGTTAACCGCTGGTAATGAGTTAAGTGGCCAGAAGTCTTCAGTCATAGCCACACCTCAGGTCTACAAACCACATCGGGCATTTAATCAGACGGTAATAAAACAGTGTATTAATGGTATGAGCCCCCTTAGATGCGAGCCCCTGCAGCGCCCGAAAAGAGATGCATTATAGCGCTTCGTTAGGTTGTGATTATTACGGTTCATATACCCTAATCCTAACCAGAGGTTATTCTATAAAGGTGGTGTAATACGGAAATTATGTCCAGAAATTCAGGCTTGGGAAATACCTCGAGCGTTCTCGCCTGCGATTGGTCGGACCCGCTGCATTCGCTTTGGCGACTGGTCGAACCAACTAGCTCCGTTTTGCCAGCCAATTAATCTTTATCCCTTATAAGTATTATATATAAACAATAACAAAACCCATTTATTTTATACGTACGGCTAATAATATTATTATATTTCCGGATTTTATTTAAATTTATTTCAACTTATCCGTAATTTGTTTCAATTTGCTTTAATTTGCTTATAATCTTTTCGTAATTTATTTTAATTTGCCCGCATATTTTATTATATTATTAAACCATTTTAATTTTTTTTAGAAATTTTTTTATTTTTTTTTATAATCCATTTGCGGTATATTACGATTTTTTTATTTTTATTCGTAATTTATCCGTAATGCATTACGATCTTTTTATTTTTATTTATAATTTATCCGTAATGCATTACGACCTTTTTATTTTTATTCGCAATTCATTTGCAATATATTATAACCTTTTTATTTTTATTCGTAATTTATTCGTAATATATTACGACCTTTTTATTTTTATTCGTAATCCATTTGTAATGCATTACGACCTTTTTATTTTTATCCGCAATCCATTCGTAATATATTACGATTTCTTCATTTTTATTCGCAATCCATCCGTAATGCATTACGGCCTTTTCGAATTTTATACGCGATTTATCCGTAATGCGTTACGGCCTTTTCGAATTTTACGTACGACCTATATATAATTTTTTTAAGTTTTATACGTAGCCTTTTTGTTATAATATAACGCATTACAGGTTTTTCGAAACCTATTTGCGGCTTATATATAATTTTTTTAAGTTTTATTAATATAAATCATTTTACGAATTCCAAGATTTGCTATGCTTATTAATAATTTTAATTATTAAATTAATTTATTTATAAACGATATTTGCATATTTTTATTTAGAAATGCCTTTTTTGTTACAATTATATTTTACAAAACGTATATATGCTTATATTCTTATTTTGAATTGGTATTAATTTTATTTTATTATATAAGCATTTCATTTTTATACCGCGGTAAATAATCTTTTTCGTATTGCCTTTAAATATGCGGTTTTTTAATTTCCTAGTTCTCTCCAGTTTAGTCCTTTTTAATTAGCTCTTTTTTAGCCAGCTTCTTTTTAACCAGCTCCTTTTTAGCCAGCTTTTTTCTAGCTAGTTTCTTTCCAGCCAGCTCCTTTCTAGCCAGCTCCTTTTTAGCCAGTTCCTTTTTAATTAGTTCCTATTTAGCCGGCTTTTTTTTAACCAGTTCTTTTCCAATTGGCTCCTTAGTTTTTGGCTCCTTAGCAGCCGGCTTTTCTCTAGTCAGCTTTTCTTTAGTTGATTCCTTAATAGCTGGCTCCTTAATAGGTAACTCCTTAATAGCCAATTTCTTTTTAATTGGCTTATTAATCTTTGGCTTATTAATTTCTGGCTTTTTAGCAGCTGGCTTATTAATTTTTAAATTTTTAGCAATTAGCTTTTTAATTTCAGCCCTTGGCCTATTTTTATTCGACTTTTTATTCTTTAGCAATTCAGTTACGCCATTTGCTTAAATCCAATCGACGTTGCATAAATTTAACTTACGGAATGTTTAGTAATATATATTATCGTAATAAATAGGTTTAGAATAATTTATTTCGTATAGCTGCCGTTCGTTTTAAATAATACATTATTTAACGAAATTACCGGTCGTAGCGACGTTATTAAAAAAAACCGTCGCAAATCCCGATATTATTTAATTTACGGGCCAGATTAAATTTTAATAATAATACGTTTTAATTAAATTTAAAAAACAAATTAATATTATAAATTCCTTTTTAAATTTAATTTTATTTTATTTTTAATTATTATTTGCCTTTTTTATTTTTTATTATTTTAAGCTTTTTAAATCCATTAATAAAATAATTTTCCAATCCAATATTGCCAAAAATACGGCTACGTTAATATATTTAGTTTATTCTTTTGCCGTTTTTATTATTTTTTAATCCGATTATGGCATTATTTATTTTTTAATTGCATAATAAGCTACGTAATAAGCCGCATAATCGTCCGCTTAATCGGATTATTTAAATTATTCGTACTTTTGTTTCGATTAGTTATTACGTAACGCCTAAACGTATATCGACGTTAATATTAAAACTAACGTTATAATTTTTTTAGTTATAATATGCTAGCCCTAATCGTAATTCATAGGCTTCTTTCGATTTTTCGTTTTCTTTATCTTTTAAGCAAACTCGAGCGCGAAAACGAAAATAATTCCGAATACATAATTATGCATTTTTTCGGATAATTAAACGTAAATAACGGCAACAAATTCGATTTTTAAAATATCGTAATTTCGACGAAAAGCCGGTATAATATAAAAATAACGATTAGGAATTTACGTTATTTCCTAAAAACGCAGTTATTAAAAGGCGATTCGACGAGGCCTTAAAAACGAAATAAATATATTTTTATTCGCATTATTAATATAAATAATTCGACGTTAAGTTATTAAGTATAAATATTTGCATTATTTATTAAATAAAGAATAATAAGAAATTAATAAACGAACCTTTTTACTTTTTTACTGGCAATAATTTGGATTTTAACGACGTTTTTTTTTGGCTTATTTCGTTTAAAGCAATTAAAAAGTTATTTATTGCAAGAATTTATATTACAATTAATGTTTTTATTATTTATTTTATTATTATATAACTTAATTAATTAATTAATTTCTTATAAATTCGTAATTAACAATATAAATATACGGAATATATTATGCATTTTTTACGCGATATTAATAAGGTATATAACGAATTGCCTTTATTTCCAAAGCATTTCGATATAATTTTTTTTTCGTTTTAAAAATACCGATAATATTCCAAAAATGAAACGTTAATTTTGCCGGCAGTTTCGTATTCGTCGTTAAGTTATATATATATGGCTAAATTTTTTTTTTGCAAATTATCCGGGCTATATAAATTTTATATTAAATCATTATAACTTATTTTAATTATTTAAAAATAGCGATATTTACGACTTGCTTAATATTTACGAAACGAATAAAATATATATAACGGTAAATCCGGACGCGGATCTTATAAATAAAGCTATTTTAAAAAATATTAATGCATGCAATAAAGCGGCGGTTTTTAATTTATTTATTAAAGCATTTAAATTAAACCGCTTAAAAAAAAATAATAAAAATAATCCGTCGTTTCCGGAACCGAATATACCGTTATAAACAATTTAATTAAACGCTATTTATTATTTTTTAATGCCATTTATGCGGCAAACCCTTTTTAATGAATTTAATTAATCCTACGTTTTATTTTTTTTTGCGTATTTTATATTTTATTCTTATAATAAGGCCGATTTTGTTAAGCTTCGATAACGTATTATTAAATATTAAGATTATTTTAATTATGTTATACGTTGAAAAAATGGTTGCTTTATTAAGCATTATATCTTTCGATATATTGCATTAAACATTTTAATATATAAGCAAGCCCGTAATTATAGCCGTTATTTTATGAATAAGGAATTTAATTCGCCCATTTTTAAGCGTTAATTATAAAAAACTCTTAAAAATCCGGACAAACCTAAGGCATAAATTATTTTTAACCGCATTATCCGGTTTATAAGTATTATTAAAGGCATTTGTTCCTTTTAATATAAGCATTAGCGAAAATTAAAAGCCTTTTTTTATTATTTAAAGCTGCCGTTTGCGTTTATTACTTTAAATCCGGCAAATCTTTATTAATAAAGCTTATACCGTTATATGCTTAAGTTTAACCGATAAAAATAATTAAACGAATATAAACGAATAAATTTATTTCGGCGCTTATTACGTAAAAATCCTTATATTGCTGCGTAGCATTTCTTTTTTCGAATTACTTTGTTTCGAAAAATCGTATTAGCGGAAAAATTTAATTTCGGCGACTTTTGGTACCGCTTCGAATGGTAAAATCGTAATAGCGGTTACGTTTATGGATTGTATTGGTTTAAAAGTAGCCCTTTTCCGGATATGGATATATAAAAAGGTCGGAATATATACGTTAAGGTTTGGAATTATTATATTATTATTATAAATCCTAAGTTTTAAAAAATCGGCCGCGGTAATACGGATAATAATTCGCTATATATTAATCCTTTTTATACGAAACCTACGTAGCAATAATTAAATAACATCGTAAACCGTTGCTAACGTTATAAGTATTTTATTGCATATTATTTTCGGATTATTAAAAAAGCGATTAATAAGGTTCGGAAAAAGGGCGAAAAATTATTAAATTCCGTTTATCGCTTTAATTTTTTACGCTTTATGCAAAACGAATCTCGCGTTATTAAAATAAAAGATAAATCCTGGTAATTATTTAATACCGTACGTAATAATATTTATTTTAACTAATTTAACTTATTAATAATTATATCGTAATTAATTAATACGGATATTTCTTCGTATATTAGCGATACGGTTATTATTAATTATATAATTAAATATTACGGCAAATCTAAATAATAATTTGCTACATATGCTTAAATTATTCAGTTTATTTTGCCGCATATAATTAATAATAATCCCATGCTTTCGTTTATTTTTAAGCTTATAAATAAGCTTATCGAAAAAAGGGATTATTTTGTTTAAGAGATTTGTTATTATTTGCTGCAGCTTTTTTTGTAAGAAAATAGTCGTATAATACGTAACGTCGATTATCGCCCTTTTAAAAAACATGTCCGAATTCTGGACCTTAATGGCAAAAGCGACGAAATTAAAAAAAGCGCTACAGTTTGGAAAAAATATAAATAAAAAAATGCATATATAAAATACGTTTCGTATTTCGAATTTATCGAGCGCTAGGATTTTAAAGATTAAGACTTTAAGAAATGGCATGTTATTAATGCGTAATTTAAAATATTAAATTATTTTTTTCGTTATAAGCTTATTCGAATTTATTAGCAATTCTTTAATTTTTATCGAATAAAGTTATTATTAAACCATTTTTATCGTTATATTAACGAATTATTAATTAATAACGAAATTAAATTCGATAATTATGTCGTAATATATGCATATTATATATAATATTATATTTATAAAAATAATTATTACGATACGGTTAATCGAAAAAATGTTTAGCCCGATAATAAAAAGTTCGAACCTAATTTAAATAATGCGAATAATATTATTTTAAAAAACTAGCAATATATTATTCGAATAATACCAAATTTTTTATTTAAACAAAAAAACGCTAAATTATTTGGCCGCCGTAATATTAATATTAATTACGATTGGTCTTTTTATATTAATCGGTACGTTTATAAGAATTTCGTTAGCGATAGCTATTAAGAAAAGCGTTATAAAAAATATTCCAATAATTACGATATTAAGAATTTGTTATTAAATATGATTAAAATCTTAAATCCCGAATAGCGAATTATATATAATACAGTAATTAATTATTATTAAAGCTTTTTTGCCGGTAATTAATTAAAGCAGTTATTATTATACGTTAATGGCGGTAATAAAATTAAAAAGTCCTATTTTATTAAGATTATATCGTTATATTTTTAGCAGCTATTTATAATAAGCAAATCGCCCGTAATTCGAATTGCTTTAATTAACGTAATTAGCAATTAAATTGGCGGCTAAATATTGCATTTTTTATTTCGCTTATTTATCGATAGCGAATATAAGCCCTTAACAGAAAATGCTAATTTATTAAATACTTTATAACGGCGCTTTCGTAGCGTTTATTTTTTTATTATTAACGAAAAAAACATATTCGGCTTATAAAACTTAAGCTGGATTAATCGGCGGTTCCAAAAGATTTTTCCTAATCGCCGCAATAATTATTTTAGCGGTTTAAATATATTACTTATCGGAGATTTCTTTTAATTATTTTCCGTTATAAATAAGCCGTTATATACTTTTAAGCAATTAATTAAACATTACGACATTATTAAATACGGACTATATAAAGCCTTTAAGCGTTCGGTATTTTTTATTATTATTTAACGCTAATAAGGATTCGAATAAGCCCGATTTTACAAAGCCTTATTAAAATTGCGACAATTTAAGGTTTCTGCCGTTTTTTAGAAATTATTAACGTTTAAATACGTTATAAAGCTTTTTTTTGCCGAAATTATAAGTTTCGATAATGCTATATGCATTTATTTTATTAAGATTCGTATTAATTAATATAACCATAATTATATAATACGGCTTATAAATTTAATTATTTAAATTTATGCTAAACATAAAGGATTTAATACAAATAAGGCCGTTTTTTTTAATGCTAGCAACTTTTTTAAAAGTTTTTTTATTTGCATTAAATATTGGATTATATTAATACGTAATTTATAAAGCCATATCGGTTTTATAAACGAAATTTAAAATACGGTATACGACATTTTTTGGACTTAAGGTTTAAACGTTATAAATAATGCTTCGAAAGTTATTATAATAGCTTTTAATAATTATATTGGCCCGGCATTTATTGGTTCGGATAATTACAAGCTTCGTAACGATTAAGGCAAAGCTGTCGTATTTATTTTTCGGATTCGATAAAACTTTATCGTAAAAGGTATTATTTATTACCGAAAGCAATTTCTTTTATTTATTATATATACCATTATAATGCATAAATTTTAAGGCGTTATTTTGCGCCAAGTAATATGCAATATTTCGAATCGTAAGTTTATTATTGGACTGTTATATATAACCGTTTTTAAAATATTTGCATTATAAGGCTTAATATTTAATATTTCATTTAATTGCGGCCGTTTTTATTACGAGAATAATTATCCGCTTATGCAAATAAAACTTAATAATTATAATACCCGTTTAAAATATGCTTTAATTCGGCCTTTATATATAATTTATTTTCGGCAATTCCTTATTTATTAATTTAATAGCAATAATTTTAATAACAGCAATTTTTATAGCATTAACTTTATTTCGTAAAAAACTTTTAAATATAAATATAATAATTCTTTTCTTTATTACGGCAATTTCTCGTATTTTTTATGTTTTTTTAGCTTAGTTTTGCGTTTTTTTTTCCATTTACGAATATATATTAAATATTTCGCCGCCTTATAATTATAGTCGTTTATTTTTAATCCAGATCGTATATGGCTTAGCCGTAATTAGGTTAATGTTTTCGTCGTAAATATTTGGCCTATCGTTTTTTTTAGTTCGGAATTTTGCGAATATGTTATTTTTAAAGGTGCATGTTTTTCCTAACATTTTGCAATTTCCGTATCCATATTTTATAATATTGGCTTCGGAAATGAATTAATAGCCATAAAACGGTTATATATAATAAACGTTAGCTTTATATTGCTAATACGGCGTAATATTAGGTTATTTATAAGCTTAAATATATAAGGCCGTTTTGGCATTTATGTTGGTTAATAAGAAATGCATGATTTTATTTATAAAAAGGCCGATTTTAATAGTTACGTATATTTCGTATATTTATGCCGGCGATTTTTTGTTAGTCGTATAAGTCGAGAATAACTGGGGCCCGATTATTATATTCCAGAATTTGGCATCCGTAATGTTTTATTTAATAAATCGTTTTTAAATCATTTTTATTAAAAACGTAATAATTAAATAAAATAATGTTTATATATTATTAATATGCGATTTATATAAATACGTATAATAAGTATATATTTAAATAAAAATGGCATTTAATTTAATTAATATCGCAAATTTTTTATAAAAACGATAAAGCTAATAAAGTATAATAAAAAAAAATATATCGATTGGCTTTTTAAGAATATCGGTAATTTGCTTAATACTGGCATAATCGATAATAATTTAAGCAAGTTCTTGGTTTTTTTTAAACGTACGATAAAATGGGCTTTTTTCGATATTAAAAATAAGAATATTACAAATAAGCGGCTTAGGTTTTTAATAATGGCTTTTATTATTAAAGATGGAAATATGCGAGATTTAACGAATCAGCTCCTATATTTTTTCGTCCTTAATTATATTAACAATAAGTCGTAATTTACGGTTATTTATAATAGCTATTACGTACGAAAAACTTAATTTAAATGGTAATATATTAAAAACGAATTAAAACTAGCGGATAAAATAAAGTTATTACATAAAAAATTAAAGCTTAAAAATTAAAAATATTAAGTAAAAAAATTTACTTTATGTATTATAATAGGTTTAGCTTATTTAGATGGCTTATAATTATTTTATTTAAGGCATATATTATGTTTGTTATATTGCTATAATTAAAAAAAATATTAATTGCAATTATTAAAGTTTATTTATATAATACCTATAAGCCAGATTTTTAGCCAGATTTAATTAACCTATTTATAAGCCAGATTTTTAATTAAATTTAATTTATTTGCTTATTTATTATATTTTTATTATTAGGTCGTTTTTTTTCGAAAAGTTCATTTTATATTATCGTAATAGCCTATATATTATTCGTTTTAATCGTCGTTATTTATAACCATATCGTCGTATTCCGTTATTTATAAGCATTATAATATAGAATTATTCGGCAACTTATTAGTTACAATTTATGGCAATAAGATTTCTTAGCGCTAAATTATTAACCATTACGTTTTTTCTGCCGATAAAACCTTTATTTTTAATTACGACCTAAATATTAGCCCTTATTTTATAAGCAATAGCAATAAATCTTTTCGTAATATTAAAGTATTTAATTATATAAATACGGCAACCTTTAAGATTCGAATTGCCGAATTATGGCTTGCTTTAAATTATAAGTTTTAATTTAAATACTTGCTTAAAAATGGAATTAAAAGCATGGCTTTATTTATTACCGAATACGTTAATCCGTTTAAGCTATTATTCGTATTCGAAATTAATCCGGAATATGTTATAGGAAAAAATAATAAAACGATATATAATATTAATAAGCCGACGTTTATTTGGATATCGCAATAGGTACTTTTAGGCTTATCCAAATATTAAATTGGCGTTTTGCATTAAATGCTTCAAAAAATGCTCCTAATTTTCGATTCGTTGGCAACTTATGATACGTATTAAAAAATTTAATAGGTATATTGCAATTTTTAAAAAAGATCCGCCTTAAATAAATCCTGCCCTATTATTATCGTTTTTATAAATAAGCTTCCGTAATAAAATAATAAATAAACCTATAGCTTTTGAATTGCTTATTTTTTTAAGGCTTTATTTATGAATCCCTTTTATATAAAGCAATAATATAGCAATAATTACGGTTAAATTATTACGTCGTCGAATATACTGGATAATTAGGAAAAAATAATTAGAAAATATATCGGCCTTAAAAATAAAAAATCGAATAAACGCAATTAAGCAATTAATAATTAATTTAATTAACCTATTACCGTTAATTCCGATTTATCGTCGAATGTTATCCGTATTTTCCTTTATAAGCGCCAGTCTTTATTTAATTCCAATTTAATATAGCAATTACGTCGCCCATCCCTTATGTTTTTTCAAAGCCGCTTTCGCTAGCCCCTTTTCCAGCAGCCCCTTTCCTAATAGCCTCCTTTCTAGTAGTTATCATTAATGCGGTCCTAGCCGTTTTTAAATTTCGCCTTTCGATTACGACTATCCATAAGCAATAAAAGGCTAAATGCTTTACGTAAATACGAATATTATACGTCTTATTTAAAACACGGGCTTTTAACCGAATACCTAGCAAACGAATTATATCCTTTATTCCCCGTAAGCTAAAAAAAATGAAATTCGTATTTTCGCAATCTTTAGCAACAGAATAATTAAAAGGGTTATAAATACGAATTATATTTATGCGGTAAATTATATTAAATTATTACGCTTAAATTTAAAAAAAGGTTAACGAAAGGCGTTATTTATAAGGCTTAGGCTATCGGTAATTAATACAATTTTAGGCAAAAAATTGTAACAATAAGAACGATTAATCGTAAGCGAAAACGTTCGAAATATTTTCCAAGCCTAAATTTCTGAACTTAATTTCCGTATCATATTATCTTTATAAAATAACCTCCGATTAAATTTTAACATTTTACGCCAATCCAAAAAATAAACAAATAAAATGGCCCAGCAACCCCAAAAAAATCGCCCCGCGCGGGAAATTTTTTTGACCCGGAGAAAAAAAAAAAAAGGTCTCCGAAGCTTACGTAGGGCCGTATCTTTTTTTTCTTTTCGTAGCGGTCAAAAAAATTTTAGTCTACATATTAGCTAACTTGTAGCTTATAAATTCTGATCTTCTGCTGGCCCAGCAGCAGGAGTATCGTTAGCCCAATAATAATAGGTAGCGTTCAGCAATTGCACCGTAACAGGCTTTAAATTTACATATCGAATGAGAGCAAGGGTGGTTGAAAGATCCTAGAAGCATCACGGCTAAAAACCTCCCGAGCCTTGATGATCGAAAGTGAAGCCTTAATTCTCCATGTATATTCTGCAGACGTATAAAGGTATGGGGCATGACTTCGCTTTTCACAGATTATCAGGTGTCCCCCATTACCCACTTCATCACGTTCCTAGGCTATTCGTTGACTACACCTTTACTAGAAGTTCCCCCTTGCCGCTTTTCATAGTTTTGAAATAGAAACTATACCCATTATTTCCTTTCTCGTTCGAGTAGCGATGGATGAAGGAACTTCCATGCTCACAGGTGACCGAGGGCCAACTGTTGTTGCCATTGGGGTACTTAGTCTCACTATATCGTCTATTGCCATCATGCTGCGGTTATGGTCCCGGGCTCGGAGCCCTAATATGAGATTCTGGTGGGATGACTATGCCCTCATACTGACAACGATCTGCTCGCACGGTTTCCTCTCTTTATATCTTCTCTGGACCAAATATGGTCTTGGAAAGCACATAGAAGCGATCCCTCCTGCCTTCTTGACATCCAATAGCTACCTAACCAGGGGAGCATTGCTGCTTTATGCTATATGCATATGGCTGATCAAGATCAGTGCATTGCTCATGTTTGCTCGGATATTCAATGTGTCGCGTGCTTTTCGAAAATGTCTCTGGGGTGTTGGGATCTACGTGACCCTATGGTTCATTTGCACCTTGATCGTATCTAGTTGCTCCCCAGACCGCAAATCCCTCGATCCGTCGATACCGGGCGTCTGTGCGGACCCCCACCCGTGGTTCTTCTCATTGACTTTGAGTAATGCCGTCAACGACTTACTCATATTATTGCTTCCTATGCCCCAAATATGGCGTCTTCATATGACGCTTCCCAGGAAGATTTCTGTCACAGTCGAATTCATCCTAGGTTACTGGTACGTAATATCTCACGGTGGGTGTCTCAGCTAACACCACATTCCAGCTCCGCCTTCATGTCCCTCGCCCGCTTCATCATAATCATGCGCAATCCTAGCATACTGAGACTCGAGATCGAGACAGACCCGTACTGTAAGAGACTCAAGCATGGTATCGAGCAGTATTCGAGTCAGGTGTCTAACCTTCTCCATGCGCATATAGACAACACTATCCCCCTTCGTCTAACCTCGATGCTCGAGGCACCGTTCGCTATCGTCGCTCTCTGTGCTCCTTCCATTGGGAAGTTGCTCAATCCTACCATTGAACGCGGTAGTACCACATCTGCGTTTAGCAAGTCTAACGGGAGTTCGTCCGAGAGGGAGGGCAGTGTCGGGACCAGAGACTCCGAAGTCAGTAGGTCCCGTCACGATGAGGCCAGCAACAATAAGTGGGAGGACCACAACGACATCGTCTGATATGTAGCCGAAGAAGGTAGTTGAGTTGACTGAAGTGATTCATTATTGGCTATCTTAGGGTGTGCCATGTAAAGGCCTCGAAGTGAGAGATTGCATGGCAGCGTGAGAGCAAATTTGATCAACACGTAATTGCATTCAACCAAGCCCACGTTATGATATAGATATATATACATATATCATATATATCAATCATACTTGAAGGTATCATCGATCTTTACCATGATGATGGTAAAGTATGAGTCGTATCGAATACTGATTTAGTCAGTTTACATGCCTGATGTTCATACATCAAGTATGTAGGAATCCATCGATTATACCCCCGGCTCCGTAAGCACGGGGTAATCGTAACAGCGTGCCAGAAAAGCTATTAGGTAGGCGTCGGGCTGTACAATATGTGGAATAACCCCCGTGTTACCTGTTGTTCATGGTGAGACATGTAGAACATGGTCGAAGCTGTTGGACACGTGCCGGAGTTCTAACTCTCCCCATCCCTTGGGCGCTTAAGGGGCGATATGCAGGTGCTTGGCAGGCCGTTGTGGTCGTTTGCCGCATCGGCAAGGATGGCGATTGGCTGGAACTTGGGTATACATACCACTCACATATTGCTTGTGGCTGATAATTAATTTATTCGAATTAGTAAGGATTTTAATTAGCCTATTTGTAATAAGTTAATTAATAATTACTTAAATATTTTAATAAAAATTATTATATAAGTTTTAAATACCTTAATAATTTATGATTTATTATAAATTAATTAAGAATTATTTAAATATTTATAAAATGAATATAAAATAAAACGCTTTAAGTATTTTAACGGCTTAAATTCGTTATAAATCTATTAAAACCGTTTAAATATTATAAAATAACCATAAAGTAAAACCTATTATTTAATTAAGCCTTTCAATAATAATACATAAATATAAAAAAGAACATAAAAAATAAAAATAAAAAAGAAAGCAAAATATTCCTTATAAAGAAAAAAGCTTAAATAACGCTTAAATCGCAAATAAAAGCTAATTAAGAATTAATTATAATAAGAATTAAACCTATTATGTTCGGATTTAAATTCAGCGTTTTATTATTAAGCTATACGAAAAAAATAAGTTTAATATTTATTTAATATTAACTTTTAAGTTTTTATATTTAAACGGCGCATTATTAAAACCGATTTCTAACTTATCGTCGTTTTAAAGATATAATTAAAAATTAATAAAAAGCATAAAAGCGGCAATAAACGCGAAAACGATAATAAATAAGCAATTAAATAAAAAGATAACCGTAAGCGTAAAAGTAATTATAAACGAAAAGGTAATAATAAATAATAAACAAAAGGCGATTATAAATAAAAAGATAACCGAAAGAATAAGCGAAAGTAATAATAATAAATGAAAAAATATAGCCGGAAAACGATTAGCTGGAATTTAAATGCCGCCTTTATGGCGACTAAACGGAATTTAAGCATCTTTTCGACGCCCGGACGTCGATATAACGAAATAACCGCGGCTATTTCGGACGGTAAAATTATTAAAGGCTATTTCGTTAATAATTATAAAAGTTATAATTAAATTACTTTTATTAAACCGGCGTAATATTATATATTTCTTTTTCGTTTAAAACTTTAATTTTATGTTAATAAAAAGGTAATAAAATTATATATAATTTTAAAATCGTTATATAATGGCCTATAATTCGATATATATAACTTAAGGATAATTATAAAAAGGCTAAAACGCGTTTAACTAATAATAAGCAACGATTAAATTTATAAATACCTTTATATTTTAAATCACTTAATATTTAAATTAAAGCGTTATTAAGCGCTATATAAATTGCGTTTTAGCGGGGGTAATTGCTATTTGTTTATTTCCTATTGCGTTAAAAACGACGCATTTTCTTTTTTAAATACGTAATTTAAAAAGCGAAATATATAGCCTTTAATAAAACCATACGACGACCCATTTAACGGATTTCTTTTCAGCTGGCCTTAAATCGAAAAGTCGCTATATCGGTAATAAAAAGTTCGTTCGATTCGATATTGGTATTTTCTGTAATTTCGAAAATAAATTAAGCAATTTTTCGTAAAAGAATTAACATTTAATTATAAGTTAATAAGCGCTTAATAAATGGAAACATTAATACCCATTATTAAATATCTTTTATAGTCTTATATATAATAAACGTAAATAAAGCCCTTACTTATAATTAATAATATAATGTATTAAATTTAAGCATTTAAATAAAAAAGCTTAATATAATGCCGATAAAACTCGCTAAATAAGCGCCGAATAAGCGTTACGTTATTAATATTAAAAAAGACGTAATTATAATTCCAGGCTTTGTTATTATTATAAAGCTATAAGGCTAAAATATCTTTACGAAAAAGCATTTTCGAAAGTAAAAAAAGATAACAAGGTGGTAATAAAATAAAGGCGTAATAATAAATAAGACAAGAAACTAAGCGATAAAATAACGTCGATAATAATAATAATAATAATAATAATAATAATATTATTATTATTATTATTATTATTATTATTATTATTATTATTATTATTATTATTATTATTATTATTATTATTATTATTATTATTATTATTATTATTATTATTATTATTATTATTA